>MU825400.1:2311394-2683821 GCA_029204205.1 Desmophyllum pertusum
TGTTTCACTTACGATCGCTCGACTTCGAGCGATAAATTCACTATTGTGGAAAAGATAATTAGTTTGCTAAAAAAGATATGTGAAAGAAGAGTCTCTCTCGGAATTGTTTTCAAGGTAAAAACCTTATCTGTTCCGTGACGGCCTTATCCACGCGAAATGAAAACAAATACCGGGAATTTTGAATTGCCGCCATTATGTTTGTATGGAAATGAGCGAGCAGGTTGGCGCACGCGCACTCATTTTGCCGCTGTGTCCCTCTGGGATAGAGTGATCCGCCTGACCTGCGCAGTAAGACCAGACGTCAAAGAATCTTGGCGTCCGTTAGTTGAAACATGGAGTCGAACACATGCGCAGTAGAACCGGAAGTCCAATAATCCTGTCATGGCGGATCGCTTCCCCCCAGAGGTCCTTGTTGGCCGCTCCACCGCTGGACAAGGGTAACGAGGACTCTGGGAACGAGATTGGAGCCCCACAAATATTAACACAGTGTAAGACAAGAGACACTCCAAATTACCGTTGAGAAATGTAATAACTTTTAGCGCTATTTGAAGTCATAATAAACGATCGACGTTTTGGCATTCCTGCCTTCTTCAGGGTAACAAAACCTGGCAAGGAAAAGTTCGTATTTCGCAGTGATATGCAAATAAACTGTTCGCGCGCTCCAACATGTGCGCACGCGTTGGCAGGTTAGCCTTAGCTAAGTCTCACTTCAAGTAACACCACATGAACGATACCCAACTTACCTATTAAATAGTCAATCGTGACAATAAGAAATTCCTCGTTAGTATGCGGCGCTGGTACCTCGCCAATCGTAGTCAGCGTTAGAGTCGACCAATAAAAAGAATAGATATATTTCCTTGTGAGCGACAAGTGTAGCTCAGTCAAGTTCTGGTGCCCTGGAATTCCCGGGTACACCCACTGATCAGATCCGAAACCAATCTTACGCGACACTATAAAATATATACAAGCGTTCCAATGGATTATAACAAGAATAAACTGCATCAGGGACGCTAGTCTGAACAGGTTAGGATAGCTTGTCCGACTCTCTGTGCGATCAAGAAAATGCCAGAACCGGTGATACTTGATAAGCCGGTTCATGCGTATCGCGGGCTCATGCTCGATGAAAATGTACACAAGGTCCAACGGGACGACGGACGCGGCGTCCAAATAAAATTTCCTGGTGTGCAAGTAATTCCGTCGCATTTTTTGAATGTCTTTTTGCATGATGCCGTCCTCCATGTAACCTGTTCTAGAACTGACGAAGAAGTCCACCAAGTAAATGAGGTCACACAGATAGTCAATGACTATCCAAAGAATTTCGTGCCTCTTGTGCAGTTCCGGGAAGGAGCTCCTTAATATAAGCACCCATGAATTGTACACAACAGCTGCGGAGACTATTAAAAGCCAATAATAGAGTCTATCACCTGAGATGAAGACGAAAAATCAATTAATTGATAGAATGGACTGCCTCGTCCCCAGGCACCGTTGCGAGCGGGAAAACAGGGAGCGCGGGGCTTGATGGTTAGGAGGCGAAGTTCGTCTTCTCGCATGCAACAGTCCTACAACCCCACGCGCACCGCGCTCAAACAAGGAGCGACGCCTGGGGACGAGGCAGTAGAATGGATTTATCTGTTTGTTGGTCTACGTGAATTGGTCGCCTGGCCAACACATGCTCTGCGAGAGGAATGGGTACAAGTACTTATCAGCGGAAAAACATTCTCGGCTTGGCACATTGTTCAACAAGAGAGAGGAATGGGTAACGGGAGTTATTTTGCCCACGCAAACCAACATGTACAGGATCGGCTTGTTCAAATCCCCCAGTAACTTGATCTATTACCGTACAGTTCCGAAAGTAACGATCCCCCGAAAGTAGCGACCCCCCGAAAGTAACGTTAAAACTTTGTGACTGCTAATAAATCCCGAAAGTAGCGAGACCCCGAAAGTAGCGAGACCAAGGTTTTTTAAATTATACATATAAATACTTTATTTCCAATCAATAGTCAAATGTATAAGTAATAATCTTCGTGCAGTGTCATAACGTGATCACAGTAAGGCACTTAACAACAAGGGAAGCTATCGATTGTGCCACAAAGCATTAATATTCTTTCATGTTGCGCGGTGTAAAAACAAAACCCGTATAATTTTATTTAACGATTTTTGTTCCCCGAAAGTAACGACCCCCCGAAAGTAGCGAGCCCCAAAGGCTGCTAATTCCGAAAGTAACGAGGGTCGTTACTTTCGGAACTTTACGGTTAAAGTTGATATTAACATATACAGTTGAATCCCGCTGCCTATCTCGAACACTCAAGGTCAACAAAAAAACAGTTCGAGATAGCGGTTTGAGTTCGAGATAGCGGGATGTTTGATAACCGAGTTCGAGATAGCGAGATTCAACTGTACAGCTGCCGACAGTGCAACAGACATGTTATTAAGTAAGGGAAGCACACGAAAACCCTAAAAACGCTCATAAAAACGCACAGAAAAGTTCTAAAAACTTCAAACCTAGCATACACAATGTTGTTAGTACAGGGACGAATTTCGCAAAAATATGGCTCTCGGATGTGCCTATTGGCTGTGTTAGGTTCGCAAGGTATTGTGGTAAAATGTACCGCCGCCATCTTTTTTCCTACGGTGGATTACGACCATTGTATCAGCATTCTACAAATTGCCAAGATCATTTTTTCGCGCGCATTTTCATAAACACAGGCGCCAGGTAATTTTTTCCGCTCGGCGTACAAAACCCAAAACAAGAGACTCTTAGGTTACGGTAATGGGCTTCTGACAAAACTCAAGTTTTATTTTTCGATGAATAAAAGACTTTAATTTTCACTGAAATGGGATATTAATGGCACTCTTCCAGACGTATCAAACCGGAAAGGTGTTTGTTGAGCATAATTTTGTATTGTTGAATTGTTTAGAGGAGAAAACACTGTTCGAAAATGAAATGGCGTCAAGCTTTACACAGATGGAAAACATATTAGCGATATATTTATATTTTAATTTCAGAAAGAGAAAAGCGCGGTGGGTTATAAATTTTTAGTCATGAGTTCACCAGGCTTAAAAGGAAGTAAATTATGAACACTCAACTGGATAGCGATAGTTTTCAGTAAAATGAGTCGCTATTTAAAAACGCATTTATGTTATCTGTCCGGCAGTTATTCATTCCGTTTAATAAAAATAAAAATAGAAAACAGAAAGAAAATTAATATTCTTTTTCCTTTCTGCATTTACTGAAAAAAATATTCGATAACTTAATTTAATTTTCAGCCAACATATAAATAGCAGAATGCATATTTGTGACTCAACTATAGAAAAAATAAAATGGATATGCGCATTTTGTTGGTCATAAACAAAAACTGGCTCTATGCTGGGTAATTAAAATTCATTTCAAAGGTAAGTGGCAAATGCTATTTTATGTAAGTTCAAACAGAAATTTGCAAAGCAAATTTCGGCTAGAGCCGTTGATGAGGTCACATTTTTGATGCTTGCGTCTACAGTTAGCTGACCACAAATTTATACATTTTTACATTGCAAAACTCAACTTTAAATCGATTAAACTGCATAGTGGATTAATGTTATTTTAACCATCGGCAAAGTTAATGGTTTGTAGCTCACAACATTAATTTCGAGTCGGCTCGATTTTATTCATTTCAGAAAATATACAACTGCGCATACGATGTTATTGAGATTCATGACGGCTAGATTAATATAAAATGATTTTTTTTTTTTCAATAAGTCTCATTGCAATGGTGCTATCCTATCAGCGCATTTATCATTAAAAAATTAGTTTATTCCCGACGACAGAATAAAGACAATATATGTTCAAATATCTGATGAAAACCGAATAGCGCAATTTCAAGTTGAAAACTCTAAAACGCGCACAGCGGAATTGTGTTATGATTAGTTATTTTGATTTTGAGAATTTTAAATATCGCTTGAAATATTGCAAGAAAAATAAATAATAAAATTTCACAAAGCCAAGGTCGCCGCGCGCCCTAATTTCAACGCACGGATCGATTCTCAGGTGAGTCTATACCAGCAAAAGAATGGTTTTACTATCAATAGCAGTTTCTATATAAGCCTAATATTTATATTGTAATAGTTCTGGTTGAAATTTTAAACGAAGTAGAATTAATCCGTAGAAATTTACTAACCTCCCGGGTCGAAAAATCTTAGCCATCCCACCTTGGTTTCACCATCACCTAACAGTCCAACAGAAGGGATCCTCACGCGACTCAAGAAGGCTTTCTCTGCCTCGCTGTATCTCCTTCCACCCTTGTACCAGTATCGTAGAAGACGCTTGTGACGGATGTCGGCCTCTTCCTCTTCGCTAAACGTGTCTGGGTTTGCAGAGAAGCGAACTCTCGACGTTCGACTCGTTCCTTCGTTCATCGTGCTCTCAAGAGCTGTCGCTGCTTCGTTTGGAGTCGTGTCTTGCGAATCTAAAAAGTATAAACGCAATAAGGTTATTTGCCAGCGTATCTAAGGTTATAAACTGGCACGGCTGGTGTTATTTGCATTTTGGGGGATATACCATTAAACACCTTATAAGAGCTACGTTTACTTGGCAATGATTTATGCGTTAGCATCTAGTCTAACTCCTATAAGATCATTTTTTAGGCGCTTGCCTTCACTAAGACACGAGAATGCTGTTGATATCGGGCGACAAATACCACTTGAATTGAAGCTACACACTGCGCTAGACATGAGCGGAAAGTCCGGAAAGCCCCCTGGCTTTCAGGCAATCAAGGGCAAGCTTTGACGAATGTGGGTGCGGAACTCTCACTATGGACTACTTAGAATGGATCTCCTGTCTATTCATGGTAAAATTTCTCATTGTTTAAGTGTGTAATGAAAGGGAAACTGGCATTTTTACTTGAACTTTTAACAAAGGGGCACTTAAGTCAATGCAATTACGCATGGGTATACTGCACTCGCTTATTTAAATGGTTTACAGCGAGACCGAAATCTTTTGTATAGGTTTGAATCAGTTGTTTCACCACGAAATGCCCTCTTCACGGAATGAACTACAAACTGAAATTTTATGATGACGGCGGCAACATATGCAGAAAATGGTTAATACATCGAACAGGTAAGGTCAAATTGATTTCCACTCAACGTCTTATTAAATTCATTTAACTAATATTTTTACAGATAATATTCTGTCGATATATATAGCTGGTTTTATAATTTAATATTTGTGAAGGTCAGAAAAATAGAAGTTAAAACAATAACTCGTTATCGATGAATCCAGATTTGAATAAAACTTGGGCACACGGGCTCAGAGAAATTACATTGGAAAATAAAAAGAGCCGACATAATTTCAGACGTCGACCGAAGCGAAATGTTATGAAAATATTACGACGTGCGGCATATCTCCGCATTAATATTGAAATCGTGATAGTACAAAGTAGCAATTCCCCGCTGGTTAAAAAATATATACACTCGAAACTCTGCGAAAAAACTGAAGTAATGAGTTCACTGTTTGCTGTCAGAGAACCCGGCTGTGTTTGAGATAGAAATAATTTGGAAATTTGACACGAATAAAATGAGCTACAGAGTAAAATTGGACGAGTTCAAGTAAATGGCCCGCGTATAATCCCGCGCATGCTCAGATGCCGAACAGCTGCTGTTGTCGGCGGTAAATTTCGCATGTTCACTCGTACTCGACACGATACTGCACTAGATTCATGGAGATATATATTATAGGTTTCAACTTTCACAGAATCCACTGACTTATGTCGGTGCAAAATTAATTTCGGGCCTCTTGATAAGTTTGTGAAACCCAGGGTTAATCTTGTTAGGGAAGGCCTGAATGCTGACTTAAAAGCCACCGAAAAATTGCTCTTCATGAATATAAAAAATTACACATTCGATTTCCGTTTTGATGTCACATAGAGTTGGCATGTCTCGCTAATGAGTTCAGTTGGAGTAACTTTCCCTAGGATGAAAGTACCGCTGCGATTTTCTATCTCAAATACTTCGAAGAGCAGGTTATTCACAATATTTCACGTTGAAACCTTAAAAGTCTTACTTAAATGCGACGTTTGAATACCGTGATCACACATATCAGCCATTGTAGAATTTCACGCCAATTCTATTTTTCCCAGCGTACACAATCACTGGCATTCTGTTTGCGAAGGAGTCTATTTAGATATAGGCTGGACAACAATAATAATGGAACGTGAAATAATTAATGAGGTGAATTATGCATGTATCTGCTAGCTTTTACTGCCCTGAGAAAAAAAAAGCTAGTTCAAGAAATGGCAAATCAATTCATAAATTACTGTTATATTGAAGATAAATATGTCTATTATATATAGTGATATATTTTAAATATTTGAAATTATAAGAGCAGCAAAATCCACTCGGTTACCTCGTCTTAATTTAAATCATTCTTCAACTTAAAATTTCTAAATATTGCGTTATCGAAATGACAAAGTTATAATGTTATTATGGAACATTAAAAAACGTTTTACTCTTTTTATCAAGTAAAAACGTCGAAAATAACATACCGAGGTATCTGTTCGCGGTCTCAAGTGTAGACGTGTCGACCGCTTGTGCTATAAACAAATGCAGTGAATTCAAATGATGACGTTCTTCAGTTAGCTGTCGTTATTCCATCTAAAAACACGTCCAGTAAGAAATTATCCATTCGATTTTCAGAATGTAATGTTCATTTCTACGCGTCTATGGCGACAAAATGGACGTGAAAAGCTTTAACGAAGTGTTACAGAATCACCTTTCATAGATCACACCAGATATATATTTTTATTAAACCGAGGAAATAGATCTTGCCGATTGGATTGTAGCATGATCAGCTGCCGGTCGCACTGCCAGCGTTTGCTGGACCTATTAAAGTTTACTTATGCGGCCTCCGCATGAAAAATTCATAAGCTCTGAGCGATTGTTTTGATAAAAAGACTATCATGTAAGCGTCGAAAGCAATAGGGAAATTCACCGCCAGCCAAATTGAACAAGCCATGAAACAGCTAGTTACAAACGAAGTGAAAAGTTAGTTGAGATTTTTTTTTTAAGCTAAGTATTTGAAAGATTGACTCTGTATATATACGTGCACGCGCCTTCGGGAATTGCGGAGATTTTCACCGACAAAGAAGTTTTCAAACTCAAACTGGTTTTAATCGATTTTCAAGCCAAAGGTAAGAATTAGCATATTTTAAATCGCATGCTAAGTGGGGAAGGCTGGGCTAATAATAGCGATAAATTTCCTTGGGAACAAACTGAATTAAAGTAACACGACTATACATTGAAAGAGTTTGTTCGTTGTTTTTTTTTTCATTTTTGTACAAATTTGCCACGAATTGCTTTTACGTAGGGAAACAAAACTTTTAATTATTAAAAAAAAAGGTTCGAGAAAACAAGTCTTGCAATCGATGACAAAAATAGGCCTTAAATAGAGGCGAGAAAGGTACTTAATGGCTTCCAAATTTCATTGTTTTTGCTTTTATGGTGGCTGATAAGAGGTTGATGTCAACAGTGAACATGAAACTTATAATATGCCATGCAGAAAGAACAATTAACGACACATCCCTACGATATATATATAGATTGTTTTGTGCCCTATTCTATTCCTTGTCCGTATATAAGAAGTGAGATAACGACAGCGCAATTTACAAAATTGCATTCAGATCTGTTCGTCCAGCTCTAAATTTGCGTCATCGTGATTTGCCCCAGGCCGTAGTGCGTATGAAAAGCGGTGATTTATACGGATGTTTCAAAGTTGAGTGCCGCAGAAATGTGATACATGAGATTTGATTTTTATAATACCTCCCTCTTTGACAGTGAAGCGATACGAAGACTCATGCCGCAAAAACGAGAACGGAAATTAAAATTTTATCAGTTTCAATTTCGACCTCTGAATGGGTTTTGCAGAGAACGCTACTCTTAGCGTAGCTAAAAGATAAAGCATCGACTCACCTTTTGCTTCCATGTCCCGGAGCGTTTATCGATGTCAAAACTACTCGAGAGGAAGTTTCTTTGCGTCTCAGCTTCTAATTTTGTCACCGTGCACACTCTTCAAAAATTAATCCATGTAAATATTCGCAATCTTCCACCTAGCAGCCACATCTAATTTGCCTGATGAATTGTGGCTTTAGTTTACATTCAAAAAGAGGCGATTTTTTTCCGGGTTGACAGCCGAGTGCTAGCTTTCACCGCGAGCCTTACTTCAATCAAACACAAATCTGTAAAGCAGCGACATCCATGCCTGGGTAATAGGTCAAGGCAGGCGTTTGTATTTGCCCTACAGCCAAAACAAATTCATATTACAAAGCAATATCCGGCACATAGAAGAATTTACTTGCTTTTAAACCTTTTATTTGCATTGTGGAATGGAAACATTTACTTTTAATTGGAATTCGTCACCAGAGAGAGCACTTTTAATAAGACAAAAGTTACGTAGATGACAGGTGAGCCTAAGGACAAAAAATATAACGACGCCTCAGGCAAACTCGTGACAAGAAAACCATTCAAATGCAGCGGCACAAAAGACACGTGCCAAGAACCCATTCAAATGCCTGAATGTGTTTAAAAGCTTTCGCGCACGTT
The DNA here is from genome assembly GCA_029204205.1 of Desmophyllum pertusum. Lineage (NCBI taxonomy): Eukaryota > Metazoa > Cnidaria > Anthozoa > Scleractinia > Caryophylliidae > Desmophyllum > Desmophyllum pertusum. The sequence goes on from MU825400.1 coordinate 2,319,963, forward strand.
AAATATTCTTGGAACTAATCAGTGAGGATTTCTAAAGAGAATTGCCGATAATTTTGGGGTTACAAGCTATCCTAAAGCGTGTGTTTTCACGTCTGACTTGATACAGGAGCGAGTGGAAGATCATCATCAATTTACTCGGGTAAAGTACTTTAAATATGAGTTCCAGTAGTAATAATTTATAAACAGTTTCAGTTTCAGATTTATTTGGGTTCACACAGCGCAATTTGATACCTGTACATGTAAAACATTGTTCGTGAATGTCGGATGTTCGTTATAAATATTATACGTGAAAATGTTCGGCCGAGTTTGTAATTTACTTGGAAAAAAGATCAATTACACAAGATTTGCTCATTATATTGTAAGGCTCGTTATAAATCTGGGTTGTCACTATGAACGGTACTGAAGGAAAGCTGTTTCATGTATGCCTTTGATTTCGTAATCGAGCAATATTACCTTCCTCATCGATTACATCAAGAGAAAATTATCTTGATTACATTGGTTGGCGATTATTTATGTGGAGGTGGACCGAACTTCTCAACAACCAGCGTATTGAAGGCAGGCCTAAAAATTTGAAAATTAGCCGGTAAGACTAAGAATTCGTTCAACATCGGCAAGAATTCTTTATATCAGAATATCAAATGTAGATTCAGATTTAGTTTCTATCACGCAATATTTCATTGTATATTCAATATATTCTTGCAACATGAAAGCGTTTTTTTAAACATCTGTTTTATGGTTATATTCGTACATAAATTATGCAGATTCTCACGCTCGGAATGATTTGAATGCTAGACAATCTCTAAAAATCCTTAAAATATTCTCTAGAAGAAATTTTATTATAGAAGTACTGTAGTTCAAGTATTTTTATTTTTTTAGAAGTACTGTATTATTATCGAGTTATAATATTACTATTGTACTATAGTGCCAAGGAAACTCGCTTCCTCAAATATTCATATTACATGCTTTATTTGCTCCCAACATTAATACGACATTTTTACGTTTCTATTAAGGATTACAAAAATATATACAGATTTATTGCAGGAACTGATTATCAAATCAAACTGGATAATACTGTATTTAAATACAATGTATTCAGTGTCAATGATACTTATCAAAATAATACGATCACAAATAATACCGTTACCTTGAAATTGTTTGTGATTATAGCTAGTTATATATATTGTTTGTATTAGCACAATTCAGATTAGATTCGATTATAGCAGCAGTGAGTACCGTTAGTGGCAAACGGGACTAATCATAAAGGCCTATTGGTGGTTTTCAGCAACAGAAAATTGACGGATAAAAGAACTGGAAGAAAGAAACGTTTTGTCCAAATTATAGCTTTGTAGCGTTTTTCATAACCGAGTTATTGCCAAACTAATTTTCAGAAAATTACAGTATTAGTAGTATGCCGCCGCCATGTTTGTGTTCTTCAGAGAGACACAAATATGGCCGCCATAAAATTGCACAGTATAGAGTAGATTCTACCGTCGATATCATTAGCTTTCACTTCAAATCTGTTTAGACATCACTTCTAAATTATTATCACGTCTGAAAATTAAAAAATGATATAAAAATATCCGTTTTTTGTGACAGTTCAGAAACACGTTCATCCGGGACATCACAAATTTCAAATAGCTTTATTTTCAAAAGGAATCACTGGATCGATACCAAAACTTTGCACAGAGATTAAGACGAAATCCATTAGAAAATCGAGTAATATTTATGGCCAGTGGACAAAAACTCTTGTACTACGACGCCATACGCTTTGACGCTTAAACTAGACATTCATGAGCCATACCTTAACGGTATTTACCAAATAATATAACTCCACAATCCTTAAATTGCTTTCCGCCTTGAGTTTCCTCCCGTGAATGGGTTGAGTCATGAGAGGTGGCAGCTATGTTTCTGGGAAACATGGCTGCCACCTCTTATGACCTTACCCATTCACGGGAGGAAACTCAAGGCGGAAAGCAATTTAAGGATTGTGGAGTTATATTATTTGGTAAATACCGTTAAGGTATGGCTCATGAATGTCTAGTTTAAGCGTCAAAGCGTATGGCGTCGTAGTACAAGATTTTTGTCCACTGGCCATAAATATTACTCGATTTTCTAATGGATTTCGTCTTAATGATTTCCATGTCTAGAAGATTTAAAAAGAAGAGCTTTGTAGGATTAACAGTTTAGATTTTAGAATTTTGATGACGTCAGATGAAAACAAAGAATTGACGGTTTTCATCAATGTTAAAAAAACTGTTTGCTAATATGAACAACAACAGAAAACTAACAGGTTATGGAGCAAGCTGCAGAAAGAAACGCTTTGTCCAAATTACAGCTTTGTAGCATTTTTCATAATCGGATTATTACGAAAATTATTTTGAGAAATTTACGGTAATTAGTATGCAATTATTATCACGTCTGAAAATTGAAAATGACAACAAATATCTGTTTTTTTGACAGTTCAGAAACACGTTCATCCGGGACATCACAAATTTCAAAATGCTTTATTTCCGAAACGACGCACTGAATCGATATCAAACTTTGCATAGAGATTAATGTTTTGTATATCTAGAATATGTGAGAAGAATAGCTTTATATGAGGATTAACAGTTTAGATTTTAAAATTCTGATGTCCTATTGAATCCTCAGTCCTCTACGAGCAATTGCAATAGACCATTTTACAGTTCTGGGAATTGTAACCAAGCCTCTGTTTGAAAGTGAGGTTAGGGGTGACCATGAGATGATAGAGATCAAAAACTAGTTTACATAAATAACAGAATAATTTACATTTGAAAAGAAGGAAGGTTTGTATCACAACAAAGTCACCTCCAGCCTCACTTCGGTTCAAAAGTCTGGATTCTAAGCACACAACTGTAAAATGGACTATTCCGAACTGTCTGTATATGCTTATGTCAAGGAATGATTGTCACAAACCGGTTGAATGAACTGTCAACAAGAAATGTATTTAGACAATAGATATGTATGCCATCGGTTATTTTTTGCAACCATGTTAGGTTCATTTCGGAAATTTGATAGAATACGACAAGATCACGTTTGCTCCATTCTTCAGTTTCTTTGAAAGGAGAAGTTTTTTTTTTACATTAAAGCAGTAGACACAGGTACACTCTCTGTACCTATTTGTAACCCTGTTCCGTTTCTTTGACAGTTCTTTGATTTTCCATCGCGTTCAGCCTCGTCCCCAGGGCCACCTCCGCTTTCGAGATGGCAGCTGGGTACGGAGAAATTGATCTAAATTGCATCGCGTTTGCATTTTTGTTTTCACAATTTAAATTGACTTGTTGAATCGACGCGACAGACAACTGAGACAAACTGCTTGGCCAACTGGAAGTTGCAACTGAGACAAACTCATCTCCGTTTAATTAAACTGGTTCATATCGTTCCACATTGTTCGATATGTTGACAGCCATCTTAACAAAAATATTCCACCGTGATTCTAGTACTGTAATTCTTTTTGAGAGGAAACTAGACTATTCATTAAAGGGACACTGTCCTGATTTTAGCATGATTTTGGGAAGCTCAAAAACATATCTAGATCATAGGACGTTGAACAATAATGGTTTGATTCTGTAGAATAGCACTCGACAAATGACAGGAACCCATTAGGAAGTAAGGATGACAAACAACAGCGAGGATGGAAATGGATTGCAATATGGATTTTTGAAAAACTGTCAGGATGTCAGTTTTTCAAAGTTTCAAATTTGGCTCGGAAATCTTTCAAATTTTGCAAATATTTTGTTGCAGTATGCAATTTCTTGAAGAAATTGCTTTTTATCATTTAGTTAGAGTTTATTAAGTTCTTATTTCATAGATTTAGGGACCATTTCGTGCATTTATAACAGTTTTGAGCAAATACGCCGGGACAGTATCCCTTTAATCTCAAAAAATATTTTATTTTGAATAGAAGTTCGGATTTTAGAATTTTGCAAGTGTCATTTCAGACAATCGAAGCTAACCAACTACACATACTCATTTACAATCAAAGGTTTCTTTGGGTCAACTCGTGAATGAATAAATTGATATGCATAAATTAATAGTGCAATCAATTTTTGCAATTAATTAATTTACAACCCATCGAGTGAAATTTGCTCCACTCACGGACAACTCATTCACTGCTTTCTGTGCTTTCGCAATTCACTCGTTAATTAAAAATGATGAATTTCTATTATATGGTTCTATAGGGACGAGCGTCTGGCATGTTTTGTCTATAAACAGCAATTTGCTAGAAGCTTTTTCTCCTGTCGTCTGGAGCTATACAATCTTTGCTGGCATGGAAATAAAGAACGCTACAAAACTCAAATATCAACGAGCTTGTTCGATTCAAAACGTTTAAGTCGCTGAGCCTTACTTCTCTTTTAGAGTAACTTCAACTGGTCCCTGGGTTACTAGTGTCCAGGCAACGCGCGGTCGTGAGATTCCAAAACAAGACAAAATGGTTTAATTTAAATGTTTCTGATTTTATTTGTTTAAATTTTCTATGTTTTGTTTTTATGGTCTTCCAAAGTAGAACTCGAGGTTACTGCGTTGTGTTTAACCCTTAAAATGATTCTCAATAGTGATCAACATCTAATATCTCCTTATAATATCAATACATTGCCAAGCAGACAGGTGATGAGAATATAGAAAATGATCAACTAGGGAATTTTCTCTTGATTTATCACCAGATTCTCAGAACTGTCCAACATTCAATTAATTTTATGACAATCGGTAAATATTTTAACCTTTGAAATGGTTAAATAAAATATAATATTCTTGGCTGCTTATAATTTAAGACTTCCTCTATTTACGCTTGCAAAGAAACTGAGGCACTCACGATAAACCTTTTTGTCAATTAACGTTCATGTATACCTACGGCCAGGATTTGAATATTAAAAAGGCATAATTATTGAAACATGTAGCGGATATAGAAGCCTAGAGATTTCCAACCGAAGGAGCTTGTGCCATTTCAGGATTTCATTTCTTTTTTACTCGATAAAACATGTTTATAACATGCTCGTTCCCACCTCCAAGACGAAGTATCCATTTTTTCGCTAATATGTAGATAATGAATGCACAAACTCTGATTGTGGCTACAATAATAGTATTTGATAAAGTAAAACGATAAAAGCATACCTTCTGTTTTCAAAACCACTTATTTTTGCATCAGAAGAACAGGCTTTCCGGCTTTCGTATTTGCACAAAGAATTTTACACGGATAGCAAAGCTACAGCGAACGTAATGCCGGCTATTTTCATGTGACGTTTCACCTGCAGGGTTTAGGAAGGAAGTTGCATAAACTAAATCTGCTGTTTATGCTTGAACTAAGGAGCAAAATATAAACTTCCTCATTAAATTTTGCCTTCCAATACTCACTTTAAAACGTTGTCTCCACGGGAGGCCACTGGGTGTGTAATATTATGAGTTTTCCGCTTTTGAAAATATTCGTTGTGCTGCCAAAAATATAATATTTGAAAGTTTAGGTTTTCGCGACAAAGCGAATTGCTAAGATACAGTAAAACTGATGAAAACATGCATCAACAAACAACACTTACCGGGCAAAAAAAAAAAAGGCTTAATAATTTGAATTATAAACCGCCAAAACAGAGTCAGTCTATTACAAACCAGAGCGATTGAGTGACTAAAATTTGCAACAAGAAAAAAAACATTTCAAATCTTCAACAACGCATTTTATCGGGATGGTTGATCAAACGTTTCAAAACAGCGGTACGTAGTTGTCAGCTAGCTAGAATATTTAAATGAAAGAATCAGTAAATTACTTTAGTTTGAACCGAAGACTACGTTTGTTTGAATAGAAATCTGACGGTGAACCTCACGTCGATAGTTCTCACCAACTGTAATACGGTATGGAAGGCACACACACACACACACACACACACCGGCACACACACAAAAAAAATCCGCATGCAAGATCGAGATTTTCGCAAGCAGAAGACTGTTCACTTTCATCAGAACAAACAAATTCCCTCCTCGATGAATTTTTATTATATTTAGTCTAGGAAAATCTTGTTCAAAGAAATTTGACAGGCTATAAACACTTTTGGTCAAAGTAATATACAATTTAAAATTAGAATAACAATATTTTGCCGGCATCAGTTCGTTGCATCGACTGAGGGGCGCCAAATAACATCTGACGTTTTGTTATTTTTTTCCCGCAGGGGAAATATCGGGAATTGTTCCACTTCTAGTTTATAACCTCACGTAGAACCCCTGTGCCGAAGAAAAAGGCTTCCAAAAACGTAAGTACGTAAAAGGCTAGGTAAACTAACTAAATTGTAATTGTAGGAATATCAAAGGATGGAAAGGGATATAAGATATTAGACAGGAATTCCGGGTGGATATTTACCGAAGCGCCTCAACTTGTTTACTAGTGAATAAAATGAAAAGCAGTCTGAATAGTCAATCCCAAAATCGTTAGTTTTTGTTTTGCATATATTGTTTTAAATTAAAAGGGAAAATGAACGGTACTTGCTATGAACGCATCGCTGCAAACAAATGAACAAGTTTTGAATGTATTTCGATCTTGTAAAGGGGATTTGAAAACAGGCCCGCAATGCGTGTTTACCAAACTTTGTTTTTGCTTCTGTTCATTGTTATTTTTGTGCTGTCAACTAGCTATTTGCTGATCGCGGAAAAACGATTCCGCCTCGGCGACTGTTGAAACCAAACGGGAAGCCATTTTGACTGTCTCACCAAACCTAGTACCGTAAACTTCAGAGTCAAAGCCCAAAATTGCAAAAAATCTCAAATTTCATTTGCAAGATATGAAAAAATAAACAGTACTACATGAAAGTACTGCTTATAAGCTTTCATTTGAATGGTCACACATTAGAGTTTCATCCACATACTTAAAAGTTAGAAGCACAATAAGATATCGTAAATTCTGAAAATAAGCCCTGGACTTCCGATTATAAGTTCCTACTCACTGCTATTGTAGAGCATGTTTTGTTTTTTATATTCAGAGGCTTTTTGCTTCATTTGATGACTGTAGTGAGTATTTGCATTGTGTTTTGTATTGTTCTGTGTAGAGAGTTTCGAATTGCTATTATTATATTGAACCATTTTTAAAATTCGCAATTCCTTCCGATGTTATGACGTCACAAAAATTAAATTTGCGAAATTATGAATCAGCTATTCAGAGGAAGCATGCCAAAAACGTCCACTTACCAAAATTTAGCTCTCCATTGCAATTTGCGGCTGAGATGTGGGCACTTCAGGTTTTAATTTCTACATACAAACCTTTCTAATTTTGAGTCGGTTCCTTCAGTTTAGAACCGGCGCAAAATTAGAGGTTTCAGTATGGGACGATACCAAACTTTGAACCTCTATATCTTCTGTTCTATTCGTGCTAACAAGTTGAAATTTTGTGGCTGATCACACAGCAGCAATCTTAATCTAATGATGGGATTTTGAGGCTTTTCCACTCTATAATCCCTCTTGAACAATAACTTTTGAACAATAACAAAGCCAGAGCTTAAACATTTTCAGAATTTTATGGTAATTATATAGCTTCAAACAAAAATCTTGCCAACCACAAACGACATGCGTACGTGACATGTCTTACTTGCATTTGAACACAGTTTGGCACGAAAAAATATCGAGTTTTGACAAGGGTAAATTTTTTTCACAAAAAGCTCATCAGCAAAAAATATCAGATAGGAACCTTTTTAATTTCAATGCGCATTCGCTCGCATTAGCAGTTTGTTTTACCGTTATTAAAAGGTTGTAAATTTCCACCCATTTACACTTCGTTACTTTGTTGCCAAGTTATTTGTGTAAAGCTGATGAAAGCAAATTTGTAGTTTTTTCAGCGTTAATTTCCTCGTTAAACAGTAAAAAGCATAATTTATGTCACAATGACTCTCTTAGCTTTCTATCAGTGAAATCTCGCGTGTCGGGATAACATGGATTCAAGTCAGTTTATAATTCGAAGTTTCGTCGAAACGCGCTTTTTTGAGCCAAGATGAAGCGATAATAGATTTGTTATTTATTTTTCTTCAATTTTAGAACAACTGTTAAATTATTTTGGATAATCACATACAAAACCTTCATTGCCTATAAGACCAGCTCGATCGTGCCGTTAGGGTATAGTACATTAGCCGTCTGTTAGCCTTATATTTGTTGTCGAAGAAACTGATGAAAAACCGTCGCAAAACTGTCTGATTCACGGTAGAATGTTACCCTTTCTACTCTTCGATAAGTTAAATGAAAAGCAAAACCGCAATTATGCTATGGCGAGAAAAAAAACTTAATTTAGGAAATTACTTGCACCAAATTCTCACCTTGTTCTTGTAAAACCGTCCGAATCCTTTTCCTTTCAGTTTAAAACCAAAAAATCTGGCCAAAGATCTAAGCGCAGGTGAATTTCATATTTCTCGTTACATATTGCTGCTGTTTTATGCGTCGAAACGTATAATTAGTTTTCCTGTTAGCTCTTTTTCAAAGTAGAGCCATAAACAAACCATCTATCATTCCAACACTTTCACTGACGTTAAAGACACAGCCAGTTGGCACATCTCACCTCCCCTCCCCTCTTCGTGCTCTGTTGTACATACAAGGCCAGTTGGCACGCTTAATCTGGCAACAACATTAATTCTTGTGTGAAGTCGCTTATTTTTAAACGGGATAATTCGAACTGTAAACCTACATTAAGGTAAGAAATTTGAACTAGTACTTTAATTTTCAATATACATTCTTGAAAACAAAAAATTATTGAAGTGAAATGTATGGCTTCTTTGCATTAAAACTGTTCGGTTAGTTACGGTCGGTCGTTTGCATACTTTCAAGCAGGTTTCTCTTCATAATTTGCGAACTTTCGAAATTTTTTCAGCAAAGTCAAGGAAATTCTTATTTATGAAGCTTCAAAAAACCTCCTAAAGTTTGCTGGCGATTAAGACACGTGTTCGCACCATATTTTTGTGCAAATGATGTACTCAGGGGGGGGGGGGGGGCTAGCAGCGAGGCCTGGGACCTAGTATACATGATTGCACATTTAAGAAATTTGGCCGAGCGAGACCAAGTACTGGTTTGTTTAAAATAAACATGGCGGACGATGGCGGACATGACGTGCGTTTGTGTTCGTTCAGAAATATTTTGGCGATTCCACGTTCAAACATCTATGGGAACCATTCGGTCGCTGTTTAACTGAACTTTGGTCATTGTGGGACACCATGGATGAAAATTCCACAGCAAACTCCCGTAGAGGTACGTTTCGCGAATGATTGACAGATTTCTTTACTTGTGCGATCATGTATAGCGGAAAAGCGGCAAGATCAAAGGGCGCTGCCTGCCCCCCCGGATGTACTTGTATAGTTTCGTAATGTATCGTTTGTGTTGCCCCTGGTGTTGCCAAACAACGGCATGATTGAATCTAAGCAAGCATTTGATAACAAAAAGACTGGATAAAAGGCAAATAACCGTGGATGAAAATCCTGCTGTTGGAACGTTGGATCCAAAATGAGAATCCGATCAGCCAAAAGGTAAACAATGTAGGTAAAAAGTCCAGAGACTACTGCAAGGTAGGCTCAGTCTCCAGCCGTGGGTGTTTCGGTGCGCCCGCGATCCTCTCCCTGCAAGGCTGATGCAACAACGTATTCTTTGTTTTCATCTGACGTCATCAAAATTCTAAACTGATTTAAACTGTTAATCCTACAAAACTATAATATATTATTTTTATATCTTCTAGACATGAAAATCATCTCTATGCAAAGTTTGGTATCGATCCAGTGATTCGTTTTGGAAAGAAAACATTTTAAATTTTCTTTCTGTTAGTTCTTTTACCTGTTATTTTCTGATGTTGTTTATGCAAGCAAACAGTTTTTGTAACGTTGATGAAAACCACCAATATAACAATTAATATCCATTGTTTGCTGCCGTTGCAGGTATTTGGCATAAACAAGCAGTAACAGCACACAAGAGATGGAAAGACCAACACAACTTACTGAAGACGATATCTCCATATCCGCAGAGAATCATGCCCGGCCATAGCCCCGGCGGGGACCGACGGGCCACAAATTCCCCGGGTTGTTATCGAATCCACCGGCCAAACACAATTCGCGGGCTCAGTTCTCAGAGTTTTATCGCTGCAACGATTCTACAAGAAAACCGGGCGAAGATCACGTGACTCTTGGCTGGAGCGGTATACCGGCACTTACCAAGACGACAGGGACTGGCGCCGACCGCTCATGCGCAATTCGCCCCAAGTACAGAGCCCCACATCAGAGGGCACGGCGAGTTCCCATGATACATCTGACGCCCGGCTTGACAAAGCTGAACGCTGGCGGTGTAACTTTACCCTCGTTTTCCATCCGTCTGGTGATGTTTACTTCTTCTGGTTGTTAACAGTTGTTTTGGGAATATTGTACAACTTTTGGACCATCATATTCCGCGTGGCATTTTTCATACGAGAGCAGAAATACGTCATCCCGTTCATGGTCATGGACTATGGTTTTGACTTCATATTCTTCCTGGATATCATCGTGCAGTTTCGCACAGGCTACTTCCTGGAAGGCAAGATAGTCACGGATAGCCTACAACTGGCTAAACGTTACGTCAAGTCTGTAGGTTTCCGGTTAGATTGCGTCTCAATCCTCCCTCTAGATCTGCTCTTCCTGGTGTTAGGCCCCAGGCCTACTCTGCGATTTGGTCGGCTTGTCAAGGCGCACCGGATTTCCCTGTTTTTCGACCGCGTGGAGATCTACAGCGGTCGCCCGAAGCTGTTTAACCTGCTGAAACTGATTCATTATCTGTTTCTTATCATTCACTGGGTGGCCTGCCTGTACTTCCTTCTATCATACCTGGAGGGGTTTGGAGCCGACAAATGGGTCCATCCTAAGCTTATGGGTCAGTGGAAAGAGGTAAGTAAAACCAGTTTGCTAAAGCAGTCAGACCAGTTTTCAATTGAGTGTCGTAAAACCAAAACCAAAGCAATTACAATGGCCAAACGTAAGAAACAAAACGAACAAGTGAGAACTCGAAGCAAATACACGTAACCAGCGCCAAGCGCGGGAAAACGCGTGTGACAAAGTTGCGATTGGTTTTGCATTTGATTGGTTGAGACTCTAAGAGAAGGATTCCCCGTGCCCCATGAATATATGAGTCTATTTTCACGCCATGCTTTGAAAGTTTTTTGAATTTCTATTTCCTTTTGAACGAGGCTACGACATCACGTTACTCGAACTAGCCAATCAGGTAGTGCTCTTAAAATAGCTCAGCTATGGACTGAAAGTTAAAAATAGATTTCAAAACATTATTATCGGAAGAGACCCATGTATGGAGGAATGCTACTCTTAGATCATGCTCTCTTGCTAGAAACCATTATTTGGAGTTTATAAGCTTCACTAGCTATCTCAGCTATCCGTATGACCTATAAATTTTAAGTAAACGTTTAAATGCATAGGACCACACGACGGCAGTGTCTTTACCGGATCTCTCGTGGTGGAGATACACGTACCGAGGTGTGAATTAAAACAATTTAAAATGCAAGGCTAGTACTACGGACATTTAAAAGGGCAGGTTTAAGCTCCTTCCACACGAGCAAGTTTTCCTTGACAAGTTTTCACTTGACAATTTTTCCTTGCTCGTGTGGAAAGGAAACAAGGACACTTGTCAAGGAAAAATTGCCAAATTTCCCTTTCCACACGAGCAAGGAAAAATTGTCAAGTGAAAACTTGTCAAGGAAAACTTGCTCGTGTGGAAGGGGCTTTAATGGCCAATATTTCGACTAGTAAAACTAGTCTTCTACAGGGCCAGAGCTGGAGTGAAAGCTTAGATTCAGATCTATAGATTTTGTTATAGCCCTTCAGGGTCACACTCAGCCCTATTCAGCGTCATACAGGTTCGATACTGTTATTTATTTACTTAGGTAGGTCCACAATACCTGTACAGTCTGTTCCGTTCGCTCGTATCCATGACAACAGTGGGTACAGGCAAGCAGGTCTCGCCCCAGACCACGCTCTGCCTGACTTTCTGCATCTTCACGTATCTCTGTGGTGTTCTCATCTTTGCTACCATCGTGGGCAACGCAGCTGATATGATCGTGGACCTTAGAAGACACAGAGAGATTTACCACAGAAAGGTACGTTATATGATTCGATATGATTTTTTCTTCTCTCTCTTCTGTTGACCTGTTACTAGTGGTGGCTTAACCCTTTCAATCCCAGAGTCAAACCTTGAGTTAATAAATGTAGTTCTAACGTTTCAGTGAGTCTGCAGATGAAACCCTAGTGTGTGACCATTCAATTGAAAGCTATTGAGCAGTACTTTCATGTGGTACTGTTTGTTTTTGACAATTTTGAAAAATGAAAATTGAAGATTTTCAACTTAGCACTCTTGGAAATGAAAGGGTTAATAGATAGCTGAGTTGGTATAGCCGGCATTCCAAAGGCCGCGCTCATGGAGGTCGTAGCTTCGAACTACTACTAGCAGACTCGTGGGGCGTTCTGGGAAGAGACGAAGGAAAAATATTTTTCCTTTGTCTTTTCCCAGAACGCCCCACGGGCCGTGTAATTGATCTCGCTCCAGATCTCCTCGGCTAAAATTGTTTCTGACCAGAAAAAATGGCGACTGGGTACGAGTCTGTCATTTGCATTAGTATACTAGTAGATTTTTACTAATTGTTTTTGTTGTTGTTGTTATTGTTTTCATTTAAAGTTGGATGGAATGAAGCAATACATTGCCGCAAACCAGCTGCCGATGGACTTGCAGCGTCGTGTGATACAATGGTTTGATTTTGCCTGGACATACAAGAAAGACATGAGCGAAGAGGAACTGTTTCAACAGCTCAACGACAACTTCCGTGCTGAAATCGCCATCCACGTCAACTTGGATACGCTGAAGAAAGTGAAGATGTTCGAGCACTGTGATCCGAGCTTCCTGCGCGAACTTGTGTTGAAATTGAAGCCCGTGCTCTGCTCCCCCGGTAAGATGGATTATGTAAGAGAAGTTGTTTCATCCATGATTTCCAAACACCGAGAAGATAATTGAAAATACGACACGCAGCGGAGTATTTTTGACGAAATTCAGTCGAGGTGTTTGGAAGTGTGATGAAACACTGTCTCGAGTGTTTGATATATCTTCTCAATCGAAACAAAAACTAAGGAGTAAACTGAGAAATAAAATCGTAAAAAAACTATGCTAATTAAGACCAGATATCCAATTCAATTTGGAAGCGGGATTTCCAAGTAGCGGGAACCGGGAGAAATAGGAAAAAAGTTTGCAATAGAAAAGCACAAAGAGGCGCAACCACAACGGAAGGGGCGGAACCTGGAGTACAAGGTACAGACCCTCCTGTCCCCCTACCCCATTAAATGCACCCTTTGTTAGCAGGTGACCTACGAATAAACGCACTCATTGATCATCTACTAACTCGAAACCTGCCGTTACTTTTTTCCAATTTAAGGAGACCACGTCTGTCGTCAAGATGAAATCGGCCGAGAAATGTACATTGTCAATCAGGGGAGTTAGAAGTCGTCGACAAGAGTGGAGCAGTGTTAGCGAAACTCTCGGCTGGTCGACACTTCGGAGAGATAAGCATTCTTGACATGAAAGGGATCGGCAATCGTCGGACGGCTTCGGTGCGTTCGGTGGGCTTCTCCGATCTTTTCCGACTATCAAAGAGCGATCTGGAGGAGGTGATCGAGTATTACCCGGAGGTGCAAGAGCAGCTGGCGAAGATAGCACGACAGACTTACGAGAAACAGCAAAGAGAGCGACTTAATCAGGCGACACACAAAGAGGACAAAGGTTCGTCAAATAACAAATATTGGGGAGACGTCGGGAAGCGGAAGTATACAATAGAAAAATCACAAAGAGGTGGGATCCGAAAGTAAAATGTAAGGGAAGTGGGAAGTCCTGTGCCCCCCCCCCCCCCCCCCCCCACCCCAACTCCCCTCGCATATTGAGTCAACATCGTCCCCAGGGCCATCGCCGCTTTCAAGATGGCGGGTGGGCGCGAAGAAGACCCTGGCGAAGTGCAGGTAACGTGTCTCCAAAAATATTGGAGATTTTGATTGTTTCAAAATGGTGGCGGGCTCGCGATTGGCTAATTTTGTGGTCACGTGACCTGCTCTTAGCCCGCCATCTTGAAAGCGGAGATGGCCCTAGGGACGTGGTTGAACTTGAGTAGGATCACGAAGTACGACGGTCGATGGTTCGAGCCCAGTTCTTCTCTGCCTTCGTGTTGTGTTCGGCACTCAGTGCCTCTCTCCGAGAGTATAAATGGGGGTCGGCGAATTGTCTGGGAAAAAAATGTGGGGGTAACCTACTACGGACTACTCATGTCTCATCCAAAAGTAGTTGGTGGGAGATTAAGCTCGTGAAGGCTTTAACCTGGATTAGAATTATAACGGGAAAGGAGAGTTAATCTAGAGCTACTGGGACAGTGCAGACTCGTACCCAGTCGCTATTTATGTGTTTTTGGAGATGAGAGACGGATTGGACTTCCCAGAACGCCCCGCGCGCCTCATAATTATTCTCGCTCCAGATTTCCCCGGCTAAATTGTTTCTAATCAGATAAATAGCGACTGGGTACGAGTCTGGGGACAGTGGACAATTGTGTGTAAAGAAGTGTCACAAGCAAACAATACAAAAACCTCGACTCGAAACTATAGACTTTTTGTCTCACAGTCCAATGCACTAACCATTCGCCACTTCAGAAACGACGAAGTGATCTGGGGCGAGTCGGATCTCGCAGTCGCTTGTGGGATCGTTAATGGGGACAAAATGGCGGCCAGCTTGACGACACGTCCCCAGTAACGGTCCCACAAGCGACTGCGAGATGCGACTCGCTCCAGATTGCTTCTCGTTTTCCAATCCCTGCTGAGTGGCTGACCAGCAGTGAATCCCGTGATACACGCTCAATAAAAGTGAAAACATTCTTGTTTTGACCGCAGCCAAAGACTCTAGTCTAGAAAAGAATGATCCTCGCAGATGGCTTGTGGCAGATAAGGAAGCCCTTAAGCGTCGCCTGTCACTCCTTGAAGCCAAAAATGAGGTCAAGGCTCTTGCAAACAAGTTCAGAAAAGAAAACGGACTTTCCGCGAATCCACGCGAAATAGTCGCCGCAATGGCTGAAAGCGCGAGACTGGAAAGGGCGACGAAGACGCCAGGCAGATTATCAAAGAATATATTGCGCAGGGCAGCGGGAAAAGACTTCCTACGCGAAGCACCGTATCGCACGAGAGCTTCATGGCAAACAGAGAAAACTCCGGAGAAAGCACGCATGAAAACTGCTTTAAAAACACGTCATCCGCGGAGAATTGCTCTATTGATCAGCTGAGAAAGAGTCAGCGAAAGTTCTTCATGCGTCCGCGATCCCGCACACAAGAATCAAAGCCCGCTTCGCCGACACGAAACGATATTCCACTGCTCGCGTTTAAAGAAACTGTGTTCAGTGAAAACAGTGACAAAGGAAAGGAGTCGAAGCACAAAGACCAAGCATCAAATCTTCCAGCGTTTGCGCTGAACAGCGTTCCTGGGAAAATAATGAAGGCTCCCATCCTAAGGAAAGGAATTTTAAAGAGGAGCAGCGCGGAATTATTGCACTGGCGAAGCAGTAGCTCAATGGAAACGTCATTATGCGCGCTTGAAAACCTGAGAAGCAGCGATGAAGAAAATTCAAGCGCTGCTGGCTCAAGTAAAGAAGAAAGTGATCGAATTCCGAAACAAAAGAGCAAGTTTAGAGCGGGTTCGTTTTCGAAGGATCAAAAGAAAGATGATGTCAGAATCCTTCTGGCCACGCCGGAGAGTAGCGAAATAGTGGAAGACTCGCCTAAATTGCATCGCGCTGCCATCCGAATGAACGCCACAGGGAAGGATTCATTTACGAAAATTGAAATCAAAGATGAATTAGATTTCTTCGCTCCTGAAAAAAATTGCGTTTGTCAACAGCAAGAAGCTTCTTCTACCGCCGAGTGTTCATCCGCTGGTCAGGGGGTAGAATCGAGCGCGGGCTCATTTCCCCCAATACCGCTGGTGATCGAGCCTGATGGAATGACTCCGTGAAGACATGTGAAAATATGAGAGACTGGATCAGAAATTTACAACGGATAAATTAACTGACTGACTCAGTAATCCCTCCGAACATAGCGACCTGAAAGCCCTCTCCCCTGAAAAACACCGAAAAACGATCTAATTGTAATCGGAGCATGTACATGTTACAGGACTTCAAATAGAAAGAGTTTCAGTTTAGTATTCGTTGGTAACTAATGGAAGTATTTATCCGAGAATTAAAGTATGTTAGAAACCGAAATTTGACAAATTTGGTACAGGTGTAATTTCCTTACTAGCCGTTAGTTTAGAAGCGTTGGTGATAGCCTGTTCCAGGCTCTCGGATAGTGGGGACGAAGCGAAAAAGCGAACGGCCGCGCGAAGGTAGTCTGGGAGAGAGTTTAGACGACGTTTAGACTCTTTCCCAGACTACCTTCGCGCGGCCGTTCGCTTTTTTTTTTCGCTCGTCCCCACTATCCGAGAGCCTGGAACAGGCTACGTTGACCACCCAAATAACCAGTAAGCCACTACCACTCTGGAACCTCTATTTTCATTGGTCTTCTATAAACACAACTAGCTGTATTTTTTAGGACTAGGGGCATTGTTATGACTAGTTATTTGTTGTTTCCAGAGCCAATGATGTGCCTCGGTTCCGAGAGGAAGTGGGCAACCCCAAACAACGGCTGCGAAGGGACTAGTAACTAGGGTACTATTATTTGGCTGTTGTTAACCAGCCGGGAGGGCCGCTCGCGCCGAACTCCCCTCCTCCCTGCCCTTTCTACGCCTGCCACGTAGGCTAGTTGTTGACATAATTTGACTTTCCGAAGGTTGCGATCCCTCGTAAGTACGTAGCGAAATCAGACAAGTTCAACCTTTGCTTGTTGCGCGTACATGGAAAATTAACTAGTGGTCACTAGTGATTGCTTTGTCTTCGTGATAGTACGGGATAAATGGGACCGGTAAGATGCAAAAACTTGCACATGGTGGCAACGTGTGATGGCCGGTGACCGCTCACATATTCTAAAACAAAAATAAGCTATTGTCATGTAAACATTTAAATAAATAAAAAGTGTTGCATCTACAAATTGAGTTTTGGTCTAAACTAAATCATCCAGGATAAGTTTATATGCAAGACTCTCGTCAAACATGGCTGCGACTCTGCTAAATCTACCGCTATGACATTTTTCAGCATTTAGCCTGCGGGGCAGGCTAAATGCTGTTGCCACTGCCCGGGTGATATGGCTGTGCGCATGCGTAAGGTAATGGCCATACCGCGGGGTTGGTGTCCGTTTGTGCCTCTTGCTTTTTCCGTGTAGCATGAAGGGCATGAGTGCGCTACGCCGCAAGCCGAGCATTTTAAAGATATCCGTCCTGATCAGCGGTTTTATCCTGTTGATGACAATGGCCACTTTTCGAATAATAATTCCCTGGTTTGGGAAAATGCCGCCGGGATATACGCGCACGCCTCGAGGAACCACGACCGTGGACGTGAATTTTACATTTGTTCAGCCCTCGCTGGAACCTCAAATGCCGACGCACGAATTAGACCTTTTAATTCTGGTTTCATCCGCACCAGGGAGTGACTATTTATTTGCCAGGAACGCCATCAGAGAGACGTGGGGAAAGAACGATGCATGTACGAGCGACGCGTTAAGTTGTAAGACGCATCGCTGGAAGGTCGTTTTTCTACTGGGAAAAGCTACAACCCATTGTTAGATTCACAAATCGTCCGAGAAGCCCTCTCATTCGATGATATTTTAATGGGAAATTTCCACGACACATATTATAATTTAGTCATCAAGCTTTTAATGGGATTTTCCTGGGCGTCAAAAGTCAACTGTCGCTTCGTTCTGAAGGCCGACGACGACACGTATGTTCATGTAACGAAACTTCTCGTTTTGGCTACGTAACGCACCGTCACGTTTGTACGCGGGTCACGTTCACGCGAACGTTGAAGTATCGCGGGATCCCAACGAACGAAATCCTCTTCCACCTGGCTCGTCCTTTAAGGAGAAATATTTCCCGCCTTACTGTTTAGGCGCGTTTTACGTGCTATCGCGAAACATCTTGCCAAGCATTTTGAAAGCTGTAAATCGATGGCGTCCTTGGCCAATTGAAGACACTTACATGAGTGTTCTAGCCAGGGATGTTGGCATTTCAGCGACTGATGTTTACGGCTTTATTTTAACATCGAGAGCAAGTTTAAATGTTCATCGTTTCACGGATTGTCAGTGGTCTTGTACTATCGCTTTGGGACACAGGCTAACTCCTTCCCACCTGCAGAAAATTCATAGAAAATTCGTATCGATGTCATCGTTTAATAGCACACACTGTGCGAAGGATAGCTGTTCTGATGAAAGAAGAGCTAGCCGTTTGTACTTAATTTTGTGTGTTTTGTTATTTATAACTGTTCCTTTTATAGCGTATATTTGGATAAGGAAACGCAATATTAAGCTAAGCACTGATGTTCTGGTGAAAAGGAAGGGAGGATAAACGTAAATATAATTTCCAAAGAATAGGGAAATTTTCAATTGAGTGTCGAAAGTAATCCGGAATTGCTTTGGTTTTGTTTTACTACGCTCTGTGATTGGTTTAAAAAAACTCGCGCCACCTTCTCGACCAATCAGATGCAAAACCAAAACTAATCGCGAATTGGTCACACGCGTTTTCCCGCAATTGGCGCCAGTTACATGTATTTGTTTCGATTTCTCATTGGATTATTGTGTTTCCCTCCTGATTACGCGCGCTTGGCAAATAAAGTACAATTTGTGGATTGCGAATTTTTAACAATTATTCGGCTTCGGCTGATAATTCTTACCTGCAAATTCGCAATCCACAAATTGTACTTTATTTGCCAAGCGCGCGTAATTATAATCAATAATAATAAATTAATCAATTATTTTTTTAAATATAACCACGCGCATATGCGTGCATTTAGAAGTGTTTAAAAAGTGCACAAGAACGATAGTCGATGAAAAATAAAATGCCCTTCATGTATTTTCTTTTTCTATATTGGGATGAGTGAGTTAGAGTAAAACACCGATATCCCAAGAAACGCAAAGATCCCAAACAGTGGAGTGTTTTCATTTTACTGTAAGTTTTGCGCGCACTCTAGTTTTAAAAATAGTTTTTCGCGTTATAAATCGGGTTTAAACCCTGGCCTCGAGCCCAGTTGTCAATCAACTCCAAAGCGTAAACAGCTAATAAATAACCTGCGTATTTTCTACGACCGTTGCTGATAAAATGCGTTTCATTTTTGCTGAGAATATTGACTTGACGCTTGAATCCACAAATTAAGGTATCAGTATAACCCCAAATGACCATCATGCGTTGGTGCTGTTTTACGGTCGGAGGTTTAACAAAAACCCCAATAAAGTATATATTTCCTGAAAGCTTAAGAATTGTAGATTACGAATATGTATTCATTTGAAGTAAAAAGATTAACGTGTTTCGAATATAGCGCTCAATTTCAAAAAGTATATTGGTCCACAAATCGAGTTCGTTTCCGGCCGGAATTGAACGGGAGAAAGCGAAAAACATCGCTACGTGTTCTTGACACCTTTCTCTAAAAAACTGTGTCGGGGAATTTTGATTACTTGTCTGGTTAGCTTTTAACACACAGTTAAACTTTGAGGGTTGACAAAACATGCATTCTCTGTACGAAAATACTCATAACTTTCGAAGGAGGGAAAAAATTAAAATTCCCCGACACATTTTTTTGTCAGACTATTGGAGAACATTCTCTCCAAATTACAGCGAAAAAGGTTGCAAATTCGTTGCAAACGAACTTGAAACGTGCGCTTCATTCGCTGAAATTTTAGTTTCGAGAAACAGGGGAAAACATGTTTTGGGCGTTCTTCCGGTCTGATGAGATTAAATACACAAGACGCGTGAAAATAATTAAACATTGATCGATAAAGAGAAGGCTCGTCTTACTTTAATTAAACAGAGTTCGTATCGAATACAAATGACCTCAAATGCGTGCTTCTTATGGCTAGAGAAGAAAGTTCTCCTCTCACCGATCGTGCTACAAGTAAATTAAGAGTTTATGGCTTCAGTTTTCCCTCCATTTAGCTTCTCTGTGGGATATTCGCCCACATGGATATGCAACCGCGAGCGATTTTCAGTTGTCCTAATCAGTGATGCGATCCGGTGTCATTTGAGACCTGGTTAAGACGAGTGCTTCGGCTCAATTCTTACCGAACAATTTCCCATTTCGGTATATTCTTACTTGAAAACGCGGACACAGTCTCTTAATATGTTTCTATGAACATGAACATTGCAAGATGCGGCTTTCGAATTTCTGGTGAATCTTCAAACATGTCGGCCCTCGTGTTACGTGACTTTTTATACGTACATGTTGACAAACTGTTGACGGCTCTCGATTAGAAATAATTAATGGCGAGAATCGTTTTTTCTTCATAACTTTCTTTAGAAGCAATCTTTTTTCGTGAAACTTTTTGGAAATGAAAGGTCTTGATGTAATCTATCTGAAGATAACAAAAAGTAAAATCTTGCAAAATGGTCAAATTTGGGGTATACTGATACCTTAAGGTGACTGCAAGAGCTCAAATTTGCATTTCGCAGCCACAAGGTGTGAAGACCTGTGAAATGTAGGGGAACCTCTTCAGTGTTTTTAAATACTACTCCGTTTACCTACGAGAGGTCGATGATACTTGTACTCAAAGAAACATTCTCGAACGATACCAATGGGAGCTATATGAGCTTCACTGACAAATTTAAGGAATCATGTTTAAATATAACAAATGAAAATGAAAACGGCTGGTTCGAAAACACCTTTCATTTCTTCATATATGCTAGCCATTTTCTCGTCCCTCAACCCAAGCACTGCCTTGTGGAAAACTTTTTAAAAAATCGCGACTGCTTGGTGCAGCTATGAATCTCAAATTTGATCAATAAAACCTTTTAGGGTTCAGTTTAGTTTACAATTCATATATTGTATTGTATTCATAAATATTAAAGAACTTATTTTCATTACATCAAATTGAGTTTTTTCCCTTTACTTAACACTATGTTTGCACCCGACTTATTGTTATGGAGGAAACACTTTGAAAGGACGAATTAATCCAGGAGCTGTGTTACCATGGAAAGAACAGAAGCTGTAAAAAATTTAATTGGGCCTGCTGACGGTCCAACTCAGCGCCTAAACAGTTTTTTTTATTTTCAAAACAATTCTCCGTGAAGCTGGGTGAAAATTGTGCGTTTTGTATGACACGAAAACTAAAATAAGTTTATCCGCGATCGACAATTTTCCAAAACGTCAGAAACCAGGATTGCTAAAAGCCCATCATTAGAGGTTTCTTATTTACTTTATCGAATCTCTACCATTTATTTATATTACTCGGTTTTTCAACTCAAGTCAAGGTCGCTTTGAAAATTGAAAGTGACTTCTTAAGTTTAGAATATTATGAAGAGTTCCTTGGTATGACTCATTTTAGCTACAACAAAGAACATACCGGCCAGGAATTGCCGAAAGGGAATATTTTTAATTTCCTCAAAACACAAGAAAAGCTCAAAGGTTTAGCGAAAGGAAAACATGTTATTCATTAAAGCAAACATATACAATACGTTCGGGAACGACATTTTCCTAAACGTGTCATGAATATAAAACAAAGAAAACAGCTTGCGCCTCTCATTATTTTGTCTTTGTTTTGAAAACATGAAGAAAAGGTTTTTTGACAAAAAAAAAAAAATCAAAAAAAAAATTCAAATTTTGAATAAATGCTTTCGCGCTGTCTGAAATATTCGTATACATGTATACATGTTGTTTTATACAACATGCGGTTTCATGCAATTCAATTTCACAAAAATAAAAGCTACATTACTCAAAGGTTTTACGGTAAGACACTTTTAATTTTCCTGAAACGCAATCAGATAATTTTATTGTGCTTTTCTGTTTTCTTTATTTCTTTTCCTCGTCTTTCTTTTTTTAATATTTCAGGAAAACGTACCGAGAACTTGCAAGAAAGGGATAAATCTACTGTCATTTTCCGAAAAAAATGACCAACCCGATTTGTGGTTCGTATAAATACGTATTACTGCGTGACCTATCAATTTATTCACAGCACAAAATCTCTTTTTTAATTAATATTTTTCTCTTCTTACCATAAAAAAATTAATGCTCCTTTTACCTAAAATCATTTTCGCCTCAGGTGGGCCCAGTCGCAAATTACATTTTAAAGTTTTTTCGCGTTGAAACCTTTGGTGTCGCTGCCGAATTAAGACATGTATTAGAGTGATTTTACTGTTGACTTTTTCTCCTCGCCGCATTAGCATGATTTCGATCGCGGTGCGATTGAATATAAGTGGAGTTTTCGATTTTTGAGCGAAAGTTCGCCGCGAAGCGAAATAATGGAAGCGCTATCGTTACAGTACCTAGGACAGCACAGATAGCACCCATTAACTTTCCCATTGAAGTTGAGGGTACTTTGTCGCCATACCCAACTGTACATATTGTTATTATTGCCCACCAAAACGTATCAGGAATGCTCTCAAAGTCGCTGTCTTCATTCTCGTTGAGTTCCACAAAGAATACAGCACTAGACCCCAAAATGACAATAGTTGTGGCAAATGTTATTAAAAGACCCAGATCCCGTAAGCCCGACACAACAGTCAAAACCAGGATTTTCATTCCTTCGGAATAGCGCAGCAATTTTAAAATGCGAATGACCGCGAAAGTCTCCAGTAGACGCACCAGTGTTTTAGCTGAAGGCCAAGTCA
This sequence comes from Desmophyllum pertusum, assembly GCA_029204205.1. NCBI lineage: Eukaryota > Metazoa > Cnidaria > Anthozoa > Scleractinia > Caryophylliidae > Desmophyllum > Desmophyllum pertusum. Next base: position 2,342,706 of record MU825400.1, read on the forward strand.
TCTTCACAATGAGTTCCAAATAGAAGATTAGAATCGTGGCGAAATCCGCGCAGTTTGGGAGCAGTTTAAAATACTCCCCTTTGTTCGGCGACGCGAGTAATCGCACGGCGCATTCTAAAGTGAACCAACTGTAACAAACGAGGTCGAATGAAAACCATTCATCTTCCTGTAATTTCGACCCAGTTGTCTTTATTTCAGGGTACACAGACGTGTTATGTTTTTGGAAGTTTTTAGCCTCCCTCACACGCGCTGGATGAAGTGATTCGACAGTTTTTAAGCAAGAACCTGCTAAAGATACAATAATAAACACCTGCGATAAGACAGCTAACATTTTGGCAGCCAGGGATGAGTTGGGAAATTCGAACAACTCCCACAGCGTCCTCTGCCATACGTTGAGCGGGCGCGAGCGGTTGTGATCTCCAAGTAAAATGCTTTCCAACTTTTCGCAACTGCCTAACTCCACAGGGAGCATAAAAAACTTAACTTCTTCGTCAAACACTTCTGTGGGTACATTGTCCGGATAAATTAATCTCCCTTCGTTTTGATAGTAAAACAGTATCCCCTCGAAAGCTTGACGGTGGCGGTCGAAAAAGTACTCTTTTCGCTGCGAGTCAAAGTACTTGCGTCTCTTCTGAGGACAACCGAGCAGAGTTTGTGGAAAATGAACCAACTTACTCTCGCTTATTTCAAAGATCGCCCCGCTCACATTAATAACAAGGCGATCACCACCGTCCTTGGCCTCATTGTTTGCTCCTTCCATTATCATCAAACTATAAGATTCCCGCCGGCTTGCATCTAAAAATACCAACCGTAGACACCAATGGTAGATTGATCAGCTCAAAACCGGTGTTTGTTAAATTCTACTTCGACGAGAATAGTATGAAATGAGCGATACAGTCGCGAATGGTTTGCATGTGTAGAAAAACACATACGGATTTCACTGAATTGATAACGATATTCCCATATTCATAATAATCACCGATGCCAGCCATTGTTGGATTGCACTTGGCATTCTAAGCACTAATTGCCACCCTTTATAAAGATAATAACAAAAGAATTCCTAATAGCGAGGAGTCGCGCGAAGTCACGTGACACCTAAGGAAACCAATTAAAATCGCGTGGGGAATCGACATGAATTTCCTGTGAAATTCATTTTCCTTTCGATCGCCAGACTTGATTTAATATCTCAAACCGATTAGTGTGGTTTGAATGCCATATATAGACATAGAAACGATTTTCTCTCTTTGCTAAATTGTGAAATTTGTACATTTTCCTGACCACCTTTTCTGAATATGTAACACACATAATCCAATATATTCAAATGATCATGATTAACTAATATTACATGTAATAGTCCAAAATATGTCACTTTCCTTTTCCATTTTCTCTCAAATTTTCTCCTTAATCGCTAAAAGTCGCCTCAAGTTACGGCGACTTAAGGTCACAGAGTAAACCTTTGAGGAAATTTTCTTTCATGCGGTACAAATCGTATTTTGTTAGTTACACAGAGCCCGAATTCAGATTCAATAGTTTCTGCAACATGATTCTCGCTTATCATTAAATTTTCTTTTTGTCATTATTATTTTTTGCTTTGACGCAGTTGTTACAACTTCCATTAGCAGAAATGGCTCTGTGGAATCAACTCATTAGCGATAGCTGTCAAAATACGTCTTTGATGTATATACTTTTAACCAAAGTATTGCAGGTGCATGTACAATCAAAATACAAGTCGGACCAACGGTGTTGTCACCCGTTGTCGTAGACATATTTCAATCGGCACATTCATAAATTAAAAAGATTAAAAATACGCTAATTTTTTTTTAGGTTAGAGAAAAACGCGTTGTGTGTTTCGGAAGTGTTTTGGCTGATAGTCAGTCAAGACCAGACATGCTTAGCCTCTATAATTCCCACTGGCGGTTCGTTTACGTAATGCTGTGACTTTTTTATCATTATTGCCAGCATACAGTTGACCTGTAGTCGACTTTTATCTTGAAGTGAAAAAAATACTTTTGAACTCAAATTATTATGAAAAAAATTGAATTAAGGAAACTTTTTTGACAACATTATAGATCATAGTTGTTGCTGTCAAAATCACATTGGCTATAATTTCTTTCAAGACACATTTAATTAAACTTGTTTGTATTACTTTTAAAGTAAATATATATTCCCTGTTCTGGGCAAAGTTGTTCGAAAGGCGATTAACGCTAATCCATGCCAGTATTAAAACATTATCGATGTTTCAATTTTACCCATATAAAAGTGTTTTTCATTGCTAATGTTTTGTAGAGTTTGAGATTACTCAAAGTCAAAACTGAAGGACAAAAAATATTAACAGAAAACCTCACTGAAATGTTACAAAACTGAAATCACGTTAATCCTGGATTGGCTTAATCGTCCTTTCAACAACCGGCACCTGTTCGCTAACTTTAACAAAATAAACAGTTCTATTTTTTTCAAAAACTGAAATTTTCCCCGCTTGCTCATGTTAACTTGTCGCTGTGCTCACATTTTTCTTATGATTTATACGTGGTCACGTGATAGATCACGTGAATTTGTGTTTGCTTTCTCATTTAGTAGTTTTAGCCAATCACTCATGAATTGTTCAATTATTCAATCAGAAGATCTTTAACCATGCAGTCAGTAAGTCATCAGTTCTGTTCAGTCAATCAGTCAATCAGTCAGTCGGTCGGTCGGTCGGTCGGTCGGTCGGTCGGTCGGTCGGTCGGTCGGTCGTCGGTCGGTCGGTCGGTCGGTCGGTCGGTCGGTCGGTCGGTCGGTCGGTCGGTCGGTCGGTCGGTCGGTCGGTCGGTCGGTCAGTCAGTGAATCAGTCAGTCAGTCAGCCAGTCAGTCAGTCAGTCAGTCAGTCAATAAACCAATACATCCCTTTGAAGAGTAAGGCGTAATAAAGATATACTATACTAATCAGTCAGTAAGTCAGCCACTTAGTCAGTCAGTAATGCAGTCAGTCAGTAGGCCTGTCCCGATTGTGCTAGCAACTTTTTGCAGTTCTAACAACCTCGAGAAAATTTTGCCTTTCTGAGCAACTTTTTGCAGTTCTAACAACCTCGAGAAAATTTTGCCTTTCTGAGCAACTTTTTGCAGTTCTAACAACCTCGAGCAAGTTTTGCCTTTCTGAGCAACTTTTGAGAAAAATATAAGTTTACAGCAGATATCAAGCACGAAAAAGTGAACAATTTGATAGAAAACTTCAAGTATGCGAATTTATTGAATGTTTAGCTTTTAAAAAAATTTTAATTAAAATTTTAAAAACAAATTTTTAATTTTTTTAAATCGAAAAAGAAAGCTTTCAATTAACGTTTGTATAAAAATATCAAGAAATTTAAGTAGCAACTTTTTGGATTTTTGGCAATTTTTTAGCAACTTTTTGGCATTCCAGTGAGCAACGTTTCATCAATCAGGACAGGCCTATCAGTCAGTCAGCCAGCCATGTTAAAATTCATAAATGTCTTCCGGCGATAACTTCTTTAGTTTCTCCAAAAATATGTGTTGATATTCATCATCTGCGTACGTCTCTCCGGAATACTTTTGTTTCTTGGAAGTAGTAAGGATATCCTTACAGCCGTTGTCTCCTTCATGTAAGACACAGTTGGTGTACTCTTTAATGTAGGTTTGAAGATACGATATCGGCACTTCGCCGTGCGACAAGATGTGATAATGAAAATCTTGAAGTTTAAACTTAGCTCCAAGTTTTTCCAAAGTCTCGTTGCGCATTTTCCAAATTGCCAACTGACCAGTCATGTACGCGGTCGCCTGTCCCGGCCAAGCCTGGTACCGACTAACCTCTTTCGCAATGACATCACTTTCATCCCACAAATAGCGACGGAACAGATCCAGGGCTTGGTCACGTGTCATGTCCTTTGAATGGAGTCCGGTATCGATTATTAGGCGAAGAGCGCGCCATATTTGGCCTTTGAGAGCTCCGTAGTTCTCGAGTGGACGATTTTGGTACAAATCTGAAAAATAACATAATTCATGGAGGAGAATAAGAACGGTCGAAGCTCTCGTAAGCGGGCACCCTCGGGTCGCCGAGTGCGGACTGGGGCGGGAACGAAGGCGACGTTCCCGCCCCAGTCCGCGCTGATTTCTCTAGGAGCCTGATCTAGGGCCGACCGTAACTGGAGCTGGTCACTTACGGGAATGTGTAAATACAGAGTTTGTATGAGCCGCAGTTCAGACGGGGTTTTGTCAAGGCGGCCGTAAGTAGAGCTGTCCGCTTATAAAAGTGTCGCTCAGAGAGCTTCGACTGTAGTTGTTTTCGGTTAAAATCCCGTCTCCCGTCGTCAAAAACGACATTTACTGTCTAACTATAAAGCCGAGAACGTCCCTAGTCCCTAGTCTCCTTCGCAGCCGTTATTTGGCTCGTCACGAAACGCTTCCCTCTCCACTTGTGGGGAGGGAAGCGTTGCGTGACGAGCCGAATAACGGCTGCGAAGGAGACTAGGGACTAGGCTGGGGAGGTATGCATTAACAAGTCTGACAAGGCTGTGAAACGTCTCAACTGAAACAGTCACCGATCTTCTCATCCAGTCCTAAACTTCTCCACTCTTCACCCCAACCCCATCCGATCACCCCCACTCCCATTCCCAACTCCATCACCTCACCCCACCCCACCCCACCCGGTTGTTTACTGACCTGTATCTTGAGCCACTAATGGATTTTCAGCGTACAGCGCCCACCCCTCTCTGAAGGCTGTGGAACTGGGATCTTTCAAGAAGTCAAAATTGACACCTTTTAAGCACTGATCTCTGAGAAAAATTCCAAGAGAAGCAGTCTATGTCAGTTTTCTGTCAGGTTCATGATAGTATTATTTGCTTCGTAAAGTGAATTTTAGGATAATTAATGTAACGTTTGTCTTCTAGTCCAGGTAATTGACCATGCCAGTTTCCTTAACACGAAGCGACTCGGGCATCCCATCAAGGAAGAGTCCGGGGGGGGGACTCCCATATAAAAGTGACGGGGGTGATCGCCGGAAATTTTGAAAAGAACCCCTAAAAGGTACCAAATCTCGTTTTGTGGGTGTGGCTCGAATTCATTTTCACCCCAAAGAGGTACCAATTCTAAGACAAAACTAGTCCCTGTTATATATTTTTTCCAGCTTAATACCTTAAAAGGTACAGGAATAACTCTAACGGCAGTCATTTTAGCTTTTAACACCCTAAGCGGTACCAAACCACGACTTTTAACCCCTAAAAGGTACTGCGATCACCACCGTCACTTTTATATGGGAGTCCCCCCCCCCCCCCCCCCAAGGGGAAGATTAGCAATACTCAGTCCATCGCAGGTTACCCCCTCCAAACTGATTGCAAGGCATGGCCCAACGGCAAAAGGGCACGTTTATTGGCCTATCGTCTTCAACTAGTCTTCCTCAGGGCCAGGACTAGAATGAAAGAAAATAACGGCCCATACAACCTGCCCTTTTGCTGTAGTGCCAGCCTTGCAATCAGTTTGGCTTAAGGCCCGGGTCGCACTTTCGGACAAGTTTGGTAACTTTAGTGGATTTCATCAATTTAAGCGTCAATTATAGCAAAGACGAGTGCGACCTACGTTTTCAGGACGAACAACTTGTCCAAAAAGATAAAATAACAAAGAAGCCGTAGTCCTATGATTGGCCCGCGTCGCACGTGTGCACGTTTTGAAATTTGAATGATACAATAATCGCAAAACAAGTGCGACCTACTTGTTGCGAGTCGGACAAATTTTGTCAAAACGGACAAAACTTCAAAGGCGCCGTAGTCCTGCCCTGGGGCTGGACAAGCCACTTTCCCACGCACCAGGTGACTCCAGATAACAATGCTTTGCTGATTAACCATTGTGTTTTTCTCTGAGAATAACAAATTTGCATTTTGCAGCACGTGTTGCCATATATTTGATTCAAATTTACCGCGGCCTCTGTGCCAGTATAATATGGTTTACGCCACCAAAACTGGATTTACAATATGCGAATAACAATGCATTGTTTTTTTCGTTTGTTTCTATTAATTTTCTGTGGTAATCGTCACTGGTCGAACCAACTTCATGATTTTAATAATGTTGTGAAGGACAAAGCTGTTCTCCCCAAAGCCCAGAATTTGGTCATTTCACGTCGTTTTTTTGTAGAGGACAGCTGAGGAATGTCCCAAGAGGTTTATAACACGTGCAAAGCTATTGTACTAGTAACTAAACCTTTTGTTACTCTACGAGATGTCTCGGACAACATGTCCCAACAATTTTTTTGAAAATGTTGGGACATTTCAAAACTTGTCCGCAAGTGCGACCCGGGCCTAATATTAGTTACACTTTAAGTCATGTCTGGCACGTGCATTTCAAAACAAGAGATCCGACAACAAACAGTAACCAGGTGATTTACTACGTTGTGTGGTCCTCTGCTTTCAAACCTTTTTTTTTAATTTCACTTCCCGGAGTCAACCTTGAGTCAATAAATGTGGCTGTACCTTTTAAGTCTGTGGATGAAACCCTAGCGTGTGAACAGTACTTTCATGTAGTGCTGTATGTTTTTGACAATTTTGCAAAATGAAATTCAATATTTTTTCCCAGTTTTGAACTAAGTACTCTTGAAAGTGAAAGGGTTAAGCCATTAGCTATAAATTTTCTTCAATTAATTTAATTCACAGGTAGCCTATGAATAGGCTCCGCGGTGGGCTTCGCTTTCGCTCGCAGTTTTCGTTTCACCCCTTCCCCACCGCGGAGCCTAGGAAACAATGAACTCTATATACTCACCGGAAGTTCTCATTATAGCCTTGTGACTGTAAATTATGCCCAGGGTTCGCTTCGGTCCCATTCTATCCACAAAGAAAGGGACCATAAACCCACTGGGTCCTTCACAGGTACTTGTACTACCCCTGAAGCTCTGTACGGAATACAGGGGATGGTATTTAATCTCCATGGAAACCGGGCACGAAGGAACAGTCGTTTTGTTGCCCACGAAGTAGAACATGCTGGTGAGTTTGGGGTTGATGCGCGCCATTGTGTTGCGAGACAAATCCAGCCATTTTAACATCGCTTTGTAACGCTCTGGGCAATAGACTTGAGCAGCTGAAGAAATCAAGAAAGTACAGTCAACTTTCTCTAAAGCGGACAACCTCGGGACCAGCTCTAGCTGTCCGCCTTAGAGAGGTGTCCGCCTTAAAGAGAGTTTAGTTACAGACAAACAAGTGAGATTCGGCCGGGACCAGCCATTCATGTCCACCTTATGGAGGTGTCCACCTTACAGTGGTGTCCGCTTAGAGAGAGTTGACTGTAATTCAGGAAATGACGTCTGAACCAGGGGGGAGGGGAGGAGTTACCACCACATATTCGCTATACGGGTATGTGTCGCTTGATGGGGTCCCATTTTTGACCTTCCGGCTCTAATGGGGCTCCAATATCAACGCATTTGACAATTCCTTTACTGATTTTGCATTGCAGAATATCTATCGTGATCCTATGTGAAATGTGGCAGATTACACTTGGTTAGAATATCACAGGGCGTGTCACCTTGTCGTGGCGGCGAAGCTTGGATGTCTTGATGATCCCAAGAGTTATGCCGCGGGGGTTTTGCCCCTGGGGTTCAACCATGCCGGATTGGTCAAGGGGAGAGAGAGAGGCCTGACAAAGGACAGCCCTGAAAAGAACCCCTAAAAGGTACCAAAATCTCGTTTGGTGGGAGTGGCTCGAATTCGTTTTCACCCCTAAGAGGTACCAATTCTAAGACAAAACTTATTCCTGTCATATTTTTCTCCCGCAAAATCCCCTAAAAGGTACCGGAATAACTCTAACGGTAGACATTTTAGATTTTCACACCCTAAGCGGTACCAAACCACGAATTTTAACCCCTAAAAGGTACGACGATCACCCCCGTCACTTTTCTATGGAAGTCCTCCCCTCCCGGGCCCGCCTTATTCCCCATACGGGGAGAAGAATCTATGAAAAATGCACGGTTAGGGCTTTTTGTGTTACTGAGTTAATTAAATGCTCTCCTACCCTCTTCGCTCTTGCATTTACGATAGGTTTCTTCATTAGATTCATTCTCTGGAAAGGGATGTTCATTAAAATAGTGTTCCGAAGAGTTGAGGTGTTTTGTGAACTCGGTGACAGCCTCCTCCTCGTTTTCTTTCCTTGTGATCGTCTTGGCAATCCCCACAGCCTGTCTGTACAGACCGTGTAGCATCTTCCAGCCCATATCATGAACGGCAGCTGAAGAAAGAAGAGCACGCAACCGGTTACTCGTGAAATATTTAAAGAAAACTACACTATTTGAACAAATTTCCGCGCTAAATGTCTAGAAAATATGCTTTAGAAAGTTGGAAATCATTTGAGAGTTGGAAAAAATTGGATACAAATGTCGGCCATTTCCGGATTTTGAATTTCCCGCACGTCGCCATTTTGAATTTATGACGTAACTGTGTGACATCATCAGATCAAAAATGGCACACCCATACATAATTGAAATTGAAATCTAAACTGGCAGATATTCGTATCCAATATTTTTCTATTTTTTTTTCAATTTCTTAACCAAATTTATTGTTTAGACCAAGACGTGACACACAATCTAGTTACTGACCGAAACAATTACAGATCTTCATATTTGCTGCAATTACCTGGTGTGGTATTCTGTGTTGTAGAGAATGACAAAAAGCTCTTGTAGGACTCCTTTCCAGACAGGATCCTGTCCCCTCCCTTGAGAGTTCGATTTGTTCTCTCTATGGTTCTACTCCCGTTGTAGTACACATAATCAACAGGCAAGGTACCCAGTCCACTCGAAACATTGCTCGGTAAGCAGTGTGGTAGGTGCTCATTCTCAAGGTACTCAAAGAGATCAGCTAAAGGTGATCCAACTTCCCTAATAAGGCTCTCTTCAACAAGAGCAGTTCCAGTCTTGCCGTGTTTCTTGAATATCTTCGCAGATTCCTCTGGGCTAAGTTTGGAAAGGAAGAAAGAAATTGAATCACCAAACAAGGCCGCAATTCCTTGGCCTGATTTTTGAGACGCAATCTCTATGTATATATCCTCCAAACACAATTTCCCGTCTTTGCACACGTTTATGGACCATACCAAACCGGCTTTGATCCCGCTTTTCAAGTTTTCCTTGAACTGGTTTATCCCGGTTTTGAACTTGCCGAGAAGGTTCAAAGAATCTTCCAGTTCCGACGCTGTTTTAGGGCTGAAAAAATAAATATTGTTGCAAGCTGTGTCTTAATTGAAGTGATTCCCTTGAGCGTCCTTGTACAGTAGCTGCCTGGTCCCAACATCCAGTAACCTAACAAGACGAAGTGTAAAAAAATCAGATGACCTGCAGTGATTTTCCCAGTTTCCTACGTGATTGAGGAAAAGAAATATACAATGAAATCCTGTGTTATTGTGTAACAGATTCTGTGTAAAATACTACATTGTTAGTAAGTTTGAATAGTTTTCTTCCATTGAGTGTCGAATGTAATCCGTAATTGCTTTGGTTTTCCTTTACTCCGTTCTGTGATTGGTTAAAAAAAAATTCGCGCCACCTACCAACCAATCAGATGCAAAAACCAAATATAATCGCGACTTGGTCGCACGCGTTTTCCCGCGTTTGGCGCTTCAAGTTTTCATTGGGTCATTATGTTGTTTACGTTTGTTGTGATTGGCCATTGTAATTACTTTGGTTTTGGTTTTATGATACTCAATTCTTTACATCCCTCCTTCCTCCCATGGCTCAAAACCCGCAACATCTGGGGCGATCGCGTTTTTCATTAACAAATTAGGTGAGAAATCGCGTATTTTTCCTTACGTACTGATGGAGGTACAGTCGGAGATCCCGTAAGCGGACACCCTCGGGAAGCAGAAAGGTGTCCGCAACTGGAGATGGCCGCTTACGGGAATGTGTAAATACAGAGTTTGTATGAGCTAGAGTTTGTCAAGGCGGCCGTAAGTAGAGCTGTCTGCTCAGAGAGCTTCGACTGTACTTTTAGGCGCTAAATCCAATCCCGGGGGGGGGGGGGGGTACTTGGGTCAGCTTTTGCTGGGTATGTACCGCTGGCCTCTCAGAGCCGCCATCCCATTATAGTCTATTCTGTGGCCAATTATAGACCCCATCTTAGTCACTTTTTTGCAAACGCTATCCCAACTTAGTCACTTTGTGTTTATGCGTCTACCTCGGAACTACAGTTGTAGGTCTTCCTAAAAATACTGAGATAATTTAGCAGTCATTTCCAAAACAAAGGCGCATTTCAGTCCGTTCGAGCTGTTTTGAGCTCTTTCAATTTCCAGTGAGGCAGTCTTGTTGAAAATGTGACCCTATTCTAGTCACTCTGTTAAAATTGCGACCCATTATGGTCAATCCAGTCGTGAAAATGCGACCCCATCCAGCGGCACATCCCCAGTAGCCTCCTACTAGGAAGTACCCCCCCCCCCCCCCCCACCCCGATCCAATCTTACCTGCCAGATAATTGTTTTCATAGGGCAGTCCAAAGTAGTGCTTCAAGAAATGATCCGCTTGGGCTATCATGCGCCGCTCACGTGCTAAGAGAAGCTTCCTGTCAATCTTCATTTCATTCAACTCCTCCCACAATGACTGCGATCGCTCAGAAATGGCTTTAATACTCTCCGGGGTAGGGTTATACGGCTGGAAGAGTTTCTTTTTGTATTCTAGGGAGACCCCTGTCATAAGACCGGCATTGTGGGGATGAAGCTCGTTATATGACTTGTCAACTTTCTTGAAAAATTCTGGAAGACCTGAAAAATATTAAAACCAATCTATCTAACATAAAAGTAGTTGATAAAGAGAAAGATGGTAAACTGTGTTCAGCTTTTTGCGAGCATTGAAGAAAGAACTGAGTCCGGCTGATGGGAGTCGAACCCCAACCTCATTCCCAGGGTCTCTCTTCTTCCCGCCAAAAGCGATTGAAAAGAGAGGGACGTCACTTTTCAATCGCTTTTGGCGGGAAGAAGAGAGACCCTGGGAACGAGGTTGGTCGAACCCATGCCCTTCCGAACACCGGTCGGATGCTCTAACCACTGAGCTACAGGAGACTCGAAGCGAGCTAAGTCAGAATTTGTGTTTGTAGTGATGAGCTCCTAAGTTAGACCATTGCGTAGTTTTAACAGACAGTTATATATGTGCAGAGGTCTATAGTTATAGACCTCTGATATGTGCCAATAAGCTTACGAATTTGATATGCATCGAACGACTCATACTGGTATATATTTTTTTCGAAAAAAAAAGACTCTTGAGATAGAGCCAATATGATGATGCAACTGATACGGGATCAAAATCTTTCATCGGATATAAACTTTATCTGTTCCTCTATTGGAAAATATTCAGGCTTAACTCATCCTCAGTCTTCTCTAAATTAGAGCCCGGACTGGGGCGAGTCAGCTATATAGGAGCCTTACCCTCCTTCGGAATGTGCGTCTGTTGCTATGCATATTTGAACATACCGTAAAAGCTCTATTTAGCCCCCTCTCTATTAAACCCCCCCTCTCTAATAAGCCCCCCCCCCCCCACCCCTTCTCAGGCTTGAGGCCTGAAATTAAATAAGCCCCCAGGGGCTAATAGAGCTTTTACGGTAATTGATTGTGTTTCTCATAATACAGCTTGTATTCACTCCGTGTCGTACCATGAATGAATGACTGAAAAACTAATTAAATATAAGTATAGAGCATCGGATATGGGGCTGTATACGGAAATCTTATCGAAGAAATCTTGTGCGTTTTCAACTCGTGCATTATTTCAATTTTGCGTTCACTATGATTGTAAACCTTTACTGATATTTATTGAACACACGGACAACTCACTGACCTGCACGCTTGGCCTCATCCGAGAACGAGCACTCGTCCACCTTCTCGTCCACAACGTTATCCCGGTCACTGCTCACTGGCAGCTTCCTTTCTTCGCTTTGACTCCTCGCTATCAAAACTACACCCACAATGAAGAAGATAAGACCCAAGACCGCTATGACACCAGCCACTACGAAAGCGACCTTTCTGTTTGCCCTGAATCGCTTACAGCTTGTCTTTGTAGCGGAATCTTGCTGTCCTTCGTCCTCAGTTCCTGGTGACAGAGCCTCGTCAGCATCACGGTCCGCCATCTTGATGTATGTTGATCTACGGTGGAAACTCTAAGCACTGCAATGGTTTGTTATCACTGCCGCGCGCGCTTTTGTGTGGGGTTGTCTGTACGTTTGATTATAAAGCATCAGGCGTGACTTATCGCTTCAAGAATATTTTCTTTGTGCATACTAATTCACACATTTTGAATGACACCCGTTGTTAATTGATTACATCAATTACAATCGATTAAAGACCTGTCAGTTATATGAAGAAAAAAGACTAACAAACTTTTCAATTTTCAACTTCAAGTTTTATTGGCGTCGATCCGCGAAAGGAGAACAGAATGGGCTAAATGTCTGCCAAAAAGATAAGACTATTAATGAAGAAATGATAATTTTAAAGAATGATTGCGTGATTGGCTGGATAGCAAACTGTTTTATTGTGGTATCATCATAGGTAGGCGGTTGATACAAGATGTTATCGGTATGAGACCTGCGGGTGGGTTATATCAAAGTGAGAATGCCATTTGTGAGGATATAGTGCTAAAACTGCCAAGTTGCGAGGTCAAATTTACATTATGTAAAATTCTGTAGTCTATTATTCTTTTTCTTGCATGTCATGTAAGATCTAAGAACCTTGCAGTCAGTAAACGGGAAAAGCAGTTTATCGGTTAGATTTACCTGAGTCAATTCTTTAATTCTGAAATTAATTCTAAAATTAACTAACAGACGCAATACGAGACTTGGATGGGGTTAGCTTGCACTGCAACGGACAAAAGACCAATATTTTAACTGACAATTGACAACATTATGTTCATTATATCTTCGTACACGTACGTTCAAAAAAGTTAATTGCACAGCATATATTAAACGAAACTTAACAATCGAATTGCTTTTACATATGTCTGGAGTACGACGTACGTATGACGTCGAAGTGAATTTAGAGTAATTTTTTTTTCGGATGTGAATGAAAAGTATGTCCGTCTACAATAATTTTTCAAGTTCGTCGTTTTAATCCGACTTAACCATCCTTAACCATCCTGGTTCCTTTTTGGTTTATTGTCACATCTTTGGTGTTTTTCTATCTTAGTAAGCAATTATTTTGAGGTATTCTTCAATTTGAAGGTGATATCGATTTTCTACATGCATCGCAATGAAGACAAAATTTTCAAGCAAGCAACCGTGGACGACAATCCTGCTGGTGTACGTTGGATCAACAAGTGATCTAATCGGCTAAAACAAGTGAAAATATAACAATGTAACACGTATATCAATGTAAAATTTCCTCATTGCCCTGAAGAAGACTGGTTTGGCCACAGGTCACCAAAGCGTATTATGAGACTTTGTATGGAGCTGAAATTCGATCGAAAATAATTTTCACTTTTCCTTCGAAAAGTTGTAAATAATGTGAAATAAAGTTTAAAAACCTCACCTGTTGTCTTTTCCGGTGTTTTTATCGCTTCTGGAAGCTACTATGGGCGAATTTCGACCTTCGGTCGAATCTGCCACTGTAGTGTACTAATAGTGTACTATTAAAAACTTAAAAATCTACGTTGTATCGGTCTCTGCTTCTACAGTATAGTATCGCAATAATGACTTAAAATATCGTGACATTAAGCTCCTATAAACTATTTCCAGTCTTCTCTGACGTATTTACGCCGCTAAATCGTCAAAGCATTGTTCCGTATCACTGTTAGACGTTCCCGACAAAACACAACGAACATAAAACTTTTTAATGTACTCATCAAGATACCATAGCGGTACATCTCCTTGCGAAATCACGTGATAATGAAAATCCCGAATATTGTATTTTCGTCCCAGCTTTGCTTCGGATTCATTGCGCATCCTCCAGATCTCTAGCTGACCAATCATGTAAGAGGTCGCCTGGCCCGGCCAGGCCTGGTAACGAGTAACTTCTTTGTGGACGATGTCACTGTCGTCCCACATGTATTGTCTAAATAAGGTCAGTGCTTCGTCACGTGACATGTTCTTGTAATGCAGACTCGTATCGATGACGAGGCGGAGTGCTCGCCAGATTTGAGACTTGATCACGCCGTACTGACGCAATGGCTGTCCTTTGTATAAATCTAAGAGAAAAACCAAGCAAAACCTCGTGTTACATGCAGTGAAGGTCGCCCTGCCATTGCCACTTGACAAAGTTTTTGATTAATTTTTGACATCTTTTTGACAACTTTCTGATGGCTTTCGTTTCAACTGGCCAATCAAAATGCAAAATGCAAGCACTATGAGAGGCGGAGTTGTCACTATGAAACGTAAAGCCAATACAATCACTTATAATTAATTACTTTGGACAGTCAGTCAATCGAGAACCACTCTGGAAACCCACTCTACAGTACTATAAGACTTTAACTAAGTTTTTACCTGAGTCAAGGCTCATAAGAGGATGTTCAGCGTATGTAGCCCATCCCTCTTTATAAGCTGTGATGCTACTCGGTTTTAACACACTTGGGCAACGCGCTCTGTTACAGATAGCAAAAAAAGAAAGATACATGAAAAGAAAACAACGTTTTCAACTTAGTTTGATCTGATCTCTGCAATAAAAAACTATTGAACAGTACTTCCATTCATTAAGACTGTACATGTTGGATGAAACATAGCGAGAGTATGCGACCATTCAACTGAAAGCTATTGAGCAGTACTTTCATGTGTACTGTTTAGTGTGCTGTACGAGTCTACCTTTTAATTAAGGCTGTGGATAAAACCCTTAATGCGACCATTGAAATGAAAGCTATTAAGCAGACATTTTATGTGGCGCTCTTTATTTTTCTCTTTTGTGTCATTTTAAACCTAGGCACTCACCGAGGCTTAAAGATTTCCTTATAGCTCGCGTCCTGAAGGTGATGCCCAGGGATACCCTCATGTACTGTTGTAGTCCACTCCATGAACTCGGACCCCATCTTATCAACAAAGAATGGCAAGTTGTACCTCGCTGTAAATCGACAGCTACCGAGGGAGGGTGTGTGAGTGGCCACGCCCACAGATGGAGAGAAATTGATGACTGGCTGATTTGGGCAGGCTGGTATTGTTCTCTTCTCACCGGTGAAGTGGAATAACTTGAGTAGTTTAGCTTGCAGTAATGTTATTGTGCTACGGGTGATTTCTATCCAGCGTGTCATGGCGGAATAACGTTGAGGACAATATAGTGCTGTGTCTAGTTTAAAAATGAACAAATAAATTGAAGATTACAGTAGGCAAGGTTTTTACAATTGGCCATTACCCAGCCTGCGTAGCGCTGGAGTAAATAAAGCGCGAGTTGGAGGGGCTCGCGTGAGAGGAAGAAAACGCGCGAGGCGAGAAGAGCGAGGGAGCCTTCCTCGCGCGTCTCTTCTCTCTCGCGCGCGACCCTAAAAACTCGCGAAACGAAAAATTGCCACGGACATAAATCGCCATTAGGTGACACCAGAACGCTTCCTCTTTTTATTAGAAGTGTTGCTACTCCCCCTGTATGGGATGCTAGTCCATCGCACGTCATCTCTCAGCATTTTGTCAGGTTGCCCTAACTATTAGCTGGTACCTATTTTATACTCCTGGGTGGAGGGAGGCACTGTGTGAGTAAAATGTTTTGCCTAAGAACACAGCACAATGACCCCAGCCAGTGCTCAAACCCGAACCGCTCGCGGGTCCGGAGTCCAACGCACTAACCATCAGGCCACCGCGTATCCTACACTTTACACCATGATACTGTCTACTTTTTCTTACATTTTTTATTTCTGCACTTCTGGAAGGCTACCTCGTCTGATTCGTTTTTTGGAAAAGGTTGCTTGTTGATGAAAAGTGAATAAGAGTTCAGACGGCTTTTGAATTCAAACACAGCCTGGCTCTCGTTTTCTTGCCCTGTTATCATCTTTGCAATGTCTACAGCTTGTCGGTAATAGCTGGTCAGCTGTTTCCATCCGAGATCATGCGCCTCATCTAAATTTGGAACATATGGAACAAACACAATCCTGTTAACTTTATGCACGATTAGAAAAAACTGAACTGTTCATATGGCGTGGAAGTTAAGTTAAAGTCAGTTTATCAATCCCGACACCAGTACCAAACACGAAGCAACTATACTGGCTAGTCGTGGACTGGTTAATCCCAAGCATTTTGTCAGGTTGCCCTAACATACCCATTTATACGCTTATACGCCTGGGTGGAGACAGGCACTGTGAGAGTTGTGTCTTGCCGGCCCAAGGACACAACCAAAGACCCCGACCAGGGCTCAAACCCGGACCGCTCGGTCCGGAGTCCAAGAACACACTCAACAGTACAGAACTTATAAGGAGCTATAATGCCACACATTGACTCATTTTTTTATGATGTACAAAATCGCCTTCCGATCGAAGGAAACCTCAAAATAATAGTTTACTAAGGTAGAAAAACACCAGGGAGGTAATAGTAAACCAAACAGGAACAAGGATGGCTAAGATTGGAGAAGATTGAGACGGATTACAAACGACGTTCTTCGTAGCCTAACAGAACCTTGAGATGCAAATCATCCAATCAGAACTCGTTTAATATCTCATAGCGGCATCATCCAATGAAACCTCGTTTACCATCAAAACTGCGAATATCAAGCAACCGTTTATACTTGCCTGGTGTATAGCTTGTCGTGGTAAAATACGACAGAATTCCCGCATAAGCGTCCTTTCCTTTCATAATCCTTTCACTCCCGTCCAATGTTTGATTCGTCTTTTCTGACGTCCTTGTCCCGTTGATGTAAACGTGTTCAACAGGCCTAGTTCCCAGGCCACTAGACACATTCCCGGGCACGCAGTGTATCATGTGATCATTTTGAAGATACTCAAACAAACTGACCAGCGGTGTACCGACGAATTTAGCTACACCGTCGTAAAGAGAATCTGACATATTTTTCCCATATGTGTCAATCCATGCAGATAAATTTCGTATTGGAACACGAGATACGAAGTCTTGTATACGGGAGCGTACGCCGGGCCAAGATAGCACAGCTTCGGGCGTGTTGCGAGTGAAAACGTCGAGGTAATTTCGCTTCATACACTCGACTCCCGCAGTGCACTCGCTCACGGAGCGGATCATTCCTGATGCCACGCCTCTCTGTAGATTTAGCTTATACTGATTTATCCCTTCTTGAAATTTTGGTAGCATGTCCATAGCATCTTTTGCGACTTTCAAAGTCTTGCTCCCTTTTGTGAGGAATATGTACAGAGCTACGTTTACGTGTCTTTGAAGAGATGCTATTGGTTCAGACTTGCATCTTTGACTCGGACCCAACATCCAGGCTCCTACACAAAACGAAACAACTTGTCTTATATACACTGACACCAGGAGCATATCACCCCGGAACCTCGACCTCCTTATTTTCCCTATGACACGGTGTAGTTACACCTTGAGCTATTTTTAAAATTACCTTTGCGCGAAAATCACCCGTACTTGCGAGCACGAGGACGAGGTTGTCATTTATGTTTCAGATTAAAAATAAACCAGGAATGGACGAGAGATAGGAACGTGGAATAAAACTAGAACGGCGGAATCATGGTCGTTTACTATACTACGAATTATGTCTATTGTCCGCGGACGTACACGGAAATCTTTTCGCGGGAGAACGATTCTAAAAATAGCCGAAGGTGTAACTACGCTGTTGTCATTAAAATCAGCACAGATAGAGGCTTTTGAGAAATAAAAATAGCGCGAATGTTTACATAGCCTGGTGCAAACACGAAAGAAAGTTTGGGTTATATCATGAAACGGCGCGAGGGTTTGCATATGTACTTTCGAACTCTCCCAAACTTTTCATAGCCTCATGCAAACGACTACTCAACCAATCAGAGAGCGCGTTATACAGTGATCAAAATTCCGTTTTGGCGGGAAGCGCGCGGTCGGTGTTTGACCGCTGTGAACTTCTGGTTGTCTAATACCAACCTCGTTCCCAGGGTCTCTCTTCCTCCCGCCAAAAGCGATTGGCTGGAAGAAGAGAGAACCTGGGAACGAGGTTGGTCTAATACCCGGTATATCAATGAACATAATGCAACTTAGCTTCCGGTCTATCTTATAAATAATTTGACCATCAAACTGCCTACCTGTGTAATAATTGTTCTCGTAGGGTTTCCCGAAGAAATGCTTCAATTCGTGTTCCGCAAGCGCCAGTAGTCGTCTTTCTTGCAGCTTGAGCCTTTCCATGTTCAGATTAGCCTTTATCTCTAGAAGTTCTTCATAAAGTGCCTGTGTTTGGTCGGTTAATTTTTAATTGTGTTCGGTACTGGATTGTAAGGTTGGAACAGATCTTTGGTATAATAACTTTTATAAGGCGTGAACCTGCTTTGCATCTTTGAGACCTTGGTGAAAAAAGGCTCTAAACCTATATGTCGTAAAAAAAGATACAAAATTATATTTTAAAAAACTCAACAAAATATCGATTTTAAAAACATGTTCAAAGATTGGGGCCCCGTGGCACGGACTTTCACAGCGGTCAAACGTTTGACCGCTGTGGAGTGGGCACCAGTGTTAATAGCGCGAAACGGTAACTTTTCAGAAGCTTGGATTTTTTTTAGTAAATCATAAAAAAGTTAGTAAACTCAAAAATTGAAGAAAAACTAACAAGCTTTAAGCTCTGAAAGTAAAACCCTTATCTTTGACCGACTTCTCTTATTTTTTTACGTTTGACCGCGGTCAAGGCACGGACAAGGTTTCATTTGTAACCGCACGGTTTACGGGATGCGGTTAATTACGCCTTGTCCGCCTTCCGTTTACATCGGCGACGATGAAAAACCGCATTGTTTTGATAATGATCGGTGTTCGGCGGGAAAAATCTCTGCTGATCAATAAGGTGGACGCGCTTAGAAGTGCAGAGCTAATCCCGTACCCAGATGTTCTCGCTCTACCAGAGGGTTGAGAAGATCTGGGTACGAGATTACGAGAGCAGAGCTTGCTTTTGCCTTCAGACTTTATTTTGCGGTCTAGCCGGCTCTACTTCGATCAGCTCGTTTGGACCGCGCCATGTTGAATAAAAATGGCGGCGCTGAAATCTTATCTCGTCCAGATCCCAGCTGACAAGATGTCACGACCATAAAAAAAATATTTAGTCAAGTACATATATTCAATAGTTTACAGCTGGACTGTGAATATTTGAGAAATAAAGCATAAAAAAATAAAGCAATAGCAGCATTCAATTCAAATGAAAATACTTTCTTTGTTTGCCTTCAATAGGGAAGAAATCGATTACGTCATCAATTTAAAATCAAATCAAATCAAATAGACCTCATTAGTTGACAGTAAAAAAAAATCAATTCGGAAATATATAATATTGAATATTACATGTGCCAACCCCAAGTTGACATCTATGTCATCTATTGGCTGTTGAAGCAAAGAGTTACTTTGTTTTAACGGTTTGCAAATTTGAATATAAACAAAAAACGAATTGAAGTCAATTTTTCGGAGGTTTGCAAATTGATAATTTCCTCGTATCTCCTTACTACGCGCACCAAACAATGAAATGCATTGTCCTAAAAAGATTTTTAAATAAATGGATTAAGACAAATTTTATAAGCTTAATTTGTTCTATAACTAAATCCCACTTTGTTATTTCAACGCGATCAAAAAAGCCGATGATCACGGAAAAACGAATACGATTTATAACTGAATCACTGCACCACAGATGTTTTCAAAATCCTCTAAAAAATATAAGCAATAGTTAGCCCTAGAAAAAATATTTCTTATTTCTCACAAATAAAAGAGGACTAAAAATAAATAAATTACTCTAGAGAATGGCTTTGTACATGCCTTGTCTAAAACTTGCAAAGCATTTATCTATATCCAAAATTGCACTTTGTAGGCTTACCTGCAAGCTCAGCTTCCGACGAAAACGCACAGGGATTCTCTACTTTTGTGTTGTTTTTAATGCCCGAGGCGTTTCCATTGCATGTGTCCTTTTGATCAAGAGTGGCAGTTGTATCGTTGCTTTTCGTGGCACATGTCTGTGTTTGCGACAAAGTGATCAGTACTACTCCAGCAACGAGACAACAAACCCCCAACACAGTCACAAAACCAGCTAAGATGAAAACCCTTGAATGTCGTCGTCGATTCATTTGTTCCGATGAATCTCTACTTGGCGAATCTCGCAGCATTTGATCGGGGGAGATCGAGTTCAATTCGTGATCACCCATACCGCGTTTTTACAGATGTGTCGGACGATTTATACACAAGCGAACGAAGAACTTGATATTGGCGGATTATAAAGATCAAGCGATTAAAGAAGTTGTAACATGCGGCGATGTAATCTCCACAGATCGGTCGTCGAAGATTTTAAAAATTCAGTAGTCAGAGTGAATTACCATTGATTGACTTTGAAAAGTGTTGTTAATTATAAAGCTGGCTTGTGCTTGATCTGTTAGAACATTTCGTAGATGGCAAATCAAAGGTTTTCATTTATTTTAGGAAGCCTCTCGAAGATATATTTACCTTACAGTTTTAAAAGCTTCCTTCGGATATCAGTTACGCCTAATCCACAACAAAAATGCTAACGATTATTGGATAAAATACGTGAAAAATGTGAAATCTAATCTATAAAATATTGAATAAAAACAAAATTCTAACTGAGTGATACGTCATTCAAATTTACATCTGTCCTTTAAATCTTTTATCAGTAAATATTTGCCACAAATTACCTAACTTGCAAATGATAAAGATTTCTGGATCCAAGTTAATTAATATTTTGGCGTCAGGAGATGAAATTTAGGAAATTAGTTCTTCTTTGTTTTAGATATGAGCTTTTAAATGCTATGACCTCAAACAAGTTGACGTATAGAGAACGAAAAACGTGTCACTTTAGTTTTTTTAGCGCGATAAGTAACATTTCAAACGTGACCAAGTTGAAGCAATAAAATACATTGAATGTGGACGTGTTGTTTTTAATTGATCTACAACTGACACACAAAAATACTAATAAATGATCGTATTTTTTTCAATACCTAATAACCAATATGTACTTTAAAAATAAACCTTTTTGTCCACATAAAATACACTGTTTCAGTTTAAAATTCGTCAGATATGCTTTTTTTCCAAAACCTCAAATCTTCACTTTGACTCGCTAATGAATCCGATGCAAAATCTGAATTTGCGTAAAATGCAAAGTCCGCTAATGGAAATAAATCCCACCTTTCTCTTTTATAATCTTGCACTTTAAAACACTTCTGCTCTACTTTTACAACAAGCTTTTATTTCTTCTTCTTTCTTCTTATTTGCATATGCACTGACGAAAGAAGAAAGCATGAAAAACAATTCATCTTGTAAAATATAAGTTGGCACACAAATGAAATAAAACTTTAGGGTCAATAATCACATTGCCTCCGATAATTTAGTTCAAGATAAGTTCTAGCTACTGTCTAGTATATTATTTTTTTCTTGAGCTTGTACATACTATCTATATAGTAGATCGATATTCTCTGAAACGCTAAGTAACACTGGGCGCCTGTTCGGCCGTTTTTAGAGAGATAACTTGCAGATTTGACATCTGTATGATACATGTTATGATCCTAAGCCGAAAAGATCGGCTTATATCAGCGAGGTTTACACCTTTTAAAATAATTAACAAGGGCAGCATAACATCTTCCGTCATAATTTGACCACTTTCTAATCCCGTTACTGAGTTTCACTATAATGCCAGGTTGAATTTATAATACATTTTACGATTGGCCCTAAAAAATGTGTCTTACGAGTTGAATCCGAAAACTGACTATATTTTTATGCTGCACTATATTTAAACTGATCATGTTCTTTATGCCGTTATATTATGCGGTGCTTCATTTAATTATCGACGAATTTGCGATACGAACATTTAACAAATTGAACTGAGCATTGAGGAGGCGACTGAAATTCAAGCTTTGTTTGCCTTACCAAGAAAGAGTACATTTTCCTGTATTTGATTTAAAAATTGTGAAGATCATATAAACTGATGTTATAGTTCGGTTAAATATTGCAAAAGTTATCAAAAACCGTGAAAGTATAATATTTTCCCCGAAAAATTCCCAATTTTGGTTTCCACTAATCCTGTTTTCCAGTCCAAGTTTCAAATTTCAAGTTACACGTGGCAAGCCAAAAGCGCAAGCGCAGTTCCCTGTTGAAACATGGCGGACGAAGAACGTCGAAATTTTATAATGACATGTTTAATTTCGTTTAATGCGTCAAAATGAATTAATTTCCTTAGATACGCTCTTTATTGACAGCCGCGATGATGTATAATCTTCAGATTTTAGTTCTGGTTTTATTAAGCCTTCTAATCTTCGCAAATTGTAAAACTGTTCACGGTGTGTTCAGCTCCAGGCTGGCCCGTCTGTATCAGGGACAGTATGTGACCAAGTTCTGCTTTTACGGTAAGTTCTAGATTTACTTGGAATGAATTTTCAGGTAATAATTTACTAAGAATAGCAGAAAATTAATATTATTATTATATTTATAAAGAGCGGATAGATCGGTGAGGGTATATTCTTGATAATTTGCGCCTTGCATTTGAAAACAGCTGTTGCCATGTTGGTTTGTTCAATTTACTCTGAGTTAAACTATACTTGTTTGATTAAATTAGTTAAAGGTTACCGAAAATAGCCAGAGAAACCGCACAAAGATGATTGACTGAAAGGTGTTTCTGTATTGGCAAACATGCAATCTGATTGGCTATGCAGGTGGATAGAAGTCAGGGGGAGGGGGTACTCAGGTATATTGACAGGAAGGTGCAAATGAGACCAGATTTTTAGACCCCCTGATATACCTGCCAACTCTCACGCCTTAGGCGTGATTCTCACGCCTGCCAGTCGAAAACTTCGATCTCACGCCGCTCACGCCTACGGACCAATTTCTCACGCCTGGCTGAAAAATTGGAGCTATTACAGCATTTAACTGACACACTTTTGAAAAATATGTAAACTTGAACCAATACAAGGAAACATAGTCCTATAAATAACGCTATATGTCGTGTTTGAATCCTCTGAACACATTGTAGAACTGGATACGAACTCTTCGTTAACGTTCGGAAAACTTCGAATCATCTTCGGAAATCTCCGGATGTCTTCGGCAACGGTCAGAAATCGTCGGATCGTCTTCGGAATAAAAGACAAAAATCTCACGCATTTGACTCAGGAAAAGTTGGCAGGTATACCCTGAAAAGTCCCATTAGACTATAAGCTGACCAAGAAAAGTCCAATGCCCCAGAACGTAACTCCCAAAAGTTCCTGTTTCTCCACATACAAAAATCGAGAACGTATTAGGATACACTTTTTATGAACCCTAGAAAATTATAAAAGTTCCTGCCAAAATCTTTCTACCCAAAAAAATCTGCCAGAAACTTTCGAAACCAAAAAGTCCACAAATCGTTAATTTCAAACCCAGAATTATGAAAAAGGCTGTTGCACTTCCCCATCACTAATATAACTGAGTACACCCCTGGGGATATAAGGCCCTCAGTACATGTGCATGGTTTTTCATGCATTATTGCTGAAGTACAAAATCATAATACCCTAAAAGCATGTGTATAACAACCTTGTGGAGTAAGGCTGAAATTTGACAGTCAAACCCCAAAAATAATGAATTATATATTACTGCACAAAGGAGGGTGAAGTGTAAACTATATTTTGTTTTGGTCCTTCTTGACAAAATATTCATCAGGTGATGCCCAAGTTACATTTAAGCTGAACACAACCTCAAGTGGAAAGCTGTATTTCTACCTTGATGACAAATGGCCTCAGGTTGAACAATCTTCACAGTGTCAAAACAAGCTGGATATGGCGCAATACTCATGTAAGTTTAACAAATTGACGTCAGTTTTTTATGCGTCTGTCCTGTTATTGATCATGAATTGCGTCATAGCATTGTCAAAGTAGCTGTGGATCCACAATGTTATGACGAAATTCATGATCAATAACAGGACAGACGCATTAAAAACTGACGTCCATTTTCTTTTTACAATAACAACAGGCCAAAATGATCAAGCATAGACTTCAGACGAGGGGAAACCACGTAAAAGTGAACTGAAAACGATTCCAAGAATCACAGCTTCGTGAACTTCAAACTACGTACAATAACTCGATAATAAATTTCTCAGACAGATTTTCTGAAACTAACCTTTATTCCATTTGGAAATTCTTGTAAACCCGCTGAAATACTCGCAAGTTCAGTCCATTGTTATCAGTTGTTTTGAATGCACGCGGCAAAATAAACGGATTCCATAATTTCCATTCCAGTCAACTTCAACGTCAAACTACAACAAATACTATTTTCTTTCGCTTTACCGTTGAATTAATTCTCAGTCTGCTGATTGAAAAGCAACCTGTGAACGACTTTTCATGATTAACACCTCAAAGAACTCCTGTTCAGATGTAATTTTTCCACTTTACCGAACTGACAACGCTGCCATTTTGGCGAAATTTTGAAGCCGTTCCGCGCGTGATTACATCATTCATGTGTCTGTCCTCTTATTGACAATAAAAATTAGCCAATGAGTGCGCGGAATTTTGACAGCATTTCAGATATATACTGGTAAGTTTTAAAGGTGGGCACTTTTTCTGCTTCCCATGGTGTCCACTTACGGGAGCTTCGACTATACTCTTTTTCTCTTTTTTCCCCTTAAATTCTTGTTTTACCAGTCAATCAGATTTAAATTAATTTGAGGGAAAATTGAAAGCGAGACCAGTGTATCGTTAACACAATGTCCATCTCTTTCAGTTGGGCTTGACTCTACAAATGGAGAAAATAAATTTTCTCCTTGGGATGACCCCAAGGTCTGGCATGTCTTGTACGCTGATTCCGTGACATGTGACGCCAGTGTGCCAGCTCTTGATGACGTCACTTTCACTTTGGAAATGCTAAATCCTGATTCTGGAGGAAACCCAACAAGTCACTGTGGTTGTGACGAGACAGGTTAGCATAGAGTGGAAAAGTGTGATGTTACAAATTTTCAAATTACTCTAACTTATCAAGCCTAAAGATTGCTGCTGTATGATCAGCCACAAAATTTCAACTTGTTAGCGCAAATAGAACAGAAGATATAGAAGTTCAAATTTGGTATGTCCCTTACAAACCTCTCTAATTTTGCGCCGGTTCTAAACTGAAGGAACAGATGCAAAATTAGAAGGGTTTGTATGGAGAAATTGAAACCTGAAGTGCCCACATCTCAGCCGCAAATTGCAATGGGGAGCTAATTTTTGTCAAGTGGATGGTTTTTTATTGGCAAGCTTCCTCCGAATAGCTGATCAAATTTCATAATTATTTCGCAAATTTAATTTTTGTGACGTCATAACTTTAGTACTCTATTGTAGTGTGAACAGAAGTGTGGATAATTTATCAGAGTTGCAAAGAGGTTTGGGACTCCAGGGGCCCTGCACTAAACAAAGTGTGGTTCCAGGGTCTCTGGGCCAAAAATGGTAGAGCTCCTGGAGCCCCAAATCTCTAGAGCCTTGGCCGAGATGGTGCGGTCCTGAGCCTCCCAAGACAGAAATATCATTTCTTTTTCACGTTCCCCACAAAAAGTGAGTACCTGGAAAGGGTTAATTTATTTTCCAAGACCAACACTTGTTTACAGGAAGTCAATTTTCCCATAACACTTCCAGGGATTTCATTAACTTTTAAAGTAGGTTTCAGAGCTAACCAAAGTGGGTGGCAACCTGGGCAGTTTTTCATAAGAGTTTAACTGAAAATAAAGCCAATTAGTAGTAGG
Organism: Desmophyllum pertusum; assembly: GCA_029204205.1. Lineage (NCBI taxonomy): Eukaryota > Metazoa > Cnidaria > Anthozoa > Scleractinia > Caryophylliidae > Desmophyllum > Desmophyllum pertusum. Next base: position 2,368,408 of record MU825400.1, read on the forward strand.
TGGCTTAACCTGGGTTCAAATAAACGGCAAAATCTGCCGGTTGCTGCCTTTAATGAAACCACTGCTCTTCTATCAACAACATCATACAGGATATATTTTGATTTTCAATTTTCAATCCAGGTTTGTTGTCATTTTACGAGGTGCTTGCATTCCTGTACTTTGCTGGAGCGATAGCTTATGGCCAGCGTCTGTGGCAGACCATCCAGAAGGGAGGACCTATGCACCTGGTATGCTTAAAACCAAGATCAAAATAGTAATTCTCCTTACGTATTGCCGTACATTCCTTTTAATGTTAAGTCTGAGAATTTGGCCCGGGGGGGTACTCCCTTATATACGCTATATAGGTACGTGCCGCAAGACAGGGTATGGTTTTTGAGCATTTTGCTCTGGAACAGGGTATACCAAAAGGCATTTTTTGGTCTGGAACAGGGTATCAGTTTCCCAGAAGTTGGCACGAAGATCGGTAATTTATACTCTGGAATAGGGTAGACGAAGTCTACGTTAGTCAGACGAAACGAAACGCGCAAAAGTATTAAAGAAGCTTTACAGCTACACGTTAGCAGTGCTGATTTATAGTTTAGCCTTTTGGGTTAGAAAAAAAGTCGTTAAAAATCCTCTGGAACAGGGTATCTTTTTTCAACATTTAGTCTGGAACAGGGTCGCAAAATTAGCGTTTGTGCTCTGGTACAGGGTAAGGGTTTTTATAGCCCAGCGGCACACCCCCACCCAATTTTTTTGGGAGTACCCCCCCCCCGGGGAATTTGGTGATACATCAAGACTATTCCCGTTGATGATTTTCTTTATTCTCATCACCTGTCTGCTTGATAATATATTGATATTGTTTACCTCTTATTAACCAAGTCGTTAGTACAGACTGAACGCAGTGAGGTCTTTACCAAGCTCAAGGTCAAGATTCTCACATACAGACCGACCAAGATAAGGAGATATTAAATGTTGATCGATCACACTACATTTTGGGATGAAAATATTAAATATATCAAATAAAATGTCATGTCGTGTTCCAGCTGGCAGTGCCAAGAGTAGAGAAGTGACAGAAGAAGTAAAAGTTAAAGAGAGTCTAAGCACAGCTGAAGTTTTTGAGCCACGGACAGTGACCAGTGCAGAAGGCAAATGTTATTGGTTTGGCGTGCTTTCATCTTCACCAATAAAGAGTTGACAAACCCTCATTTTAGCATTTTACACACTGTACAACTTGATGTTACGGACAAAAAGTCGAAGATACATGTACGTGCCAAAACAGAGAACATTCCACTTCTGGTTGCTGTCCATGGCTCAAAAACATCTGTGTTAATAAGCTCCCTATAAATAATAATATTCTTTCTCTTTAATTTTCAGGTTATAAAAATGCTGTCCATTGCTATGATTTACCAGGCTACAGGACATTTTCTTACTCTAATTCATCTCCTCAGGTATTAATATTAAATGCAGAGCTTATCCATGATTTGGCATGAAGAGACGAGGAGTATTAGAGATGGACCATTTTATTTTGGCTGAGCACAAATTTTTTTTCGTCTTGAGTTTGTGCAAGAATTTGTTTTCACCTTTTGCTTGTGAGTGAGTGAGTGAGCTTTCCACGATTTCCCCCCCCCCCCCCTCCCCCTCCAAAATAAAATGGTCCATCCCTTACTACTCCACCTGGATGGGATGCTAGTCTATCGCAGGTAACAGTTCACCAGTACCCTTTTGTACTTGGGTGGAGAGGGGCACTGTGAGAGTTAAGTGTCTTGCCCATTAATACCACAACTTGACGATCCCAGCCAGGACTAGAACCCAGACCTCTCTATTATTAATAATAATAATAATAATAATATTTTGACAGGGAGCCCATGTCACATTTGTGTTTTTCAATGGGGCCCTGTAAAGTAAAATAAAAATTACAAAACAATAAAATAAGGACCACACAAATTGTCAGGACCACAGACTTGTGTCTGTTTATGGGAGTGTCCGTTAGTGAAGGTTCAACTGTATCATTAAATTTATAATTTCCTTCCTTTTTTATCTTCAACACTCAGATATTCCAAGGATGGTGAAGGGTATCCTCTCCTTGTTAAACTATCAACAGGTAAGTTATCAAAAACTATTATTATCTTTTGTGACCACTTTTAATTAATTCACATTCACATTCATTACAGCAGCGGACGGCCTAGCAGGGTATCAGATGTTACTGATGATGGCCAAGTTATCCACTGGATGGACTCTCAGTTCCTCATTCTCGACTCTGGATCCAAAACAGTTGAAGCAGATTAGCATTGGTGTGATTGCAGTTTCAGTTTTTGAGGTGTGTTTTTGTCATGTTTTTGTCAACCGAGCGGGAGATCTTCATGGGGGAATCTTGTCCGAGATCGTCAGTACAGACCGAACGCGGAGAGGTCTGTAACAAGATCAAGGTCAAGATTCCCCCCGCCCGTAGACCGACCAAGCAAAACAATTAATTAGAAAAATGTTGGTAGCATCCAGACCCCAAGGAGTCTCAGCCCTGTTATTATAATTCAGTTGAAGCTCTCTGAGCGGACACTCTGACTCGTAAGCGCACAGTTCTACTTACGGTTGCCTTGACAAAACCGTGTTTGAACTCTAGCTCATACAAACTCTGTATTAACACATTCCCTTAAGTGGCCAGCTCCAGTTGCGGACACTTTTTCTGCTTCCCAAGGTTGTCCGCTTACTTCGTATTCTGCTTCAACTGTATTATAGACCAAAACTATTTTCTTCTGTTTGCAGGTGATACTGGGTTTTTGGGAGATGACTCTTCTTCTAGTTCTTGTAAAAATTGTTGTAGCTGGAGCCGTTGGCGTTAATATAAGTAGGAAAATTACAGAAGAGAGAAGTACACTCCGTAGGGAATTTTATATTAAATTTGCAAAGGTGAGTGTTGAGGACTGATTATTACATGCTGCACAAGTTGTCTCTATAAACTTTTGAGTCTGTGGACGAAACCCTAGTGTGTGACCATTCAAATGAAAGCTCATGAGCAGTACTTTCATATGATACTGTTTATTATGTTGTACAAGGTGGCTCTAACTTTTAAGTCTGTGGATGAAACCCTAGTGTGTGACCATTCAAATGAAAGCTACTGAGTAGTACTTTCATGTGGTACTGTTTATTATGCTATACAAGGTGGTTGGTTTGCTAGAAAAAAATTCCCACAAGAACTTCAAAATACACAATAATTAGCAAATTCCCCACATCAGCCCGGGTACTAGCCTGTGAACACAGATGTAATTTCCAGCTCAAGTTTCCCCGCCGAGTTTCCTCGGCGGGTGAAACAAGAGCCCGGGAAAACCAGCTGCTCTCGCAGGCTACCCGGGTACTCGATGTCAAGTGCATAAGAATTAATTATAACTTTGCTGTTGTTATTTTTTTCTAGTGTTGTTTAACATGGCTTTTAGCATACCCTGCTTTAGCAATTGTGTCCTTGGTGTTACCTGTACACTTTAGATTTAAGGTAAGCTTGTGAATCTATATCCTTATACTTGACAAAATTTCAAGATTATGATTGGTCAATGACGAGTGTATATTGAGGTTATAGAGTGCAAAACTGAATTATAGAGTGCAATATGAAAATTGCTATCAAAAGGTTGGGAGGTGCCAATTTTGAAATAACAAATAAAAATGGCTGCCAGCTGGGATAGTGCATATGTCGAACTCTGAGTTAACTAACATATACTAAAATTTAATACTTCTTGTTATGTTCATTTCAGGTTATCACATGGGGCTTGTTGACTGCTCAGTCTATATCAATCCTGTTATTATACAGACTGTTCTTATCACGGAGTCTATACTGGGAAGTGTCTTCCCTCGCAACTAGCACTCTTCCACTCCGTCTTGACAGAGGCTATGGCACCAAGACGTACAACTCTGAGACTAGAACTGTTAGAATACATAAACATATTGCAGTAAATTAGACATAAAGTTTCATACTGTTAGGTCAGTTTATTTGGAACACTGTGCCCTGATGAAGAAACATGCATTCCTTAGCCCTTTCACTCCCAAGAGTGCAAAGTTCAAAACTGAGGAAAATATCTTGAATATCATTTTGCAAAATTGTCAAAAACAAACAGTAACACATGAAAGTACTGCTCAATGACTTTCATTTGAATGGTCACACACCAGGGTTTCATCCACAGACTCAAAGTTACAACCACTTTTATTGACTCAAGGTTTGACTGTGGGAGTGAAAGGGTTAAGGAAATAACTACTTCAGGGAAATATTTTTCATCAAATCCTTATATATGTAATTACAAAATCAACTTTTTCTAAAGTGGACACTCTTCGCCTTAAAGAGGTGTCTGCATACACTTAGAGAAGTGTCCACCTTAGACAGGTGTCTGCCTTAAGATCATCAAATTTTATTTCAATCTTGGAAGCAAATTGATTTGCAAGGCTGGCGCTACAGCAAAAGGGCAGATTTATCAGCTGATAATTAGACTAGCAGAACTAGTCTTCCTTTAGCGAGCCGGAAATACGTCTGCATTCGCAGACTAGTCTTCCTTCTGCTTGTCAAAATATCGGCCAATAAATCTGCCCTTTCACCATTCTTAGTGCCAGCCTTGCAATCAATTTGGCTTAGCTGCACTTCAAGTGACGTCTGGCATGTGCATAATAATTTCTAAAACATGAGATCCGGCAAGACACGCTGGCCAAACGTTTTATGTCCTCTGCATTCAAAAGTTTTAAATCATGGAAAGGTCATAGAAGTTTTATCGTGGAACTTTGTACTAGACTACAAGCAGTTCCTTAGCCTGCGTGCAGACGACGGTCTCCTATTTCCTTGCTTCACCCGGAAAACGGACCATTTTCCGCGTGAAGCAAGGGAATAGGAGACGTCTGCACGCAGGCCAACAGTTCCTCTTTCAGAAAGTTGAGCAAGCGTGGAGCGTGAGCGAGTGGACATGAGGCTTGGCAGATTGCTCGCGCTTACTATCCGAAACTATCACTATCCGAAAGAGGAACTGCTTGCAGTCTGATCATTTTGTACCAAAGTTTTCATGTGAACCCTGTGTCCACCTTAGAGAGGTGTCCGCCTGCAGTGTGACTTGTATGCCATCCACAGTCCACATATATTATGTCTGTCACAATTTGGAATGCATCTAGTCATTAACTAGTTTTACTTAAAGAAGGGGTTGTGGTGGGAATACCTTGCGATCTCCTCGCTCAAGGAGAGCGAGCTTCCTTCTCGGCATGGGTGAGTTAAGGAAAAGGAACCTGTCTTGAATGATACAGAGGGAATACAGATGTGTTTAAACATAATTTATTTGATAAGGAAGCCTTCAAGAGTTTAGTTAACTTTTATCAACCTCGTTCCCAGGGTCTCTCTTCTTTCCGCCAAAAGCGATTGGCGGGAAGAAGAGAGACCCTGGGAACGAGGTTGAACTTTTATGTCATGCTTTAATCCTGATTCTGTTGATTTTGGGAGCAATAATGAATTCCTTTAAGGATTGTGTTCATAGATACTACCTAACAGTTATATGTGTTAAAAAATAATGTTTGACTGATGAAAGGGGTTCTTTACCTAATGTATATTAATATTTTATACAAATAAAACGGCACAAAATACAATGTTTGTTTGGCGTTGCCAGGTTTACGTTTTACATGGTTGATGGTTAGGGGGAAAAAATTCTTCAAGGTCAGGGAAAAGTTAGGAAATTTTATTTTGAGTCAGGGAAAATTGAAATTATATCACCACTGATTTAATACCACTGAAGGCTGGAAGAAACATTTCAGGCGAACTGTCAATGCCAAGGTAAGTCACAAAAACTTCGGCTGCAATGGGAGGCTGGAGGCCACCATATGTATCTGACATTTTGCATTTATTTGGTCAGGGAAATTTTTACTTTTATCAGGGAAATTAAAAGTCAGGGAATTTTGAAAACTGATGTCTGTGGCAACCATGTTTTAGTGGTTTCTTTTCAACATTTCCGACGATTACCCCCATCACTTTTATATAGCAGGTGTAGGAGCCCCTCCCCCCTAAGCCATGTAAATCTTACAAGGTGGTCATCACGGGAACACTATAAAACTGCTGTGGTTACGTCTAGATTCTGTCCTGAGACTCGATTTCAGGATTTCTGTCGGAAAGATGTTTGTTAGCAGTACCCAGTCCCCGCCGCGTGAAAAGTCTGATTGGTGACGACCATTGCACGCTCAAATTTGCACGAGAAGAGACGATTGATGTTTTCGGGATTTCTTTTGCGCGCTCGAGGAGACGCCGTTTTGAGACGCTCTGATGCTTGATTGTAGCCGATTTCGGCTGTTTTGAGACGCTCTTGCACGAAAGGATATTGCGTGATATTGTTTTATAACCAAGCCGCCTTGTTTCTAGCGAACATATGAACTGACCTTTCTAAATCTAAATCTAAATTGTTAATCTACAAAGGGGCTAGCCCATCACTGCAGATGTGCGGTGCTAGTGCGAGTGCAATATACATGTTGTGAGATCCGAGTCGCGTGCTCCTTTTTTCTACGATTTCACGCACGCACGTTGCATTGGTTTACTTGAATCACATCGACAATTAAATATTTGGACACGTTGTATTGTGTTCACAATTGGTTTACATGTACTTGAATTGCCTCGAAAATTAAATATTTGGAAAGCAAAGACAAAGCCCGGACGAAGTAGTGAGCTAAATCTGGCTGTGACAATTGCGTCTCAAAATAACCTTATAATAACGAAAACAACAATCGTCTCTTCTCGTGCAATGGCCATCACCAATCAGACTTTTCACGCGGAGGGGACTGGGTACTGCTAACCAGAAATCTTACCGGACAGAAATCCTGAAATCGAGTCTCAGGACATACAAGTTAGGAGATGCGGGCAGCAATTGTGCGCATGTGTTACATTGCAACCTTTAAAGAGAAGAGCTCTGGGGTCGAGTCAAGAAAAGCGAAGGTCTCACATTTTGCAGGTTGCACCAAAACCCCAATAATTAGGCTAATTTAACCGCGTTTGTAATGTTTCTAAATTAAAAATAGTCTCAACTTGCAAAATATACCAGTTTAAATGATAAATTGGAAACAGTTGTTAATATTCAACAAGTCACCTCCGTTGATTTTGAGGCCGTTAACCTGAAGATATCCAGCCTCCAGAATCTGCACCGTGATGTACTGTGCTAGGGTAGGCTGGTCAAACATGATGACATGCCCCTCTTCTATAAATCTGCCGGCTGCCGGACCAGGGAAGTACCCACACCGGGAGTTGACCTCCAGTTTCTTGCTGGCGCTCTCTCCTGATCCTCTGACGTCGCGCAATGTGAACCCCGCTGGGACAGGCACCATCCCAGCTCTAACCTCCACATTTCTTAGCCTTTCCTGAAAGCCGTTCTTACGGTTGACGATAGTCACAGACTCGATCAGAACAGGGGAAGGTAATTTCACCTCCAGCCATGGATACATCTCGAATACAGAGTGAAAGTAATAACAGTCATTGTCCGAAATGTTTCCATTTATGGCTAATTTTGGTCCCCAACCATCTGGTCTACCACTGTGCACTGAAGAGCCGCGGGCCTGGAAGTTCATTTCCTCCCGCGGCTTAGCCTGCAAGCAAGCTCTCTTGAGGTCGCAGGCTACCTTTTTCAGTCGATTGATGTTCCATTGTTCCGTTGTCATGATCGTCACTCGCTCTTGCTGTCCTTGCTGCTGTTCGGCAATTTTCATAATCACCCCTGTGGTGAACTCGTCGACGCTATCGATCCTGAGGTCGTTGGTCATGAGGTTTCTTGCAACGAAGAAGACTCCAGCCTGAACCAGCTTGTCCATCCACAGATCGTTGCCAAGCTCGATTACGCGCGCATAATTGGACAGGTCAATGTTGTTGATGATATAGTCAGTGCAAATGGCGATCACGTGTTTTAGAGAGATGTAGTCGGCAAATATCAGTACATTTTGAACGTTGCTACCCGTCAGGTCGATTTCATGACCGTAAAGATAGTCAATGCACTTCTTGATCACATCCAGAGGGAAATTTTCAAAAGTTGTTTCGCTGGCAGTTGGATCATTGCGGAACAGAGCGGCGAAGTATTCACTTTGGGAGGCGAGAAGAAACTTGTGAGCTGGAATTCCTACGCTATCCTTATCTTTGAAGATGGTAAAATCATAAAACTGTTCTTCTCCTTTCATATGGTACGTTTTGATATTATTACAGAAGCAGCAAAAACGGTCACTTTGAATTCGTGATGCCATTGTTGCTTGTGATGTGATAGAGTATCTAGAGCCTCAGCCTATTTATACGTGCTACCCTCTATAAATAAAGATACTACTACTACTACTACTCAGGAGTAGAAAGGGAAAGCAGGAATACGGAAAATTTAGTGTCTTTCACGGGAAAGTCCCTGTACCCCGGAAGTCCTGTTTTGTGATGCGATGACGCAACGTCTCGAAATATTTTTCACTCGACCTCAACTCGAACTCGAATTGTAACTCGAACCATGACTTTACCTTTATAAACTTCTAGATGAAACTAGAAACTATTACTAGGGGTACCGTATTGGAAGTGAAGTGCTGCCACATTTGTAATTTCATTATCATCGTTGGTTTTATAATAAGACAATGTCACGCAAGATCCTTTCGTGCAATTGCGTCTCAAAATAACCTTATAAAACAAAGCTCAAAGCCAACATTTGGTAGTGACAGACACATGCCACAACCAGATTTAGCACACCGGACTTCGACCTACTTCGTCTTTGCTTTCCAAATATTTTATTTTCGATGCAATTCAAGTACATGTAAACCAAGTGTGAACACAATGCAACGTGTCCAAATATTTAATTGTCGATGTGATTCAAGTAAACCAATGCAACGTGCGTGCGTGAAATCATAAAAAAAGGAGCACGCGACTCGGATGTCACAAAGGTCAGTTCACATGTTCGCTAGAAACAAGGCGGCTTGGTAATAAGACAATGTCACGCAAGATCCTTTCGTGCAAGAGCGTGTGCAACAGCGTCTCAAAACTGCCGAAATCGGCTACAATCAAGCATCAGAGCGTCTCAAACAGCGTCTCAAACAGCGTCTCCTCGAGCGCGCAAAATAAATCCTAAAACAACAATCGTCTCTTCTCGTGCAAATTCGAGTGTGCAATGGTCGTCACCAATCAGACTTTTCATGCGGAGGGGACTGGGTACTGCTAACAAACATCTGGACATCCTGAAATCGAGTCTCACTGAACATAGCCTGCGAGCAGGCTCTCTCATTCGCGCGATGAGCGCGATCGTGATCCTTAGTATTGCGTGACGTTCGAGCGTGGAGCGCGAGGGAGTGGGCGATGAAATGAGAGCCTGCACGCGAGGCCCGGTTTCTCGAATGTCCTGCGTTCGTCCACGAACGCAGTATTCTGATTGGTCCAAAATGACAGATCCAATTATTGTGACAAAAACCAGGGCAACCAAGGGCAACGGAGAAAACAGTCGGTTCAATTATTGTTTTGTTCAAGAGTGTTTCGCAAGCTTTTGATTCTTTTGATTTCTGAACCTGCGTTTATACAGCTCAAGAGCAGTCAATTGTCTTATTGAAGGGAGATAGGTTTTCGCTTTAATGCCGACTGGTTACGGGCAAAGCTGAACTGACCTGAACTGTTCTCACTCGAAGAAAGGTAATCAAACACTGTAGTGTTTTGACCATTGACCCTGAAGCACCCCTACTTTTTAACGAGTGAATGCTTAGCATGAACGAAGTTATAGCGTATAGCGGACAAATTTCACTCGCTCCCTCGATCCCTCGCTCGATCCCTCGGTCGATGGCCACAAGTTGTAAACAATAATGTATGCGTAGTGCGGTAATTTATGCATTATCAGTAAACAAAATGGCGTCTGGCGCGGATCTCTTCTATTTTTCAACACGGTATTTTCACTCCTACAATTACAATTAGACACCTTTTTGGAGTTCGAAATTGAAAGAAATAACCCTAAATAATACTCGACCGCCCAAAGAGGAGACATTTAGAATATTAAAAGTGAGTCACGTTTGAAGTTCTTCGATCGATTCAAGCTCTGATGAAGACTCAAGCTGTCGAAACTTTTAAAAACCAAGCTGCGGACTTCAAGACTTAGGAAAACACTTAAGTATGTTAAATGTTGTATCTTCTTTATACCAAGCGTATGAATAAAATCTAATTTATCTGAATCATTCTATATTTTCTTTTGTACCACTATGGAGTTCTATGATATTTTCTTTTGCTTGCGTCTGAACTATAAAAACCCTTCAATGCTTTTTTTCCAGCGTATATATTTAAAGCGAACTGATATTAGTACCTGTGTTTCTCATACTTGTGGGGAAAAAAAAAGAAAAAAAAAAAAAACGTGCCTCCACCGGGATTCGATCTCGCGACCTTCGATACGCAAGATTCCTTTTTTGACTCACGGGGGACACCCACGGGAGCGACAGAGGCCCTGTACTTTTGCTCCGCTGAACGAATGAACGCCTATCGCGGGCTCAAATGAGATTCACCGAGGACACCGAGTTGCTGTTGTTTTGAGCTGGAAGTGGCTTGATTTACTCACCAAAGGACTGGTTTCAGTGGCTATGTTCATCTTTTCTATTCATGGATCTATTTAGACGCTCGACAGTGTTTTTTTAGCTCACCCCCATATTTCCTTGACGCTGGCGAATGGACTCGCATCGTTTGTTGAGTTATTTCTTTTATTAAGTCTTACCTCAGCTAGTCAGCGCGATGGACGATGTTATCATATGCATGTATGTTATTTTAGTTGCATGAATGGTTGAAATAATTGTAAAATATTATTATCGGAACGACTGTGTGAGGAAGCGTTGCGTGACGGGGACAAAAAACTAAGATTTACCTGTCATTTTCATATGTTTTTTTAATAGGAGAGCAAACCCATTTTTGATAATTTAACTGTAGCTAATTTTAGTCCAAGAATTGCAACTTCATAGATAACTGAAGTATTTTTCTTTCCAAGAGTTTCGTGTATGACAGAACTGAAGACGAATGAATGTTTACATATACAATTAATTTTATATTGTGCGTGCGAAGCACAGACTACACAAACAAGATCAGAATGTTTTGAAATGATTGAAATATTTTATTTCACGAACAGCAACATGCTTTAAAATAAAACTCAAACCAGTTCGAACAAATTGGCCGAATATTTAAACGACGTCTAAAAAGTTAGTTAATGAGGTCTAAATCAACTTATAAGCAGGTCAGTCTAAGTCGCTAAATGTTTTTTTAGTCTGTGTTTATATACACCTTCTAAACAGGGTTAACGTTTACTGTACGGTTATGAGCTTAAATATATACATTTAGGTTGGCCAGTCAGTTTAAAATCGTATTAGGCCATGGCTTTGTTAAACCCTGTGTAAACCCTGTTTTTAAAAATATTCGGCCCATAAAGTTGGCGATTGTCGCCCGGGGATTATCGAATATCCGATGAGTACGATTAAAGACTTTCCGTTTGAGTTTCCCTCCCGACCAACACTGATTTGGACGTGAATACGAAATACACCGGCTTGCGTGAATGCCGCGCGGAATCTTATTGTTCTGTTTCGAGAAATAAATCGTTTCCTCGAAATCCCTATTCGAGTCAGAGTCAAAACTCGAAACTCGATTCTCAAAAACATCGAGGACGAGACTGTCAACTTACATTTACCCGGTACTACATTTACCCGGTACTACTGCATATTTCTATGTTAATTAATTTCTTTACTTTTACATTCACGAGTTGGCACATAGTGCCTTTGATTATGTTATAAAATGGAAGCGTGTTAAGAACTTTACTTTTCGCCGGTTTGTAACTTGTGCCTTCGCCGCTCCCGGAGGGCGCCGTGAACCCAAGCGAGATCGAGAGCTTGCTCGCAGGCTAGAAGATCACTGGTCATCACTCGCATTCTATGTTTAGTCTATGTTCTGCGATCGTGCATGCATTCCACATATGTTTATTTTACCTAACTGAAAACATTACACGGACGTTTGTTTACAAAATATGGCAAGCGCTTTACTTTCAAGTGAACTATACTTTGGAAACCCTACTTCGCCGTAGTTCTTGACGGTTCCGGCGCTTGTAATTGGAAATAAAGCATTATTATTTTGTCCACCCGCTCTGTTTGTTCGTGACACTTCCCTGTTGGAAAGCATTTGATCCTGTTGATCTGATGTCGCCGACAGAAGTTTGCATTCGGCTCTTGTTTCGCTCAGTAATACTACCATTTTTCACCTTCGCTATTTCACAGCTAATTTTCTTTCCGCGCTACCCTACGAGCAGGCTATCTTGTACCTTCACTGCTCGCGCAAAACCCAAACAAGAGAGCATTGCTATTGCCACATGCATGCACGCCGTCTATGAAAATATCTGGTCCGAAAATAATTCCATGTGTAATGTTTATTTAACATTTTCCTCCAATTCTATTGGTTGGTTATTTGACAAATTAAGCGTAATGAGTTGTCACCAAGTTGACACCTCGCTAGGGGCGGCATTCAAGAAAACCGGGCCTCGCGTGCAGGCTCTCATTTCATCGCCCACTCCATCGCGCTCCGCGCTCGAATGTCACGCAATACTAAGGATCACGATCGCGCTCCGCGCTCATTTCATCGCTCACTCCATCGCGCTCCGCGCGCTCGAACGTCACGCAATACTAAGGATCACGATCGCGCTCCGCGCTCATCGCGAGAATGAGAGCCTGCTCGCAGGCTACACTGAACAGAAATAGGAGGCTGCCCTGTGCGGGCAGCAATAACTGACTTCTCAACCCATTCTCGTTCCCAGATTGTCCGTTTCTTTTGGTTAAAAAAAACCGCGTAGCTCTGGGGACGAGAATGAACGTAGGCCAAGCACATGATATGGTTGGTGTTAGTGGAAAAACATGGAGTAATAAATCATGTCCAGTTGGAGAGAGTTGTTCTTATTTTACCTTGATACAGCATCCTCTCTCAGTCTCATCATCGGAGACTCGGGGCAGTTAGTCTGGGGCGAGACGAAGTTATCGGACAATGACGAAAGTTTACAAGAATCAAAAACTTTTGTCGCACCGATTTTACCAACCTCGTTCCCAGGGTCTTTCTTCTTGGGGCAGGGGAAGAGAGACCCTGGGAACGAGGTTGATTTTACCACCACAAAACCTCAGCCACGCTGCGACTTTTTGCTTCAAGTTCTTATTTGTTCATTGAGCTAATTGCTGTTTGTTGTGTTCGGCTTATAAACCATATATGAATTACATTTCCTTCCAACAGTTTTTCCGCAGTAAAGCGCTGTTGTGCTAAGCAATGTTCACGTTTATCGTAGCCTGAGTACTGCGACGCGCCCCTCCAAATCGCGCTATTTATTACTTGCTGGCCAGCGGTATTTCACGTGCGGTACTTGTAATATTGCTTGCAGTAAATTTAATTGAATTTAGTAATCTAAATAAATGGAGTAAATTTTCGCTGATTCTTTTTTCGCAGGAGTTTATTTTTACGGGATCTAATTTTCGCGGATCGTTAGAAAGTCCGCGAAACATGCGAAAATTAGATCCCGCGAAAATTTCATGCCATACGGACACGGTCGAGTAAATAATTTTCGAGATGCTGCGTCATCGCACACCACAAAACAGGACTTCCGGGATGAAAGACAATAAATTTTCCGTTTTGCTGCCTTCCCTTTGTACTCCTGAGGCCGGCTCTACTGATGCGGAATCTAGCAAGCAACAATGGCATCACGAACCGTCTGCTGCTTCTGTAATAATATCAAAACGTACCACATAAAAGGAGAAGAACAGTTTTATGATTTTACCATCTTCAAAGATAAGGATAGGGTAGGTATTCCATCTCACAAGTTTCTTCTCGCCTCGCAAAGTGAATACTTCGCCGCTCTGTTCCGCAATGATCCAACTGCCAGCGAAACAACTTTTGAAAATTTCCCTCTGGATGTGATCAAGAAGTGCATTGACTATCTTTACGGTCATGAAATCGACCTGACGGGTAGCAACGTTCAAGATGTACTGATATTTGCCGACTACATCTCTCTAAAAACACGTGATCGCCATTTGCACGGACTATATCATCAACAACATCGACCTGTCCAATTATGCGCGCGTCATCGAGCTTGGCAACGATCTGTGGATGGACAAGTTGGTTCAGGCAGGAGTCTTCTTCGTTGCAAGAAACCTCATGACCAACAACCTCAGGATCGATAGTCAGGTCAAAGGGGTGATTATGAAAGTTGCCGAACGGCTGCAAGGACAGCAACGGGTGACGATCATGACAACGGAACAATGGAACATCAATCGACTGAATAAATTTCTGTCAGCGCCAAGAGCTTGCTTTTTTTTCTGTTGCTTGCAGGCTAAGCCGGGGAAGGAAATGAACTTCCAGGCCCGCGGCTCTTCAGTGTACAGTGGCAGACCAGATCTTTGGGGACCAAAACTAGCCATAAATGGAAACATTTCGAGCACTAAATATTATTACTTTCACACTGTATTTGAAATGCATCCATGGCTGGAAGTGAAATTACCCTCCCCTGTTCTGATCGAGTCTGTGACTATCGTCAACCGTATGAACGCCTGTCGGGAAAGGCTAAGAAATGTGGAGGTTAGAGCTGGGATGGTGCCTGTCCCAGAGGGATTCACATTGCACGACGTCAGAGGAGAGAGCGCCAGCAAGAAACTGGATGTCAACTCCCGGTGTGGGTACTTCCCTGGTCCGGCAGCCGGTAGATTTATAGAAGAGGGGCATGTCATCAAGTTTGACCAGCCTACCCTAGCACAGTACATCACGGTACAGATTCTGGAGGCTGGATATCTTCAGATTAACGGTCTCAAAATCAACGGAGGTGACCTGTTGACAGGGGCATCCAACGGATCGTTTCGGGAGGCCTATAATCGCCTCAGATATTCGGTTAGGGAAATGTCATCTCGAACTTTCTTAATATGGAAAAATTAATGCCTTTTGTTTTCGGAGATATAAAAATGTCGTTTTGGGTACAAAAATAGGTCAGCTAGGATTTTCGGAAGGCAAATTCAGCTCATAAATTCGGGTAATAAGATTTCAATCCTAAAATGTTCTGAAGTTTGAAAGTTTCAGCTAACGTATCCGAACAGATGCATTTTTCTTAGCGTTTAAAAATAAGCCATTAAACTGCACAACAAGCACAATTATAACGTAAAAACGACGTTCCGACACCAACAGGAAAATGTTGTCGTTGGGTGCTCTGTGTTGAATTAACGACGTTTCAATTAACATTTGAACTGCACCATTTGCCCCCCGTTTTTTTGGGGGGGGGATGGTATATTTTGCAAGTTGAGACTATTTTTAGAAACATTACAAACGCGATTAAATTAGCCAAACTGAAGGTTAGCCTAATTATTGGGGTTTTGTGCAACCTGCAAAACGTGTTGCATGTTTATTTGCATTCTCGACCCCAGACCTTCGCTTTTCTTGACTCGACCCAGAGCTCTTTCGAGAGCAATGTAACACATGCGCACGTGTAGATATGCTAATTTTGTTAGTATAAAAGTTCTCAACCCATTCTCGTTCCAGATTCTCCGTTTCTTTAGGTAAAAAAAAACCGCGTAGCTCTGGGGACGAGAATGAACGTAGGCCAAGCAAATGGTTGTCATAGCATATCTTTTATTGTAAGGCGCATTTGATCATATTCATATGTTAATTTGCGCCATATAAATACTAAATATTATTATTATTATTATTGTTTAATAGTGAACAACATGGAGTAATAAATCACGTCCAGTTGGAGAGAGTTGTTCTTATTTTACGTTGATACAGCATCCTCTCTCAGCAGGGCCGTTGCCAGATTTTTAGTATAGGCGAGGTAATTGATACGAGCGCAAAGGCGCGAGCCGAATTTTTCAAGCGCCGAAGGTGCAAGCCTCTAGGGGGGTCTGGGAGCCTCCCCCCCCTCCCCCCCCAGAAAATAAATTTTAAACTAGAGGCTCTGAAATGCTATTTTCAGCATTTTTCGTGCGAGATATTTCTTCAAAAAATCAATCTCGTTCAAGTGTAAAATTGCAGGAGGTTTTTAGTGCTTGCTTGGAAAAATATTTACACTGACTCGCAACTATAAGGCCGTGTAATACTGTGGATAATTAAAGATACATTTTATGGAATACTATTTTATGCACTTATTTCCTAACGCAATATAAATACTGAGATGTTCAGTTGCCGACATCTTTTTGTGTTTGGGACGTACTGCTACTGTTTCTTGAAACTTGAGACAGTGGTAGAAAGGCCATGGCTGGCTTTCTATGTAAAACTCACTGTTAGAACAGCTTATAGCATAGAGTTCCTTTCCTTTCACAATTCGATAGTGAAAATCTCTTTCATAACAGTAAGAAAATTCTTTAAATGTCTTGTTGCTGCAGTTGCATGAAGACGGAAATTACGACTTTAACAGGACCGGATTGGATATCTATGAACTCACCATAGCATTCGGGTATTATTTTTCCAACTAAAGGTGTTCAGTTTTTTTTTTAATTTCGGGATAAAATCTAGACGAGGCAAGTGCCTCGTCTTGTCTCATGCTAGTTACGGCACTGCTCTCAGTCTCATCATCGGAGACTCGGGGATGTTAGTCGAGGCGAGACGAAGTTTTAATCGGCATGACGAAAGTTTACAAGTGTCGCACCGATTTTACCAGCCTCGTTCCCAGGGTCTCTCTTTTTGGGGGCGGGGGAAGAGAGAGACCCTGGGAACGATGTTGATTTTACCCCCACAAAACCTCAGTCCACGCTGCGACTTTTTGCTTCAAGTTCTTATTTATTCATTGAGCTAATTGCTGTTTGTTGTGTTAGGCTTATAAACCAAGAATTAAATTTTCCTTCCAACAGTTTTTCCGCAGTAAAGGCGGTGTTGTGCTAAGCAATGTTCACGTTTATCGTAGCCCGAGTACTGCGACGCGCGCGACGCGCCCCTCCAAATCGCGCTATTTATTACTTGCTGGCCAGCGGTATTTCACGTGTGGTACTTGTAATATTGCTTGCAGTAAATTTAATTGAATTTAGTAATCTAAATAAATGGAGTAAATTTTCGCTGATTCTTTTTTCGCAGGAGTTTATTTTTACGGGATCTAATTTTCGCGGATCGTTACGTTAGAAAGCCCGCGAAAATTAGATCCCGAAAATTTCATGCCACACGGTACAGTTGAGGTCGAGTAAATAATTTTCGAGAATTAATCGTTTTTAAAATTAATCGAGAATTTTCGTGCGTCATTGCAAAACAGGACTTCAGGGGTACTTGAAAGACAATAAATTTTCCGTTTTGCTGCCTTCCCTTTGTACTCCTGAGGCTCTCTATCCGGAATCTAGCAAGCAACAATGGCATCACGAACCGTCTGCTGCTTCTGCAATAATATCAAAACGTACCACATAAAAGGAGAAGAACAGTTTTATGATTTTACCATCTTCAAAGATAAGGATAGCGTAGGAATTCCATCTCACAAGTTTCTTCTCGCCTCGCAAAGTGAATACTTCGCCGCTTTGTTCCGCAATGATCCAACTGCCAGCGAAACAACTTTTGAAAACTTCCCTCTGGATGTGATCAAGAAGTGCATTGACTATCTTTACGGTCATGAAATCGACCTGACGGGTAGCAACGTTCAAGATGTACTGATATTTGCCGACTACATCTCTCTAAACGACGTGATCGCCATTTGCACTGACTATATCATCAACAACATCGACCTGTCCGATTATGCGCGCGTAATCGAGCTTGGCAACGATCTGTGGATGGACAAGTTGGTTCAGGCAGGAGTCTTCTTCGTTGCAAGAAACCTCATGACCAACGACCTCAGGATCGATAGTGTGGACGAGTTCACCAAAGGGGTGATTATGGAAATTGCCGAACGGCAACAAGGACAGCAAGAGCGGGTGACGATCATGACAACGGAACAATGGAACATCAATCGACTGAAAATATTTCTGTCAGCGCCAGAGGTAGCCTGCGAGCAAGCCCCATCATCAAGAGAGCTTGCTTGCAGGCTAAGCCGGAGGAGGAAATGAACTTCCAGGCCCGCGGCTCTTCAGTGTACAGTGGTAGACCAGATCTTTGGGGACCAAAACTAGCCATAAATGGAAACATTTCGAGCACTAAATATTATTACTTTCACTCTGTATTTGAGATGCATCCATGGCTGGAAGTGAAATTACCCTCCCCTGTTCTGATCGAGTCTGTGACTATCGTCAACCGTATGAACGCCTGTCGGGAAAGGCTAAGAAATGTGGAGGTTAGAACGGGGATGGTGCCTGTCCCAGAGGGGTTCACATTGCACGAGGGGTTCATATTGTACGACAGAGGAGACAACGCCAAGAAACTGGAGGTCAACTCCCTGTGTGGGTACTTCCCTGGTCCGGCAGGCGGTACTTTTATAAAGGAGGGGCATGTCATCAAGTTTGACCAGCCTACCCTAGCACAGTACATCACGGTGCAGATTCTGGAGGCTGGATATCTTCAGATTAACGGCCTCAAAATCAACGGAGGTGACCTGTTGAATATTAACGACTGTTTCCAGTGACTGTTCCCCCCGTATGGGGGGGGGGTGGTATATTTTGCAGGTTGCTGAAGGTTAGCCTAATTATTGGGGTTTGGGTGCAATCTGCAAAACGTATGGCATGTTTTGAATTCATTTATTTGCATTCTCGACCCCAGACCTTCGCTTTTCTTGACTAAAAGAGAAGAGCTCTGGGGTCGAGAGCAATGTAAAGCCTGGTTTTCACTAGCGACGCAAGCACAATCGCAAGCAACGTACGCAGACGCAGTAACGCGTTTATCATCAGTGCCTTCAATCTCGTTCCCAGAGTCCTCGTTACCCTTGTCGAGCGGTGGAGCGGCCAACAAGGACCTCTGATCTGGGGGGAAGCGATCCGCCATGACAGGATTCTTGGACTTCCGGCTCTACTGCGCATGTGTTCGCCAAGATTCTTGGACTCCCGGTCTTACTGCGCAAGTCAGGCGGATCACTCTATCATAGAGATTGTAGGGCCTTTTGTTTACGACAAATCAACACGTTACTGCATCTGTGTATGTTGCTTGCGCTTGTGCTTGCGTCGCTAGTGAAACCAGGCTTAACACACACGCACGTCTAGATATGGTGTCTAGGGCACTTTTTGGATGTTCCCCTCTCCACTCTTTATTTAGTGTACATTATTTAATTATTTAGAGAAAACTTAATAAAATAAAAAATATGCTAATTTTGTTAGTATAAGTATAGGAAATCGTATGAACGCGAGTGCAATTCGTGATCTATGGGCACGAGTGATGTTTTGAAAGTTCTCAAAATTGCACGAGCGTTTCGGCGAGTGCAATTTGAGAACTTTCAAAACATCACGAGTGACCATAAATCACGAATTGCACGAGCAGTTCATACGATTTTTTGTTCATAATATTCTCAACAAAATTTTGCTGCGGCCATCACGCTACTCTGCACACGGAACGCTTCACTAGTTTCCAAAGTGCTGACATGTTTTATTTGAACGCGCAGGCAAACCAAGCGTGACCTTTTTGAAAGAATTACAGTACTATAGTTTAGAAAATATTTAACCATTAACTGGAAAGCTTATTTCAATGCCATTAAGCGGCAAAAACGTCTCTACTTGTCCGGTACCGTTTATCGCAATTCCGTATATAAAGGTTGTTATTCAGTTCTCAACCGAGCACATGATTGTTGTTAGTGGAACAACATGGAGTAATAAATCACGTCCAGTTGGAGAGAGTTGTTCTTATTTTACCTTGATACAGCATCCTCTCTCGGGGCGAGACGAACTTATCGGACAAAATCTGCGTGACAAAAGTTGACAAGAATAAAAAACTTTCGTTGCACCGATTTTACCAAGCTCGTTCCCAGGGTCTCTCTTCTTGGGGGCGGGGGAAGAGAGACCCTGGGAACGAGGTTGATTTTACTCGAGTTGCAAGTTTTTGCTTCAAGATCTTATTTGTTCATTGGGCTATGTGCTGTTTGTTGTGTTAGACTTATAAACCATGAATTAAATTTCCCTTCCAACTTCACGTTTATCATAGCCTGAGTACGATAGAAGCGACGCGCCAACCTCGTTCCCAGGGTCTCTCTTCTTCCCGCCAATTTTGGCGACGCGCCCCTCCAAATCGCGCTATTTATTACTCCAGCACCTGCTACACTGGCCTGCGAGCAAGCTCTCTAGAGGGTGGCTACGTTTATTGCAGTTTTGTTACAACACAAGTTGTACTAAACACTGCCAATTGTAACACCTCCAAAATTATCAACGATAACTCAATTTTATAAGTATAGGAAATCGTATGAACGCGAGTGCAATTCGTGATTTATGGGCACGAGTGATGTTTTGAAAGTTCTCAAAATTGCACGAGCCTTTAGGCGAGTGCAATTTGAGAACTTTCAAAACATCACGAGTGACCATAAATCACTAATTGCACGAGCAGTTCATACGATTTTTTGTTTATAATATTCTCAACAAAATTTTGCTGCGGCCATCACGCTACTCTGCACACGAAACGCTTCACTAGTTTCCAAAGTGCTCACATGTTTTATTTGAACGCGCAGGCAAACCAAGCGTGAACTTTTTGAAAGAATTACAGTACTATAGTTTAGAAAACAATTAACCATTAACTTGAAAGCTTATTTCAATGCCATTAAGCGGCAAAAACGTCTCTTCTTGTCCGGTACCGTTTATCGCAATTCCGTATTGCACTCTATAACCTATTTATGCATTCGTCATTGACCAATCAGAAGCTCCATATTTTGTTGAGTATATTACTTATTATATGACTGAGAAAATTACTTCATTGTGGATTGGCTGAGAGCAGGCAAATTTATCATTAATTTTTAATTTGCACTGCAGTGCAAATTAATGTTGCCGTGGCAACGGATGTGACGTAGGGCCGACGGTAATTTTGAAAACGGTCAAAATGGCCGAGCGTTTCCCCTCTTCAATCGCGGCAGCGTTTAGTAGAAGAACTAAAGCAGCAGGCAAAAAATGCTAACACGAACAAAAGTACCACAAATTGGCTGAGTACATCTCTGAGTGTTTGGAAAAATTGGGCAGAATTACGAGGACATAACGTAAAGCTCGAGGAGTATTCTGCAAGTGAGCTCGATAAATTTTTGTTAAATTTTACGCCGAAGTTGTTCGCACAAACTGGAAGATTTCGGAGTTTGTTAACAACTGCCTCATTGCACTACAGAAATAGTTCCAGCTTTCAGCTGTGTTGTGACGGTTTTATCGCTTAAAGGACTTAAAAAACGTTCTGTACGAAGCAAATTTCGTTCAAAATTGCTCAGTCGTAAAACCGCGTGATTTTCATTCAAAACTTAAAAGCCAACAAAATGACCGTTCCTGGGTCGCGCGCGTTCGTAATTTTCTCAGTCATATAATAAATGAGTAATCGTATGAAAGCTCGAGCAATTAAGGATTTACACTACTCGTGATATTTGAAAATTCTTTCAAATTGCACTCGCCTAAAGGCTCGTGTAATTTTGAGAGAATTTTCAAATATCACTCGTAGTGTAAATCCTTAATTGCACTCGCATCCATACGATTACCAATACTTATTGTAACTTACTGGAACTATTTTAATTTCAAAATAATATATGTTGAATTCTTTGTACGAAAAAAAAAACATCTGGGTATTAAAGTATGAGATTACGAATGCATTGGCTTGTCGTAATTCTTCCACTATAGTCGAGTTTTCCTGTATCTGGTATAGGCTGCCTTCTTCCACAAGCTAAAGATCCCAGAGTGAGTGAAGCGAGAGCGCAGGAGCTGGGAACGAGCGTGAAGCGCGAGCAGGGACAGCAAGCGCCTGGGAGGAGGCACTGGCTTTATTTTAAAATGTATTATCTTATCTTCTATCCTTGCGATCACTGTAGTCATTTCTATCACGTCTTTCATATGCCCTGTCTTCATCTTCTCGATGGTCTCTTCGTTTGTCAACTCTGTCCCTCCTTCTCTCATCAACCTCTCGATCTCTATCGTCACGTGATGGGTGATATAACGCTCTGTCCCTTTGCTCTCTGCGGTCATCAGTTGCGTGCCGATCGTGATTGTCACGGTAGTCACGGTCACGCGCACCATCCACATCACGCTCACGAATATCACGATTACGCGTTTCACGATCACGATCACGTTCATGGATATCACGTTCACGATTACGCGTTTCACGATCACGTTCATGAATTTCACGTTCACGATTACGATCTTGTCCACGCACATCACGGCCATGCTCACCCCTTGAATCATACTCCTGTCTACTTGCGTGACGATCTCCTTCAAAATCACGATCCACACGGTCACGCGCACTGCTAACATTCAAATCCCGTGAATTATTGTCACGCGGCACAACTCGTTCAATCCTCTCGCGTTGATAAGTCTCTGATTCGCGTGGTCTAACCGGTGCTTTTTCGCTCCTCGGTTCCTTTCCAATAAATCAAGCTTTTGCTTTTTCTCTCCGGGATCTTCCTCACCAGAGCTAGTCATCATTTTTTCTTTGTGATTTTTCTTCCTGTTTTTCTTCTGTTTCTTCTCTCTTTTTTCCTTTTCTTGGCAGTTCAAGCATTTCTTCTTCCTTGTCGGAGGCCGGTGGCGAGGGTGAAGGTGTTTCTAGGGGCACAGCCCTCTTCAATAATCTCTTTTCTGTTTCCCTCTTCGTCCTTCTCATCGCCTTTTGGCCGTCGGTAATTAGCACAGTGATCCACTCGGATTATTCTGTCACCAAGCTTTAAAAATAAATCCAAAAATACCATTTACAAAGAACTCTAACCTTTACATGGTCGCGCACAACATGCACGATCCACGTAAAGATAGCGCAGAAAAATTAGAGGAAATCTGATTTTTGGTTTGACTATTAATTTCACATCCAGTCGTTTTGGGCTCCTGAGCCTCTGTTAATTTGCTCCATTAGTAATAACATGTACAGTCAAACCTCGCGTAAGCGGTCACCCACAAGAGGTGTCCGCCTACGGGAGGTGTCCGCCTACGGGAGGTGTCCGTTAGCGGAGGTTTGACTGTACTATTATTATTGTTAAAAATTTAAAAATAATATCGTAAATCCTCGAATAAGCGCCTCCCCTCGAATGAGCACCCCCCCTCAAATAAGCGCCCCCTCGAATAAGCGCCCCCCTCGAATAAGCGCCCCCCTCGAATAAGCGCCCCCTCGAATAAGCGCCTCCCCTCGAATAAGCGCCCCCCTCGAATAAGCGCCCCCCTCGAATAAGCGCCCCCCTCGAATAAGCGCCTCCCTCGAATAAGCGCCCCCTCGAATAAGCACCCCTCGAATAAGCACCCCTCGAATAAGCGCCTCCCTCGAATAAGCGCCCCCTCGAATAAGCGCCTCCCTCGAATAAGCGCCCCCCTCGAATAAGCGCCTCCCTCGAATAAGCGCCTCCCTCGAATAAGCGCCCCCTCGAATAAGCGCCTCCCCTCGAATAAGCGCCCCCCTCGAATAAGCGCCTCCCTCGAATAAGCACCTCCCCCTCGAATAAGCACCCCCTTGAATAAGCGACCCCCCACCCTCCTTAAATGCAGTCAAAACGAATGTATGAGTAAGAGAAGCAGAATTACTACAGATTTCTTGGAAAAATAAACTTTTATAAAAATACAACTTGTCCAATTTGGAATTGACAAAAAAAACCTGAATTTGAAATAAGCGCCCTGGGCGCTTATTCGAGGATTTACGGTATAAGTGTATACCTGCCCCTCTTCAACCATACATCGCTTTCGGAGTACTCGTGAGTGCTTGTACTAGTTTTTGATTGGATAATAACAATCGGAAACTCTCCGATTTGCTACATTGAAGATTTGCCAAACTATTACTCAAATACTATTACGAACTACTATTAAATAATTTATCCAAAAATGTAACCTAATTTTTATAAATGCAAAATAAAAATAATTTTTATTGTTGTTGTTGTTGTCAAAAAAAAAAAAAAACGGCACTTGTTCCCCCCGACTTCAAACCCTTCAATTTATTATAAGGACTCTAACTAAAGCTAATAAAAAAGGCTGATTCCTTAAATTGAAAAGTGGATTCGTTCGGTGAACATACTAACCTTGGTGCCATTGAGGTTGTCCACAGCCAAAATAGTGCTTACGTTGGTCTTCATAACACAAGAAGCAAAATCCCTTTGTTTTTCCAGTTTTCTTGTCTCTGACCAGATTGATATTCACTATTTCACCATACCTGTTGATAGAAAAAGATAAAATGATCAGTAAATAAATAGCTGTTGAGATCTGGATTTCCGACGATTTCCAACGATTGTCGAGAATGATCTAAAGAGGTTTAGACTATATTAATATACCAATAAACTTTAAGCTGTTTAACATCTACACAAAGCAAACTACTTGTCAGCAAATGTGACATAAGCTGCCGCAATCGCTTGAGAGTGGGTTGCCAGATGATTGCCTTAATTGCTAAACATCTTTTACAGCTGGTAGTAGCGAACATAGCGTAAAATCCTACTCCTCCGGTTTTTTAAAAGCCAACTCGCCTCACTTATAGGCCCTTACATGTTAGCCCCCCCCCCCCCCCCCACCCCGCATCATTAAATGCAAACACTTACTGTGAAAACACACATATGACATCACCTTCTGTAAGCCCAAAAGGCAGTCCACCTAAGGAGACGAAACATGAGATTGAACATGTTCATGAAATTATTTTTTCTTTCTCAATGTTAACTCACATGACTCACAGATCAGATGTCCTGAGTCAATGTCACCCATGGCA
Organism: Desmophyllum pertusum; assembly: GCA_029204205.1. Classification (NCBI taxonomy): domain Eukaryota; kingdom Metazoa; phylum Cnidaria; class Anthozoa; order Scleractinia; family Caryophylliidae; genus Desmophyllum; species Desmophyllum pertusum. The sequence goes on from MU825400.1 coordinate 2,393,072, forward strand.
ACAGAAACATTTTACCCTTGTGCCTGATTTCCATTTATCAGCTTCAGGGTTGTCAAGGTAACATTGATCTGACAGTGGATCAGGACTTACAGGACACCCTTACAACATACATCACACACCAAAGATATGCCAAGGTTTTTAAAATTCTATACCATGCGGCCAAGGTCTATCACAAGCTTCTGCGAGCGCTGCCTTGATTTTCATGTAGGGATACGCCAACGACTATGATCATTACACAGCTTGCTTTTGAAACCCATGCCGAAGATCTTAGTTTGTCACAGCCCACATAAAATGCACCCAGGTACTCTACAGGGTGTATTTTATGTCGGTTACACTGAAGATCTTCAGCGTGGGTTTAGAATGTGTGTGGCCTGAAATCATAGTGTTTGGCGTGTATACTCTCTCCTCCACAGAGGCTTCTTGGGATATTGGGTATAGGGAAGATTGGGGAGAAGGAGATATAAAACGTGTGGAGACTGGAGAGAGGAGAAAGAAAAAGCAAGCGCGCGGGTGATGCTGACGTGCGCTCTTTCTCCCTTCTAGACCTTGGTCACTGAAGCATAGAATTGTGAAAACTTTGGAGTGTCTTGGGTGTGAGATGTACATGGAATACACCCTGGGGTACTCTTACCGATGAAGACATAAGCGCTATCTTTGTATTGCTTGTGCCAAGCTTGACTATCCTCCACTCCCATCTCCAACATCCGCTCATTCATTTTCTGAATGTTTTTGACGTTTCTGCAAAATATACCACAATGACACACATAAAATTCAAGTCAGAAGAGACGTATATATAAATTTAAACACACTAACTTAATTAACTCAAGATTCCAAGTATATATTTTAAAGCAGAAGTATACTGATATTTTAAAGCATAATGCACTTGGTCATCGACTTCCCTGACGGGGGGGGGGGGGGGGATATATGGGGCTTAGATTTATGATATTGCAGAGTGGCTAACACAGTCATGTTGGGCCAAATACTGGGGTCTTTGCTAAAAAAAATCTCCCAGGGGGAAGACAAGTATATTGAAATTCAAAGGGTACCCCCCTCGGGGAAGCCGATGACAAGTGCATATGAAAGTGTGCTGATCGTGTAACTGTAAACTGTTGGCAACATAAACTGAAAACTCAACGCAAACGTCTTGTGGAATAAACCAACTGTTGGTTATTTTTATGTGGGCAGAACGGTTTAGAGTTTTCATAATTATTTGCAGTTTTAACTTTTATAGATGACGTGACTTGACTTGAATTGATCGCGTTTGCAGCGTAAAAAAAGAATCACAGAATAAATTATTACTCACGTTAACGGATTCATGTTTCTCTTTGATTCAACAACAGCGGCAACTATGATAAAAGATAATAAACACAACGATATGTTCGATTTTCAACGCGACAAACTTTTGCTTTGACAAAATGGCGCCCGTTTTTAACCACTGACCAACATTGCGCGGACTCACTTATTCCCAAATAAGGTAAAGATGGCCATATGTGGCATTATAGGATTCTGTTCGTGACGGCGTTGCGTGACGATCCAAAGTAGAAAGAAAGCAAATCGCCTGCCTTCAAAACTATGCAAAAAAGTACCTGGATTGGAGGTCATACCTCAATTGTTTTATCTTTAGACGTTAACAGAGAGGGTATTTTAGCTTCAGGCGGAGAAGGCGAGCTTTGTATCTGGTCAAAGGACGGTTCATCTCAAACTAAACTTTCATGTACTTCACAGTCCAGCCCGGTCCAGCCATGACTCAAAAGAAGTAAACGGTGTCTGTTTTTGTGTGAAAAATCCAGAACGTTTATACGCCTCGTGCGGTAACAGAATATTCAGTTATGACCTCAGGAATCCGTCATCTACTGTTTGCGAATTTGAATTCAACGGGGACGAAGTTAACCAAGTGGCCATTCATGACAAGGGCAAGTTCCTTGCAGCTTGTGATGACAGCGGTGAAATTAAAGTGATCGATGTGGAGTCAGGGAGCTTATTCAAATCACTGCACAGTAAACATGATAATATCTGTTCAACAGCGCAGTTCCGGCCTAACAGGCCCTGGGAGATTGTAACCGGGGGCATGGACTTTAGAGTTGTCAGCTGGGATTTTTCTTCTGGAAGAGCACTTCAGGAACTCGATGTGCAGGAACTCGGAGGTGACAATCATGAAGGGGCTTATTTAGTCAACCCACCCTTTGTGCACTCCATACACATGGCAGAAAATGGGAGAATGTTTGCAGCTGGATTAGGTATGAACACATCATCTATATGTACATACAGTTGAACCCCGATTAAGCGGTTGGACAGTATAACATTTCTTTCCACGATTTCGAGCAACCGTCAAGCCACGGCAGGTCTGTTATGGAGTAAGGGATCTCTAGGTAGTGATAATCTAGCCTGAATTTCAGCCGCCTCCTCTGGTCACAGGAGTACGTAACCAGGAGAGATGGCTGAAATTCAGGCTAGTTAATCTTGTACCCAGATCCCACTCTGTCTGACACTGAAAAAGTGAGGATCGAGAGCCTAAAATTCCACTACATAGGGAGGGGGTTAGCCTGCGAGAGCAGCCGGTTTTTTCGGGTGCTGCTGTTGCAGGCTAGGAGGAGGTTGGAACCCTGGAGAAGTGTAGCAGGAAGGTAGCTAGGCATGGAAGCAGAATTTCTGAGAAGCTAGAAGCAAAAGTCTCTAGTTATACTAATTTAAGTCCAGGAGTCGGCAGGAAGAGTACAGAAAATGGGAGAGAGGAGTATGGGAAGCAGGACCTTTTGACCCCGCCCTGTACCCCACTACGCACATGGAATGCAAGTCTCCCCTTTCTTCTCTATCAATTTTGCTCCCTGGAAGCACTACCCCGAGGCGCAGACACCTGGGCCCCTCAGGGGTGGGGTTAGAGCGAGGAGACGGCGGACACTAGCTTCAGACTATTATAAAATAAAAAATTTCCCATTTCAGGGAATGGCACCATCCAGCTCTTCAGGTTTGAAGGCAAGAAAAAATTTGTTCCAGATGAGCGTCTCAGAAAACACTCCTCCAGTGCAACTCAAGTCCACTTCACTAGATTTAGTCCAAATGACGTGCTAGTGTCAGGTGGAGATGACTGCAGAATTATTCTGTGGAATTTAAGTAGTGGCGCATGCAATGGAACTTCTGGCACAGAGCATAGTCAGGAAACAAAAGAAGCCAGTTCTGTTAGTGTTGTCCATGATGTTGAGCATGGATCAAAGCCAAACTGGATCACATCTAGTTCACTCACACAAGATATATTTGTGGCTGATCTAACAAATGAAATTTCAGTGTACCGTGTAACATGATGACACTGGCCACAATTGCTTAATGTCAATAAATGACATGACAGTTCTGAGAATATTGTGTGGAACTACCATAAAATCCCAATAATTGGCCCAACCCACCTCCCCCGAAAATAAGCCCTCCCGAAAATTTGCCCCTCAAATCTCAAACACAAAAATCCTTCCGATACTAAGCCCCCCCCCCCCCCCCCCCTAAGTTACCAGCTGGGCAAGAGGAATAGGGTGAGAAAGAAGAAGCTCTCTTTTCCTCACCCCATTCCTCTTGCTGGCTCGTAACTTGTGGAAAACGCCACTCACACGAAACCCAATCAAGAGCATTTCAGTATTCTGGGGAAAGGGGTTTGAAAAAGGTGACTACCATAGAGAAGCAAGAAAAAATGTCAGGGCTATAAAGATGTGCCCTTAAGTGTCATATTACTCAGTTTGTAATAAATATTAAATATTCACTCCCAAGAGTGCTAAGTTGAAAATTGAATTTCATTTTGCTAAACAATTTTGCAATAATTATTGTCAAAACCAGGCAGTACCACTTGAAAGTACTGCTCAGTAGTTTTCAGTTGAATGGTCACACACTAAGGTGGTCACACACTAGGGTTTAATCCACAGACTCAAAAGGTACAACCTGGCACATTTATTGACTTGAGGTTTGACTCTGGGAGTGAAAGGGTTAAACCATCTTGTTTGTTGACTCAGATAAAGATATTATTCAGTCAGTGACACAAGCTACTTGTTTGTTGTTTGTTTATTTATTCTTGGTCTATAAGTACCCATCCTTGCACATTCCAAGGACTCTGCCTGAAGTGCTGTACAATGTGATCATAAAACAAGACTTAGCTCCATGAAGGTTTAAGAGCTTAGCTCCGACAACATAGAGTACGCTACACGGTAGAAACCCATTCCTTGCTATAAGATATACATTCAAATTTATAGTTCCCATAGCAACAAAATGACATAAAACCTATAAATTGCTGAGCGCTTGGTTATCAAATCAAAACCAAAGAATACCACTATCAAAATTATTTCATTCTCTTGGTTTTGTAACTTGCTACTAAAGCTGCTAAACATCATAATACTACAGTATTATTCTTCATCTGTTTTGTTTTGCGAAATGCTGTACGTACAAGTTTGGAGATGGTCAACGACTACACTACACTCTTTTTGATATTCCGTAGCTCTATTGTATCAATTAACCTGGGCTTATCTGTGTTGAAAAAACAACTACCTTTAAAAGCCTCACGCATCAAACTAAGAGTGGATAATATTAGGCATTATTTATGATTAGCCTGTAAAAATGTACAAACAAATTGAGCGCTTGTCGTAGTCCGACTATGACTACTAGTCTTGGCTGACTCTGTCAACCCCACACACTCACAAACACGCGTACTTCTAAAACTTTCATTGAGGTAAAAATCAGTGATGTGAATTATGTTCATCAGTGTCCATAAATCCATCTTGGGATAAATCGGAAGATGCGTCTGAAGCTGGAGAAGAAGGGAAGGAATATGGAGACATGGTGCGATGTGAAGGGCCACTGTCACTCGCCATAGACGATGTCCTTGAGGTGCGATTCTGTGTCCTTGTGTTGGTGGTTGCCATGGAGATGGGTGAAGCACCATGGCCTTGAGGTAGGGGCGTGGCCAGTGGTGACGAGGGAGTGTTTGGGGCAGGAAGAGGAGACATGCGTGCTGTAGCTGAAACCAACGGCGAAGCTGAAGACCCGCCTGATTTGCTGTATAACAAGAAAATAATTTAAGTCAAATAAATTTCATACATGTCCCTGAAACATTACAAAACAAGAAGCTAAAAGAAACTTAAAACAGGGCTCTTAAAATGTTTTCTTGCTTGAAAGGCACGGCTATCAGTAAAAGCCTTGGGAATTAAGTAGTCATGAGTAACGCAAAAGTCTGTGAAGTGTGTTATTCACAACCACCTATAGTCAAATTAGTGCAATAGGAATTTCTCTATAAACGAGGTAATGTGGCCTGCTTGGCATGTTTGTGTTTGCTTTGCAAATATATAATTTTCGCCTTACCTCTCAGTCAACAAGTGGCAATTATTTTACAAGTTGAAATACCCAGTAGTCTATTTTGTTATTACTATAGAGCGGTTTTCATTTGAGTGTCATAAAACCAAAACCAAAACCATGATTGGTTTTGGTTTAGCATCTGATTGGTTGAGTAGGTGGTGCGAGTTTTTTAAACCAATCACAGAACGTAGTAAAGCAAAACCAATTTCGGATTACTTTCGATACTCAATTGAAAATCGCTCTACTGACTAATCCTGCATGTAACTTACTTGGGAGTGGTGTGATTACTGATAGCTCCAGCCAGTCCAACTGGACCTGATTTTGCCATATCTGGGAAGAATTAGAGAAACAATCGATAATATTCATTATCATGTCCTGATGAGAACCCTGAGAGGTTGAAAGTTCTTGACATTAGTAACTTTTCACGCTCCAAACTGTTGAAAACTATATAAATCTAGAAGAAAACGAATTATTTTCAATTAATGGCTTTTGAAATGATTTTAAATGTATATGCATTTCTTTTCTTTATATACTTGTAAGCACATTGAGTTTTTTAAATGCGCCTATAAAAACAATATTATTATTATTCTTATTATTCTTATTATTTTTAACAGCAACCGGGGGATTAAAGAAGCTGCCAGATGGTTCACAGGGTGCAAAGAAAACAGATTTTCCATGATGCCCTTTGGGCAAGTTGGAGCCATTGTGTGCTTGCCTGAAGGCCTTTCTTATTGGCTTTACTTCATCTGCCAACTACAAATGTCGAAAACTTTACTTGCCCATCAGCCAAAATATCTTTGTTGTAATTTAAGATTTGCTAAAAAGTGTCCCCAATTAGTAGAAAGTCCACTTGTGGACAGCTGAAAGATACACGACAATGTTTACCCTGCCAGGTAGACTCGACACTTAAATAACGTTATTGATTGATTGATCTTTTTCAGGACTCCTGTAGATTTTCCAGACTCCAAATACACATTTAGCTACTTACAAGTTCTTCAACCATTTTGCGAGAATTTCCTCCACTCGAGTAAATTATTTTGTGACCGTTCTTTTTTTGCGGCACTAAATTTTCACATGAGTTTACAGATTTCCAGGACTTTCCTAGGCTCGATTTCCGCCACTCTCTCGAGTCCTGTCTTCGTTCCTGAGCGTGGGCTCATTTTCCCGAACAGCGGCTGGAAATCGAGCCTAGGACTTTCCAGGCCCTGCCAAAAAATCACTCTTTTTCCTTGAAAAAATACCACAACAAAATTCCACGACTTTCCAGGACTTCAAAGACGTGCATGACCCCCATATGTAACTTGTACATGTAACCTGGAAAGGTTCTCACAAACTTACCCATGACATAAGGTTCAAGGGCTTTGGGAACCATCGTTCTTGAAGCTCGGAGGTTTGCCTCTGCGCACTGCCCTTTCTCCAAACCAAATGCCATACCCATTCTTTTTAACACTTCAATATCATCATGGATTTCAAATGTGTTGTCGAAGTTGAATAGATACTCAAATCTATGGGGAAAAGAACATAAAAAATCAATAACACAATAATATTATTGGTAACCTGAGTAAATAATACTGATGTCTGTCTTATTAGGCTGGTTTACACTAGCGACAGAAGCGGAGTAGGAATCGGAATATGATCTAGTGAAAATCCACATGACGGAAGCGTAGCCTCGTTTTCATCGAGTTTTTTTTATTGGCTTATTTGTACGATTCCATTCACATTGTTTTCACTAGATCATAAGCAACAGAAGTGGAATTGGAAGAAATCTACTGTTCCTTCTGATTCTGTCGAGCTTCCGAATCCGCTTCCAACTCAGTTTTTTTAAATTTTGACTGGGTTGTAACGCTCCTCGCGCTTCCGATTCCGTCACTAGTGTAAACCAGCCCCTAGAGTGCCAGATTTTCGACACCCAGGAGGAGAGATGTCTGAAAACATCAATACGGAAGGGTTCAGTAGATTTTTAATCAGGTGGCTTATTCTTAGAATTCTTAGGATGACATGAGTTGTAGCCAGAGCAATCCAAAGCAAAGGAATGATGGTCAAGAAAATCTGCCTTTGTCAGTGTGTATTTTTCAGATGCAACCAAGCTTAATGAATGACAACTCATCCTTCTTGTGCCTAATTGAAAAACTGCAAATTAGTGTAGATGTGAAAATAATGAAATATTATTGGAAGCCTCACTTGTCGTTAGAAATGCTGCAGTCAATGACAGTTTTCTTGCTTGTGTTGACAATGATGAAAGGAAGATGGATAGCCGTGTTAGGAGCTGGTGAGCCCTGTTCCTTTTCCACTTGCTTGTTTCTTTGGACAAGATTCTTGAAAGCAATTTGCTGAAACAAAATTGTGGAGGTACATTGTATTAGCACAAACATGTTAAAATTTCCACAATCAAAGTTATATTTTCAGGGCTAAACTGGCCCACACTGCCAGAGTTTATCCTGGTTTCTGTAGCATGAAGCAACTTGGAGTATTGCTACTCCCCCTGGGTGTGGTTCACACGATCCAAGATGGGGAACGTACCACCCCCCTCCCCGCCAGGATTTTGTCGCCGGTACACATTTACACTCCTGGGCGGAGAGGCACTGTGAGAGTAAAGTGTCTTTGCTAGGGTCATTGTGTTGTGTTCTTGGAAACCCTAGTGTGTGACCATTCAAATGAAAGCTATTGAGCAGTACTTTCATGTGGCACTGTTTGTTTTTGACAATTAAATTTTTACAAAATGAAATTCAAGATTTTTTCCCTCAGTTTTGAACTTAGCCCTCTTGGGAGTGAAAGGGTTGAATCAAGTCTTAAATAAACTATTATTGGCTTACTTGAAGGATCAATTCCTGCAACTCTGCTGTCTTTTGCCTTATTCTTTCTTTTCTGTCTTTTTTCTCTTCCTGCAGGTAACAAAAGTATATGTTAGAAACACCGAATACAATAATTATTACAGTGAAGAGTGCCCTACTGTTGCCACTCAACAAAGTTTTTGATTAATATTTGACAACTTTTTGATGGCTTCCATTGAAACTAGCAAATCAAATTGCAAGAACTGTGGGAGGCAGAGATGTTAATTGTCAGAATGCCAATGTGGAGCTTGACAACTCCACCTCTCATAGTTTTTGCAGTTTGATTGGCCAGTTGAAACAAAAGCCATCAGAAAGTTGTCAAGAAGATGTCAAAAATTAATAAATTAATCTACATTGTCCAGCTTTGAATTGCTCTGTACCTCCAACTGTTGGCATTCCTGTGCTGAATTTGTTGGTAGCCCCACCCACTTGATCTCTTTCTTTTCTTTTGATATGATGTTCATGGCCATCAAGACGTTCAGTGCATCATAAACTCTTCTTCTAATGTTCTTTTGGTCATAAGCCTAAAATAACACAGAACTCAAACATGAACGAATGCACTACCAGGGGCGGATCCAGGATTTTTTGATAGGGGGGTCCCAGGGTTTTCCCGAAAATGTGAAGTAGATTGAAGGAGAATTTTTGGAAGTAGACGTCAGTAGTAAAGGCGTGGAGGGGGTGTTGTTCGGGGGCCTCCCCCAGAAAAAAAATTGAGATTTCAGGCTCTGAAAAGTGCATTTTGGTGGATCCTGGAGATGGTTTTGCTATGGATAATGGAAAAAGCAAAAAACCCCTAAGGTCTGATAGGGGGGGGGGGGGGGGGTCTGGACCCCCTCCGACCCTCCCCCTGGATCCGCCACTGACTACCCCATCCTTAAAGCTAGTTAGCTAGTTACAAGTTCAAACACTGAATAAAAAGAAGTCTGTCTACAATCAGGCCGGCACTTAACTCTTGCTTCCAAAGCATGAAGTGACTAGGAGTATCGCTACTCCCTGGATGGAATGCTGGTCCATTGCAGGTAACCCCCAGCATTTTTGTCAGGTTGCCCTGACAATATAATTCTCGGGCACCCATTTACTCCTGGGTGGGGAGAGTCACTGTGTGTCCAACCAGCACTCAAACCTTAGTAGTCTACTTGATCTGAAGTCTAATCCACTAACCGTGTCCTCGCACTACTCAGGTTTATGATGCATAAAGAGGACAAGGGTATCGCTGCAGTCTCGGAATATAAGATGCAAGAGCTGAACTACTAATAATTTTGTCAAAATACCTGGTCTGTTGGTGAAAGATGTTTGTCAGGATCACTAAACTCTTGTACAAGCTCATCAGCAACCTGAAAATAATTTGATTACCATCTTAAGTCAAACACGTCACTAATTCACATGATTACAAGTAATTTTGTAAAATACATTTTATAACTATCTCGAGATCAGAGGAAACCTGGCAATAGTTTTAGAGGCAGAAATACAGTACATAAAAGAAATGGCAGTTAGCATATGTTTGACCATGTTACCTCATTGTATGACGTCGTTTTCTTCTGCTGAACTTTCTCGCAAACCTTCATTGAGAAATGTCTCAGTCCTTTCCCACTTTTGTCTCCCCCTGAGCGACCCGCGCTGGGCAGTCTTTTGCCTCGCTTCCTGCAAGAGAAGAGGTATTCATTGTAAATCACTAAATTTAATACACAGTCAAGCAGTTATTAATTTTTTTCTTTGAAGAACAAACAAAATTCTGAAGTTCATTACCTTTCTGCACTGTCTAGTAAATCATTATTTTCCATACAATCAATTCTTCTTTTCTTTCCACTGTTTGGTGTAGTATTTACTCTGAAATGGAATGCAAAACACAACATTAGATTGTCATGAATTTATTACTGCTGAGTTAGCAGTGCTGTACAAGGTGGTTCTAACTGTGTTTAAACCCTAGTGTGTGACCATTCAAATGAAAGCTATTGAGCAGCACTTTCACGTGGTACTGTTTATTATGCTGTACAAGGTGGTTCTAACTTTTGAGTCTGTGGATGAAACCCTAGTGTGTGACCATTCAAATGAAAGCTATCGAGCAGCACTTTCATGTGGTACTGTTTATTATGCTGTACAAGGTGGTTCTAACTTTTGAGTCTGTGGATGAAACCCTAGTGTGTGACCATTCAGATGAAAGCTATGAGCAGTACTTTTGTGTGGTACTGTTTATTACGCTACATAAGGTGGTTCTAATTTACGTAGATGAAACCCAATGTGTGACCATTCAAATGAAAGCTACTTGAGTAGTATGTTGGTTGTTGTTGTAAATGATTGAAGGCAGCATAAAATGTTTAGTTAGTTGGCTTTTGATCTTCAGAGTTCACATATTATTGAAAGGCATAGTAACAAGAACAAGAATCATTACTCAATGTCAGCAACAACGTTTACCTTGGCCACACTGCCGCAGCATTAGCTGACACAATTGGCGCAGCGATCATTGTTGGAGTTCTTGGACTAAGAGCAATAACCTGGTGTGTCCCAGGGGAACCAATAACCTGTGGAATAACAAATTCAATTACCCCATGAGCCTATGAAAATCAGCGTTTAGGGCAGTCTGTGTGTTGAGCAGATTTGTCCATAATGTTGCCTAAAGCCTGGTTTCCATATGATCGCAACGATAGCAATGATCGCAGTCGCAATGATCGCAGCGATCATTGCGATCATATGGAAACCACTCCTGCAATTCAATTACCCCATGAGCCTATGAAAATCAGCATTTAATGCAGTCTGTGTGTTGAGCAGATTTGTCCATAATGTTGCCTAAAGCCTGGTTTCCATATGATCGCAACGATAGCAATGATCACAGTCGCAACGATCGCAGCGATCATATGGAAACGTACCACTCCTGCGATTGTTGCGATCATATGGAAAACCACCCTTGCGATCGTTTTGATCGTTGCGACTGTGATTGTTACGATCATATGGAAACCAGGCTTTAGTTAACTCAATGCCAGGGCTGTCAAGCTCTGAAGTAGCTGTCTACACAAGGAAAATAGGTGGTCAAATACTCTATCTGGCCTGCTGTGGCTGTTGTCTTTTAGTCATTTTCAAACTTTGAGTAGTCGGCCATCCTCACTGTAGTTGCTGGTCATAATATAGCCAGTTGCTGGCTACTAATAACATATACCTGCCAACTTTTCCTAAGTCGACTGCGTGTGATTTTCGTATCCATATTACCCGAATTTCCAAAAAATTTCCGACAACTTCCGAACATTGCCGAAGATGTTCCGACGACTTCCGAACATTGCCGAAGATGTTCCGACGACTTCCGAACATTGCCGAAGATTCCCGAAGATGTTCCGATGATTTCCGAAGGCTGCCGAATGTCGCGGTGCGAAGCTAAAAATCTCGGCGCCATCTTGCCAAGATCACGCTTATCTCAAACGCGACATTTAGCGCCGTTCATTGGACTATTTTGGGTGGAAATTGAATCAAATTTTTCACGTTAATGGTTAATGAACAAGTAGTCCGGAATTGTGAGTCAGGCGTGTGAAATTGTCATGTATGCGTGTGATCGATGTTTTCGATCCGCAGGCGTGTGACACACGCATAATGCGTGTGAGTTGGCAGGTATAATAACAGCCCTGAATGCTTAGATCACTTACCATTGGTGATGGTACAGAATTCACTGTTTTTGGCAAAATGACTGGTGACATTTTGGCAGTCGTGACAGGCTGCGGCATAACATTTGGGCTGTTAACAAGTCTTGGTTGACCAGCTGTTGAACAAATAAGATATGCCTGTGAGCTCGCATCAATCATCATTAATCCTTTAGGCACCAAGTGACGCAACAAGGTCTCTCTATTCATGCTGGTGCTTTGCAAGCCATGAAGCTTGCTCCCAGTTAAGGTTTAGAGCTTGGAGTTCTGCCTCTGCAGTTCTCCTTCAGGTGGTCTTGAGACGGCCCTTTTCCATCTTGTGTCCATCTGAGAGCAACTCTGGAGATGTTATTAGCTTCTCAACGGAGCATGTGACCATATTTTTCAATGGTCTGTGTATAGAATTTTGTCATCCAGAGAAGGCGCTGCTATGCACTAGCTAGGCATTTGTTTGTGCAACTTGTCTCGCAATTTTGCTGCAACACAAGCTGCACAAATGAACATGCCTCGCAATGTTTCTGTTGCAGCAAGACAGTGTTCCCTAAGGGGTGTTACACTAAACATATGACAGTTGATGTCATCGTGAAAGTGAGATCCAAACCCACCCCCATCAGATGTTTTCTTCTCTCACTTTGACTTACGGTTTTGCTTCAGCAGAAATTAAACCTCTGGGACCAGGGTACATGTAGCTTCAGACTAGCTGATATGGTACATGTATAGTCGAACCTCAGCTATTAACAGACACCTCCCATGTGGACACTTATGTTCCCAGCTACATACAAACACTACATTTTTTAACCTCTCTGGTCCCGAGGGCACCTGTCTGCTTACGAGAGGTTCATTCTCGTCCCCAGAGACCACGATCCTTGTGGTCAGCACCAAGAATCGAGACCTCTGGCAGGTCCCAATTTGTTGAACATGCGTAGAGTGCTCGTTCTGTATTAACAGCCAATCAGATTTGACGGTTAGTCCGAGATTCGCGGACTTCCGGTTTTGGAACTGGCCAGAGGTCTCGATTCTTGGTGCTGACCAAAAGGATCATGATGAGAGGTTTGACTGTAATGCCTTCATTTTGTGAGCATTATTTAATTGTCAGAAAAATATTGTTTCCAATAATTATTAACCTGACTGTGAACGCAAGTCTTAGAAGCGGTAATCTCAATCCAAACACTTATACCTCATGCTACTCTGCGAGTGAATGCAACCCAAGACAGAACAAATCAAATTTCAGTTTTGATTGAGGTGTGCCAAGGTGCCATTATTTAGCACAAAAAGAGGTTATTTAACTTTTCAATGCAATTGTGGACATAAAGCCTCAGGAGAGAAAAGAGCAATGGAGCTTGAAAACAATTCTAAATTACAAATCTCACATAATTCACTTGTGAAATATATAATTTTAAACTAAACTCTATTTTAAACCAACATGTCTACTTTCTGTTGATTTTTGTTTCTCCAGGAAAGATATGATCTGCAGCTAAATTATTTTAGCTAAACAATAAACACATACAGCCGGCTTCAAAGAAAGTTAATACCTTTTGCATTAACATCTCAAAACAGTATTTTCACGTTAACCAATGACATACAGAGAAGCCTGAATCAGTAATAATTCTGGCAATAAACTTCAATACGGGCCTATGAAAACAATCTGATCAATTTCAAGAAATTATATCGAGCGGGGATGAAATTAATATGAATAGATTCAAGTCAAAGAAAACAGATTAATATTCGAGTGTCCTAAATCAAATCTCAAAGCAAACTTACTGTTGACTCTTGCATGAGAGGGATCTTTCAGTCCATCTATGGTCCCATTGTTGTCAATCACGCCAGCCTAACAGCCAAAATAAAGAGCGAGAAGGTGAAAGAGTTTAGTGTTTAAGCTGTGACGGGTTTGGAAAGTATTCTACTGAAATATAACCTAAAAACTCTTTCTTGGAAATGGATCGCTGCCTGCAGATAAAACGAATACAGGATCAACTGGCAGAGCGTACAATCGTTGGCATTAGCGGATCCTGAGGGTGAACGAATACAAAATAATGTAAGTCCCATTTACACGAAGAGCTTTGGAAATATTATCATGAATAATAAATTGCGATGTTTGAAGCAATCGCGGATAAATTTAAATATGCTTTATACTGTTCGTCGAGTTACTAAAATCGTGCAGTCATCACGCAGACACGAGGCACGGAAGAGCGACTTCAGCTTACCTCTCGCGCTAAAGGTTCAAGTCCACTGTCTTTGTAGAACTTTAAGAAGTCTTCCTGCACCATCGTGGCGTCCCGACCCACAACTCCTTTAACTGGAGTAGAGGGGTTGCTTTTCACAGGGCTCGGTTGACCTACAGGAGATTTGAATATTCAGGAGCTTTCACTTGTAAATTGAATTGTTAACTTTTGAGATAAAAGGAAGCGTGCCTCGACCACGGAAATCTAACACGTTCAGCTAGAAAACAGCTTCTTTAAGCTACAAGGCTGTGAACGAAATCGATTGAAAACAATGCCCCCTTCACAACTGGCTACGAGAAACATGAATAAAGAAGAACGCGAGCTATAAACTCATTTCACGTTATACTCAAACGCAAAACAAACACGTGTATAAAAAGAAAATCGGACAAAGCTAACCTTCGATCCACAAGCTTGTGAGCGTGGCTGTTGGATTAGACATCAGTACAATCTAAAGCGAAGTTAATACTCTCACTGTAGCTCGAACAGATCGCATGGGTGTTCATCTACCACAGTTTGCGCAAAGCCTCAAAGGTAGATGCGACAGAAACTTGTCGAAATCGCCAACTGAGAATCGGTCTGATTTCAACGCGATCGCTCTAAAACTACTTGGAAATGCTTGTTTTAGTGCAAGACCGTTTGGTGAGGCATATTTGAGGGCCAATGTGGGAGAAATCAGCTTGTAGTTTCTTAATTCCTCGCTCGAGCGGACATGTTTTTGCACCGACTTCAGGCCCTGACAAACGATCTTCGCGGTGGGGTTTAATTTAGCGTTCTGATTGGACAATCATTAACCACGTGGCTAATAGTTAAGCACTGCGCAAATGCAACATTCCTCGCATTTCTCTGCTGCCTCGTTCGCGGGAAAATCTCAGCCGCTTCTGATTGGTCAGTGAAGTTATGGAGGGAAAATGTCCCTGAAATTTCACTTTTGGTATCATTTTGAGCTCATTTTGGACGGGAAACCGCCGATATCGCACACGGTTTTCTTTGTTTCCACCGCCCTTTACAAAAAGGGTGCTGCCCGCTTTTAAATTTGTCAAAAAACGCATTCATGCATTGAATAGAAAATAAAGAAAATTACTTATCTTTCAACCAAATTGCATCTCATTTCACGCTCGCTAGTCGGGATAAATAACATGAAATATATTTAGCTTTTCTGCCTTGTCGGTGTGGATTAACAGAAAATATCAAAGAGTCAATTGTTGTTTAGGTCAAATCGCAGCGTTTTGATTTTCTCTTTCGTCAATAAACTTTGCTGTAGAGCGATTTCGGGTTTTAGTCATTAGCACTGCAACTGACCTCAACTCGGTTAGGTCTGAAATAATATCGTCCAATAACATGATTCATTCTCGAAGCAAACATAGCCTGCAGTTTCTGTCCCCTCGCATGCATGCTCTTCCATGGATGAGCTGAAAATACATCGCTTTCACTAAAGTGAAATTATTTAAAATTCGTCGCTTAATAACCTCTATACCTTTCTAAAAAACCTTTTTTCTTTCTTGAATAATTAAGTATTGTTATGAAATCCACCTTTTTGCACGTCCCAGGAACTTGTTAAGCGATAGCCTATTCTACAGTTACATATAAAATATCATAAAAACGCAACTCAAACAGTACAAATCATTACGTTTCGAGTGCGAAACACTTTAGCTTCTCGACACAAACCTGCAGAAATGAATTCGCTAGACTTGAATAAAAATAAACATATGTTCGATAAACATGCATTGTGATGATAATTCTGACAGAACCTCTTTTTTAACTTTTCGCGCTCTAATGCCTGTTCGTACTCTGAATGGTATAAATGCTTGACTGAAAATAACTTAGACAAAATGCCGCACGTACGCAAAAAGCTGTGCAAAACAGCCCGGAGTAATTAAAGCAAACAGCAAACTCGGCAAGATTCATCTCAGCTGTATTTGCAAAAGTAGATATCAGGGGAAACCTTGCCGATTGTCCAACATGTTCAAACTTTGCAATATGTTGTATTGAGTTTGCAATATGATAATTTCAGCTACGGCAAGAAAGCAAATATTGGCAAATCAGTCCCTTGACAATTGCATACATAATGTCGGTCTGCCCTCTAATAATACCCCCTCCCAGCTCCTCCACCCCCATTTCCGTTTCGGAAACTCCAATTTCCAAAATCACTGTTAGGGAGAGGTTGGTGGTTCGAATCCCTCAGGTTTTAAAATGACCAGCAACTACGGCTGGTGTTATTAGACATTAGCAAGACCAAGAAGCACCTGGTAAAGAAGCTTGAAACATAGATGAAGCGAGTTGGTATCGCCAGATTTCTAGTGTTTCTGAAGTCCAGAAAAGGAAGTGGAGTCAGTTGGGCCTCGCGAACATTGCGCAAACCTGATCGCGTCAAACAAGCTTACAAAAATGAAAACCTCATAGAAAGGGAGGCGTTGTCTCCCCTTATTAAACCCTGACGCACCAGAAAGCTGTTGCGCAAAAGGTCCCCCATTCCACTCCAGCTGGCCACACGTGCAACAAATCCTTTGGCAGTGCGTAAATTAAGTCGATTGATTGACTGACGGAAGGAAGGAAGTACTGCCTGACTGACTGTTGTCTGTCTAACTGTGTCTCACTGATTGATTGACTGATTGACCGACCGACGACCGACTGATTGACTGACTGACTGACAGACCAATTGACTGATTGATTGACTGATTGACTGACTGACTGACCGACCGACCGACCGACCGACCGACCGACCGACCGACGATTGACTGACTGATTGACTGACTGATGACTGACTGACCGACCGATTGACTGACTGACTGACTGATGACTGACCGACCGACCGATTGACTGACTGACCGACCGATTGACTGACTGATAACTGGCTGACTGATTGATGACTACTTACTGATTGATGACTGACGGTCTGACTGCATTGACGCTTTGAGATAAATTAAATTCCAAAAACTGGTTGTGCATGGTTCTGTTTTATTAAGTAGTACATAAAAGATAAATATACCATACGTTAAAAAGTCTTGCAACATTGCCCGGATACAAACAGGGTAAGAAACAAAAATTCGAAATATATCTGAACTATAGTTTTGCTTAGTTCAAAAATATATCCGTCCACTGATTATAGTGTAACACTCAGACAGAGCATAACCATAACCAAAACATAACAATAAGGGAACGTTTTCTTCAGTGTCACGTCAATAGGTGCCCAAAAAATCCGCAAATTCAAATGGTTCGGAAACATCTCGGAATTTATGTTTTCGGCAATTCTAGAGTACTTCCAACGGGTAATCCTCTTTTCCTGGTTGAAATTTCCGTACCATTTGCAAGTGTCCTCTACCTCGTTCCCAGGGATTCTCTTCTTCCCAAGAGAGATCATGGGTACGAGGTCGATGTTTCTCCCGCTTCCAGACCTCTTTGAGTGCTAACGTTCTTGTCTAATATTTGAAGTTTCCAGAAAGATGACGCAAAAGGTTAAACGCGCACATCTTTTGGTCGTGCTACACGTGCCAGCGTGCATAAATTGACTCCTATCAAAATCAAAATATAAATTGCAGCATTGTTGATCAAAACGGCCGGTATTTGGCAGGATATTTGACCAGAAGGCTTTCTCTACTGGATCGTGCACAATGTTCCCAGCCAAGCTTCTCAAACAGCTAAAATAAAGAATACAAACACTAGGGTCAATAGAATTTACAGACTTTTATGGTCGCTTGGATATAGTAGCTCCCAAAACCAAGATTAAGCGGGAAAACATGCAACCGGCGGGCAAGCGCGGGAAAAGATTCAACCAGTGGCAAGCGCGGGAACACAACTAACCAGTGGAAGCGCGGGAAAACATTCAACCAGTGGCAAACGCGGGAAAACATTCAACCAGTGGCAAACGCGGGAATCCATTCAACCAGTGGCAAGCGCGGGAATCCATTCAACCAGTGGCAAACGCGGGAACATAAAACCGGTGGCAAACGCGGGAACACAACTAACCAGTGGAAGCGCGGGAAAACATGCAACCGGTGCCGTGGCAAGTGCGGGAAAAACACGTAACCAGTGGCAAACACGGGAAAACAAGAACCAGTGACAAACACGGGAAATTAAAGTTTTCCAACCAAACATAGAGATAAACCAAAGTAAATGAGACTGAGAAAGAAAGCCGACAAAGCTTACCTCGATATTCTTGTCATCGTTTGCCCTGTTTCGCGTTGCATCTCCATTTTGTTTCATAGAAGCCTTGAGAGCCAAGCCGTAGAGTTTCAGTGCCTCCGCGCGACGAATGTAAAACGGCAAAACCTGAAAACAGCGGTGAAGAAGCACGACTTTAATTATAAAAGACCCCGCTGTTGTATAATGTAAACAAGCAGGTAATTAAGTGCGATATTTATCTTAGTTTTATAGTTTACGGACTGCACAACCAATCAGAGCGCCCGTTATATGACCAAAATTCACCAAAGTAATATGTGTTCGATGCGTCCGTTGTGCGACGTCTAAACTGAACGCGCTCTATCGATATTTTATCCGTCCTACCAACACGGATAAAACGTGTTGGACGAATTTAATTCACCAGACGAATTTAATTCGATTTATAAGTCGCACAATCGTCGAATTTAATTGCTAACAGGTCCTTGAATTAAATTCGTCCGAATTAAATTCGACGATTGCGCGACGTATAAACAGGGCCTAAGACGCCGCAGCTCCTTTAAGGCGGGACTTCACCTAATTTCAAGGAAATTCAAGAGGTTTAAAGAAAGAATAGAAGAAAGAAAATAATTTTTGGAACACCAACAGACAGTTGATACCCACGCGGGTGCTCTTGCGTGGTTATCAACTGTCGTCAATTGTCAATCTACTAATTTTTAACTTCAAATTCTAATTTTAAAACTACATCAAATCTTCAATATTTCTCATTTTCCTAAATTTTACAACTCCTTTGAGAAAAACTATTTCCTCCCAAATATACCCAAAAATCACCCAAAAATTTACAAAACACTCCATAACATAGATTCATGGGATGAGCATAGAGTTTTTGGATTACTTGAAACGTGAACGAGATATTTCCATTTAACCCATGTTAAGTCGCGGAAAAATGGCATTTAGGTTAAGTCCCGCCTTAAGACTCCACTGAGAATCTTAAGTTAGTGTTTTATATCCCAACAATCCAAACAAATTCTTTGTAAATTGGCAATAGCGTCTGAGTGTAAAAAAACAATGGAAATGGTCACAAATTTATTGTGCCTGTAGTCCCGGTGCAGTTTGCTTAGATCTATAATTTGTGTGAAATCTATTGTTAACATCCAAGGTTTTCATTCGCTCATTTGCACAGAATTCTGTCGGGTGGCCTTGGTTGGAGTAGTCGCACTGTAACTGCTTGGGTACGATCTTGCAACGAGAAATTCATTCCTTCTCTACAAGTGTACGCCGTAGTCACAAAGTTGGTTTTAGAGTATGTGTCACGGTTTGTGCATCTTGAAAAATTTAGCCTAAATTTTTCAAGTTTGCCATTCATAATCCGTCTTAATCTTTTCCCATCCTTAACCATCCTTGATCTTTTATGGTCGATTGTCACCTCTTCGGTGTTTCTCTACCTTAGTAAAGTAGCATTTTGACGTTTCCTCTAATTTAAAATTGTACATTCCCGAAAGTGACTCAAATATCGCACGTGACATAGCTCCCTTAAGATTTGGACGTTTATCACTTCTCGAAACCAGGAGCCCATTTGGGTTCCTGTCGAAACGAGTTGACCTGTATACCCACCTTTGAATCTGTCATGTCCACCCACTTGACAAGCTCGTTAAAAGTTTCATTTATTTTATCGTCTGATGGAAGTAAACAGAAAAAAGAAATAAGTCTCAGTTTACAGAGATATAATTTAACAGCTTGTAATAGAAGCGATCTAGAGGACCTCCCTTTTTTGATGAAAAAGACCTAGCATTTACATCTCCCCATTATTGGAGCAAGAAAAGGCTCAACGTCACTCCGCCCGCCCCAACCTCACTCCCCCCTGGCCGTGTGAGATCTGAGTACGAGATTAGCTGACCACGCGCGTACGACAAAGTGAGTTCATATGAAAGCGTAGGAACAAAATGGATGCTCATGGAAATCAGTTGCACTTACAAATTACTTCCTCTGTCTCTACTTTATCCTCAGAGCTACTGACATCTTGTTCAACTGCTGTAGGGAAAGTCGAAAGTGCAGTGAATTTTACCATAATTGGACAAATAATTAAGATGAAGGTTTAATTTCATCGTTGTTGTACCTGGCGTTTCCTCACCGAGAGTCGTTTCTGTAGGTTTAGTTAATATCTGATCAGCCAGAGCAGTTCCCTAAAAGCCAAAACAATCGACACTTGTAAAATAAACCATTAAGGTCATTCCATCGAAACAGAACTTACAATAGATTGTCATTCAAACTTTTCCTATTGGTTGTTATCTGTAAGGAACTTAAATTTTGAAATAAAAAGGGGGTCCCGGTATTCGTTTAGGAACAGGAGGACCTTGTATATACCCTTAATTCCTTACAATATCAGCTTCCAGAAACGTTTTTTAGCTAAGTTCACGTTTCGGTGATTATTATTCTTCTGCAATAGAAATTAGTCTATATTATTTTATAGAAAGAAGGTGATTGCTAGACTCAAAATAAGAGAAAAATGATAGGTCACCGTACTCGTTTACGAGAAAACGACGATTCATCTCTCTGGCGAGCTTAGCCGTAAAGGAAAGCCGCCATTTTCTTAATGTGCGCGCGCTAATTACGTGTGAAATCATGCGCAGTAAGGATGCGCAATGCAATACTAAGGATAACCTTAAACACTATAAGCATAGTGTTCAGAGTCTATACTTTGACGGCCCACAACTGAAAACTATTTAATTTCTTCTTATTTTAATCTCTTTTCCCCACCCCTCCCCTCCCCGCCCCAGGGCTTTAGCTTGTTGGCAAGCTTTAGTTGCAGCCAAGAATAAAAAGAGAGGCACAAAAACTAATAATTTCTTACCTTGCGGCACAACGCATCCACTAATGCAGCTTTTTGGTTGTCTTTCTCGCTGTTGAGTGACAAAATTGACCGGGAATTAGAAAGTACAAGCCCTGCCAAACAGTTCCATAACAGCTCAAAATGTGTACTCACATTGTTCTATCGCGCTGAAGTACGTTGATAGCATGCGTGTCTAGTTGGAGGCTTCAACAATATAGAGATAAATGTAATGAAGACAGATTATGAAATACCTTTTAATTGTAGCTGCTTCTGGGCGTAGGTCAGTCTTCATACCATAGTAGCTGGACAGATCAACACGGTCTACCTAAATACAGATAACATGACCAAACACATGTCAGTTATCGAACAACTGATCGATCATCCATCAGTCATTCCGTCCGTTGGTCAGTCAGTCAGTCGGTCAGTCGTCCGTCCGTTCGTTTCGCCAATTCAAACAATCCAATTCAGACAGCAGTAGTGTCACCCTTACCATCTGTATGACTTTTTCCGCTGCAGCTATAATTTGTGGAAGCTTTTGGAGTCGATCCTATAGGAACGGGAACGAAATAATAATTAGATGATGGGAGATTGCTCGTGGTCTGGGCTCGTGGTCTATAATCTCTAATTGTGTCTTTCCAAATCCTGCGTGGTTTATCGGGCCGATAAACCATCAAAATGCGTGGTCTGTCACTAACGTAATGCTCATTCCAATCAAAAACAAGACGCGATAGCTAATCACCACTCTGTATTCGCGCAATAAAAATATAATACAAAACTCGACAATTTGTGAGCAAGTGTAGCGTGATAGGTCCGCAATGAGTGCGAAGATAAAAATCGGTGGACATGTATCATACCTTGGAGTTATCCAGGAAATGAAGGCGAGCTACATGCAGCGGTAAATGATCAGCATACTGCTCAGCTAACTCATCATAGAGACAGAGATCGTCAAGTCTGAAATACAAAGGAATTTAGTGAACCAATACAACAAGCTAATTTGAAATAGAAATTAGAAAGTATTAGACAGAAGCACACGCTCTCAATTAAGCGCCCCCCTCTCTAATGCGCCCTCATTCTCAAACGTCTGAAATACGCCTCTCGACACGAGGAGAGACTTGCGGCACTTTTCATTAAAATGAACTGTAATAAAATTACGGAGAGTGAAGTAGGTTACCCTGGCCCAGAGGTTTCTTTCTTGTCTTTCTTAATCGAATTTGAGCCGCGAAGCTTAAACGGGTCACGGAGCGTGAGTGGATTTCTTCTCTCGTGCGCTTTGACTCATCACGGGCGCTTTTTTCATTCTAAAAGAAGGAACGAAGAAAACCTCTGGGACCAGGGTAAAGCAGGTCTGACTCACTTTGGTATCCAGGAGATTTTTAGGTCTCTCATTGCCTCTTCAAACTGTTGCTTGGGCTGAAAATTGCACAAAGAGTTGACAATAGTAAGTTCTTGGAACTAGACAGACAAACAAACAAACGAAGAAACAAAAATCCAAAGAATTCGAAATAAGTAGCGCTTACTTTCCATCCAACTATTGTTTGCAAATACAATTTAACCAAATTCAACCCTGGTATTGATCAGAATGTATTTCTTCTCACAGCACGTGGACCAGGAGAATACAGGAACTGATCATAAGGAAATTGTTCCCTTGATACACACTTAAATTCTCACAAGGAAATACAGGGCACCAGTAAGGAGAAAATGTGTTCTGTATCGGTACGTAAAAGTTTAATTTGAACCTTAAGGAAGGACAGGAACAGACAGTTAAATATCCCATCTGATCTCCCTATTTTAAAATTAATTGTATCCTTCTTTCTTCTCGTTTTTCGGCCGTTTTCCCCTCTCCCTTAACCCCGTTTCTCTCTCCTCTCTACTTTTTTAGGCCGTTTCTCCTCCCTTCCTAATTTTTTCAGCCGTTTTTCCCTCCTCTTTACTTTTTTAGGCCGTTTCTCCCTCCTCCCTAGCTCTTTCGGCCGTTTCTCCCTAGCTCCCCCCTAAACGGTTCCTTTCCCCTCTTTAGGCGAGACTAATAAACCCTTAACTTCTTTAAGTTAGTTAACAATGTCATTCCTTGCTATATTGAACTAAATACCTGTTTTTCCTCGGGTTTGGTCGTGGCAGCTTTGTTGTTTTGTTTATTGGCTGTTGCAGGTACAATAAACTGGACTGGGTATGTGCACTGCAACAATTACAACAATAAGAAAAACATTCACTTTGTAAAATTGCAATAATTCCAAGCCGCTTTGTCTGTTTCGGTCATAATCTCCTCTCGGAGAAAAGAAATTGAGCCCGCAGTTTTCGGTAAGGATGTTGCTAAGCAACATGACGTATACTGATGACGTCAAGCTGACGTGCTAACTTTCGGAGTGAGCTTTTAGAAATTCGCTACGGCGGTTAATTTACCTTTATCAACTCTGAGTTGATAATCAACATAGTGTTTAACTTTCGGAGTGTTCGTACTATTTCTGATTGGACAATGATAATCGGAAACTCTTCGGGTAATTCAACGAGGATTTGGCGGAAAGGAAACTTGTTCTTCCGACTGATTTCGGGAAAATGGAAATAATTCGGGGGAACAAGTACCAGTTGATGGCGAAATCCCGCCTCCGATCGAGATGGGACTGAGCCCACGGTTTTCGTACTCGAAGTTGCTAAGCAACATGACGTATTTACTGGCACGATTGCTTTCGGAGTACTCGTGAGTGCTCGCGCTAGTTTCTTATTGGATAAAAAAGATTCGGAAACTCTTCGAGTGCTTCCACGAAGATTTGCCAAAACCGGCACTTGTTCCCCAGACTGCATTCACTAACGTCCACTCATAATATTAATGTCTTCCTGAAACAACTGCAACCTACAACGGATGAAACATTGTCTCTCGTGTTTGATATATTACTTTAGATTTAGAAAGCAAAATAAAAAGCTGAGATAAAGTCTCGTTTATTCAGTTCAAGAATCCACGAATGAACATATAAACAAAACAAATTCCCGCTTACCGCTTTTTCCCAGTCTCACTTTTCACGTATGAAATTGTCCCCTTAAGAATATGACCAGGTTTGGCAGCCTTGGGAATCCTAAATTAGAGAAAAAGATGTTTAGACATTGTAAAAAAATAACACATGGACACAAGAAAATAAACAACACAAAAGAATATTTTACGTAATTTACAATACAAAGGCTGGTAATTAACTGAAACCAAAGATATTACACAGCCGCATAAAGTGCTTTAACCTATAAGAAGTCGCAAGCGAGAAAAAACTTGCGAACAGCGGCAAACGCGAGAAAACGTGATCGGCGGCACGCGCGAGAAAACATGTGATCGGCGGCAAGCGCGGGAAAACATGTGATCAGCGGCAAGCGCGAGAAAACATGTGATCGGCGGCAAACGCGGGAAAACATGTGATTGTCGGCAAGCGCGGGGAAACATGTGATCGGCGGCAAGCGCGAAAAAACATGTGATCGGCGGCAAACGCGGGAAAACATGTGATCGGTCGGGAAAAAAAAAACATGTGATCGGCGGCAAACGCGGGGAAAACATGTGATCGTCGGCAAGCGCGGGAAAACAAGTAACCAGCGGCAAGCGCGTGAAAACATGTACACTCTAAATGGCTAAAACACTTACTTGTCATCCGCCACAGGCATTATGTAGACTGGACACCGGGCACCAGGCCCTCGTGTGCATGAACTGAATTTGCCGCCTGATTTCATGGAAGCCAGACGCGAGGAATGTGTGTCTAGAGTAATGGCAGGAGAAAGCTTCTGTTCTATTAACACGATTGTGTCCTTAAGTTTCTCAAGTTGATCCTTATTATCATGTCGAACCTGTAACATCACAAATAAAAGTAATTAACTTGGACGATGGTAAAGCATTGGGCTATTCCATTTAATATCCGCACCCCCCCCCCCCCCCCCCCCCTGTTGAGGACCATCAATCGTTCATCACCCTTCAAGAATTCCTAAAACTCTGAGTTTCCCTAAATAATTCCTTGCTAAATATGGGTCACCCTAAAGAATTCCGGCTTCTCAACCATTGTACCCTGTGAGCCCCCTAAAGAATTCCTTTGATTTGCTTCCTGGTTCCCTGAAGAATCCCTTAAATTTACACTGTGGTCCCTGAAGAATTCCATTGGTCCTCAACCGGGGGGTGCGGATATTAAATGCAATAGCCCATTGGGGCTTAACGTGTTTACAATAAAACGCGTGATACCAGCTTCCACTTTATTTAAGATCAACGGATGTGTCTCCTACCTGAAGCTTAAGAACGTAGTCTCCCTTTTCTAACTTGACGGAATACTGCAAAGAAAGAAAAGGATTAAAAAAAGTCAAAGTCTGTTCAGGCGAGTCGCATCTAGCAGTCGCTTGTGAGGCCATTACTGGCGACAAAACAGCCCCGTTCCCAGGGCTATTTGTCGGGGGCGCCACACGGCCACGCGGATAGCACTGGGAACGAGGTTGGGGACAAAATGGCGGCCAGCTTGATGACGTGTCCTCGGTAATGGTCCCACAAGCGACTGCGAGATGCGACTCGCCCCAGATTACTTCTCGTTTCTAAAGTGGCGAATGGATTGGAGAAGCCAGGTGGCTCATCAGTGACGGTTTGACGCATCTTGAAAAAATTGGCCATTTTTTCAAGTTCGCCATTTGCAATCCGTCTTAATCTTCTCCATCCTCAACCATCCATGTTCCTGTTTGGTTTATTATTACCTCTTTAGTGTTTTTCTACCTTAGTAAACTATTATTTTCAGGCTTTCTTCAGTTTGAAGGTGATTTTTGCACTTAGCAAAAATGACTTAAAATATCGTGACAGAGCTCCTTTAGCTTTCGTTTCTGTAGCATGAAGCGATTAGGAGTATTTTCCCCATTGCAGGTAACCCACCAACATTTTTTTCCCTATTTGCTAAAGGCCTTACAATATATGAACGTTTCTTTTAAAACCCCCACAAATCGTTGTTCACCCATTGCTTCACCTCAAAGTGGACGTAAAATAATTTGGCCTTAGTCCTACCCGGTCAGGAAATGCATCTCCGCTTCCCAGCATCCTTTTGTTGGAGTCAAAAATCATCCACAGCTGAGACTCGTATTCAGATTCATATAACAGGTCAGACAAGTACGTAGCATTGGGACTAACTTCACCAGCCTTGGACTGAAAAGAGAATAAAAAAGCTTAAATAACTAATAAACCACTCAGATCAAGGAGAGAGCCAACAACAAATTAAAAAATTTAATTTTTTTTTATTTAACTCGCATATGACTCCCGGACCACATTGGTGGTAGGCAAGCGCCAACTTAAAGTTCTGCGCTATCCCAGGCATCCAGGCATCCTGCACCTTGCTTTATTTGAATTTTTTTGGCGACATTGAGGGCTGCCGTGAACTGGGTCATCAGCTGACTTCGTTTCTGGAGAAGCTTGTAGCTGACAACTGCCTCGTCCCCAGGCGCCGTTGCATTTTCGTCGGTAAAGGGCGGGAAAACAGGGAGCGCGACGCACCGCGCACGACCAAGGAGCGACGCCTGGGGACGAGGCAGAGCTGACGACGCATCAAAACGCTAATATTTTGCTGTTATTTTACAGTCGTACCTGATGGAAGTTGTAGGTGAGAGTCAGAGCATAGATTTGTCGTCCATTTGGTAAGACATCTCTCAAACCAAGCGCGCTAATCTTGAATTCTGAAGGCCTGAAGAAAAAGACAATATAGGCAATGAGAAAGCTGTTCTCACTCCACGTCATGCAAGCTACCTTCCCTCGAGGGTACGTAAGTCACGCAAGCTACTCTCTCCATGTCACACAACGCATCCAAAGGTCTGTGCCGAACGCCACGCGAATGTTATGGCTCCGTCAATTCCAAGCCCGACCATCCCCCCCGGCATTTGTCGGGCATTTGTCATTTTTTGTCAGAAGGTTGAAAATGCCCCACGGTGGGGTCAGCTTACATGCATAAAATCCCCACGGTGGGGCTTCAGGAAGAGTGCAAATGCCCGACCCACGGGACAAGTTCAAAAACCTTTTTGAGAGGATCGAGGAATTTAAAAATCTAAATTCCAAGCAGAACTATTAATGATGGACACTATAATTGTTCACAAATACATAGCTCTTTATTTATACCTGTAATCATGATTTTTGGAACATGGTGTTGAAGTCGAAGCTTCGTTCTCAGGCGCCATCTTTGACATCTTTGGTTCGCACGTGGAAAGCAACGGTGCAAATGTTTGCACATGTGGGCTGGGGATGGGGCTACGGTACACTTGAAAAGTGCGGGACTCAAACGAGGTTTAATATCAACTCAGTTTTTATATTTTTCTATCGGGGGCAATCAGGAAATTTTAAATAAACAACAAAACGTGTACGTCTTTTAAAATACGAAAGATCGCGTTGCCTTTGACAATGCCCCACCCCCGGGCTGCCCGGTTATAGCAAATGCCCCACCCTAGGGATGGAAAAGTTGTAAAATGCCCGACAAATGCCCGGGGGGGGGGGGGGGGATGGTCGGGCTTGGAATTGACGGAGCCATTACATTTGCCGCCACAAAAAGCCGCAAAATAATTTTTCACAGTAAGATTGATTAAGCCACACGGTGTGGTCGGTAGAACACGGAAAACACACGGAGCCAATGGATAACTCGTGGATTACAGTCATGACAGTCACGTTATTCTTTTAAAAAAAAAACACTTGCGTGACCACTTGCTGAAAAGACCCCCAAAACACGTGAAAAAATGGCTACCTGACTGGCTGAGCATGGGTTTTGAGTGACACTGCTGGTAACAGTTCCTCTTCCCTCAGAGCAGGTTTTACATCCACTCGGCAAACCTTTGACGTTTGCTGAAACGGTAAAAACAGAAAAATTCCTATTAAATGACCTGCGGTATATACCAAGACTAAACGATTTATTACAGACTGTCACTCAGTGATGTACGTACCAATGTTATGCTTTTCTCGCTGGGTCTAACTCCATGAAATGTAACGCTTCTTTTGATAGCACACTCTCCTAAATTTGCCCACCATCTTGCTGTGCACAACTCTAACGTCTCGCCGCCCTAAAGAAAAGAGAGAAAAATATTTTTAAATTTCCTACAAAAAAACCCCGGTGAACCAAAACCAATTTGTCACCGGTTGCATGTTTTCCCGCGCTTGCCGTGTATTGCAACATGCGCCGGCAGGAAATTTTTTCCCGCGCTTTCCATCTGTTGCATGTTTTCCCGCACTTACTGGTTACATGTTTTCCCGCGGGTTTTGAAATCTACCACAGTACCACTTGCCAACCATGTCAATCAACTCCATGCTCAAATCAAATCAAACGGAGCCCACGATGCTTAAACTAGGAGCTGCTAATTCTAGCCTCTTACCTTCACTGCAAAACTCAGAGTTTTCTCTCCTAGTGGCGTGAGAGTATAAAATTGAAAGAACTCGTGTTCCTTGAATGACGAGAGAGGTGATAACTGTATAGCATGAAGAAGAAAGCGGCCATTGACCTCCTTTTCAAGTGACGACACTGAAAATTCTGTGGAATAGAACAAACACAACCCAGGAATACTTCAGCAATACTGTGATGCAGTAATGTGCAAAATCTTAGAAAAATGATGCACCAGCAAATGTAAATGAGATTGCGTGACATCCTTCGCGTTATTTCAGTCGTCACGCAACACTTGCCTGGAGATGAGCGTTGCGTGACGATCCAAACGACGGAGAAAACCCAGGTTCGAATCCCATTATGGAACGTGGTTCACTTTCTGCAGACGCAAGCTGTCTATACATTTTCTCTATTTAATTTTGCTTTTGAAAATCTATAGTAAGGGTGGAGTCTGAAGGAAACAACTCAGTATTACCCACCAGGTCAGTCATAAAAACGCTTATCACTGTGTATTACCTGCCCACGTTGCTTCTTCTGGGACGTGAACAAAACTCCTATGGACCTGTCCGGGCTTGAACTTCAGTTCTTCCATCTCATACACGTAATGGTCCGCGTCGCTTACACTGGGTAATAAAATAACAAATCCACAAAATAAACTTTCCTCTTGTACTCACTAGAAACAAGAGAGAGATCTAGAGAGAGATCTAAGAGAAGGATTCCCCGAGCCCCATGATAATTTTATGAAATGTATTAATAGTTTTCGCGCCATGCTGTGAAAGCTATTTGTATTTCCTTCTGATCGAGGCTTCGACATCACTTACTCGAATTGACCAATCAGGTAGCGCTCTTAAAATAGCTCAGTTATAGACTTAAATTTAAAAATAGACTTAAAAATTATCATTGGAAGAGACCCATGTATGGGAGAATGCTTCTCTTAGATAATCCTCTCTTGACACTCGAAACTCTCTCCTCCACAGAGGCTTCTTAGGATATCGGGGATAGAGAAGATTGGGGAGAGGAAAATATAAAGCGCGCGGGGACTGGAGAGAGAGAGGAAAAGGAAAGAAGCGAAGCGAGGCTCCGCCTTTTCCCTCTTCCCATTGTCCCCCGCGCGCGCTCTTTCTCCCCTTTCTTTTTGGTCTCCCCTTCCTCCCCAAGGGAGCCTCCGCGGAGGAGAGAGCACACGAAAGTAACGATAAGAAAAGGTTTCTAAATCCGAAATTAATGAGGGTCGTTACTTTCGGAGCTTTACGGTTATTCACTTTGTCACACAGCAATAATTCACCTGTTTGGTATAATGACTGTAACAGGGACTCTGAAAAGAGGTCCTCGCTGCGGGCAGCTGATGTCATAAGCGGACACCTACAACAAAGTCAAAGGAATCTTGTTTTAACAAGTTAACGATCTATTTGCAGTTAAACTTTCTTCTGTGGAATGTCTGCAAACTCGCTTTGAGCAAAGTGCATTTCCACTATAATCATCAAACATTTTATACCGTTCTTGTTTTTCCGAACTTCTCAGCCAATCAAAGAGCAAACAACCGCACGTTTCGCTTTTTGACATCTTTTTATTGGTTTTCCAAACTTCTCAGCCAATCAAAGAGCAAACAATTGCACGTGCAGTCATCGCCTCTTGGACTGTCTTGGGTAAACCAACAAAAGCGTCTGACAGCCTTGTCCTCAGGGCCGCCATTTTGAGAAGGCCCTGGGGACGAGGTTGAAGTGTCTGAAGCCATCAAGACTGGGAACAATACATTAATAGGGTTAAGCGACCACAAATATTGATGGGATACTAGTCTATCGCAGGTTACCTCCAACATTTTGGTCATAGAAGGCTTTCAAAAATCAGAAAAATTAGAGACATTTGTATGGAATTTGGGCGACCTTTGACAGCTCGCAGCCTGGTTACTATGTAATGTAACATAACCAGACTTGGTAAACTTACTCATTTTCATGCGATCTTTCTGGTGATGGGATTCAGTTCTTAATATGACGCAATTTGAACATTGGGTAAACTAGGGCCCAGTCCCTTTTTGAACTTCGGAAAGGGCAATACAACACAAGGATCCCATCCTGGCTTGAACCCAGTCCCAAACGCCAACCATTAGGCAACTCACCTCAGCAAAGTGTACTCCATGTGACAAACCACGAGGATCAACCTTCACAATAAAACTGCGCACTGAAAGAAACGTTTACGGATTAAACAACAGTTAGCACAACTTTGAAAAAGTGGACGTTGAAGAGAACACGACACGATGCTCTTAAAGGAACAATGCGTTCTAAACAATCAGAGCAGCCGCCCTGTTTTTCCGCGTTTTCCCGCGCTTGGCACTGCTTGTACATTTTCCCGCGCTTTGTACCGCTTGCACGTTTTCCCGCGCTTGGTACCGCTTGTACGTTTTCCCGCGTTTGGTATCGGTTGCACAATTTCCCGCGCTTGGCACTGCTTGTACGTTTTCCCGCGTTTGGTATCGGTTGCACAATTTCCCGAGCTTGGCACTGCTTGTACGTTTTCCCGTGCTTGGTACCAATTGCATGTTTCTGCTTCGAGTTCTGATTGGCTCGTTGCGTTATCTGCGTTGTCGTAATTGGTCAGATGAGGTTTTATGACAGTCATTACAAAACTGCTGTAATTTGAACAAACCTGTGTTCATGAGGACAAAATGGTCCGGTACAGTAACCCAGGATACAGAACTGATCAAACTCAGGCGAAGATTCAGGGTTATTTTTTCATCGTTAGCTGTCAAGAAGGAAGAAAAATAAGATAAGGCATACAGTGAGTTAGTGCACTCTGGTGGTTCATGTATAACTCGCCTTGCCTTTCATACAGGGCAACGCACAAAATTGTTACCTTAAATAGGAAATAAGCGCTTGTGTTCATTAACGTATTTTAAATTAATGCGACTTAAATTAACGCCAATGGATGGGCAAAATCGTTCAAATAAAGGAAATTAACGCGGATGAGAAGGTTTCCGATGAACAAAGAAAACACTTTTTGACGACAACAAGACCGAAATTAAGAACAGAGCAAATTAAACAGAATAGAACCAGATAGCTCGATATGCGAGGTACACAGATACCCGTGAGAACGAGGAGGGGCAGGAAATCTTAAAATATGCCAAAAAGCAGCAACCGTTGTTAAATTTTTGAATTGCCTATACGTTAGACTAGAATTTAAAATTTTGTTAAGGACGCTGAACGAACATTTCATGAAATGTAAAAATTCGCGACGTTAATTACATGGAGCGTTAATCATTTATAGGGGGACAGGGGGTCTACTAGTCTCCCGCGCAGCCGTTATTTGTCTCGTCACGCAACGCGCTCCTCCCCACTAATTAGTGGGGAGGAGCGCGTTGCGTTGCGTGACGAGACAAATAACGGCTGCGCGGGAGACTAGGGGTCTACGGGAGGCGAGAGAAGTGAGGGTGGGAAGCGGGAATCTCAAGGTGGCGGGAACCGGGAGAAACATTGCGTAATATTTTTCAATAGAAAAAGCACAAAGCACGGTAGGGGCAAGGGTACGGGAAGTTCAGACCCCCCCCCCCCCCCCTCCCTTTTTAATAAGACATTTCCCTGAACTCATGATCACTCACCAACATCCTCATCATAGTTTGTAGTCACAGATATACTCTCACTGAAGGGTTTACACAACTGACGAGATTCTCGAAGATAAATTCCTCTCTTACTCCCTGAACAGGTAACCTGAGGAAGCAAAAAAAGATGTCACAGGAAAAATCTTTAAAAAAGTAAGAAAATTTTAGACATTGTAAGTATCCTGTAATGCTCTTTATAATTAAACATTTAGCTTCATAGGCCGGCATGCAATGCGTGCTAAACATGCCTATGATGCTAGTATGATGCTACACAATCACATTCATTCACTGCATGTTCATTAACTGCTGTACCTGAAATCTAACATCTCTTTCTGGGACACTTGAAAATTCACTACAAAAGTCATATGCTTTATCGACCTAAAATGCAACACAAAGAAAATCAGTCTCTATTATTTAAAATAAACACAAAACTACACAGTAGTTTATAGCGTAACATATCGTTTATACCATCAATACCAAACACTTTCTGCCTACCACCAACAGAACTTCGGGTAGCGAGAGGGGCTTATTTTTGTTACGAATTTTGTATTTCAAAAATCTGCAAGCTTATATCTTTCACACATAAAAATACCACATGGTTGCTGATCAAGTCTCTAAACATATTGTACAAAAATGTATTTGACATAAAATACCAAACAAGCCCCTACTAGGAGGGGCTTATTATTGGATGGATTTTTGTATCTGAGAGGTCTTTTTTTTTGGGGGGGGGGGGGGGGGGGGGTGGAGCTCTCTCTCCTCTGCAGAGGCTTCTTGGGAAATTGGGGAGAGGGAAATTGAGGAGAGGGAAATATAAAGGGCGTGAAGGCTGTAGAGAGAGAGAAAGCAAGCGCGCAGGGGATGTGCGCTCTTCCCCCTTCATTTCTCCCCTTTATAGTGAGCGTCTGCAGAGGAGAGAGGGGGGAGCTTATAATATTATCAGAATTGTATGGTATGTTCAGTACATCTTCCATATTTGGTTCACTACACAAGTCCTCTAACAAACCTGAAGAAGGCCATGTCCTAAAGTGAGTCTATCAAGTCCTACAGAAAAAATGACAGAGGAAACGTTATAAGTCCTACAAAGTTTGTTGTTGTACTGGGAAGTTTCCATGAAAATTGTGATTAAAAAGAGAAATATATTAATAATTTGGTTAACAAAAAATAAATACAGTCAAAGCTCTCTGAGTGGACAGCTCTACTTACAGCCACCTTGACAAAACCCTGTTTGAACTCTAGCTCAAACAAACTCTGTATTTACACATTCCCATAAGCGGCCAGCTCCAGTTGCAGACACTTTTCTGCTTCCCGAGGGTGTCCACTTATAAGAGCCTAGACTGTAGTAGAATATATCACTCTACTGTACCTTCTATATGTAGTGCAGTATTTTCCAGTGCTCTTCGTATGCTGGTAAAAAAGGAGATAAATAATGTATTTCTTCAAAGCGCTCATAAAAGCTTCATTCAAAAGAGTGACCACCCAGATTAGCACTAGTGAAACAAAATAACTGTGTGTACAGAATGCTAGCTAAAATAGAAAAGTATAAATACAAGGCTAACCTGTGAGGAGAGTATGGAATGCTGTTTGCTTTAAGACCAGAGAGCAAAAGAGCTGGAAAATAAGATGAAACATAATGTGAATTGCTACAGAGCCTTTCAATAACATGTAGCCTGTGTGGCAGGCGTAGAAAGGGAGAGATGAGGGGAGTTCGAGCGCGAGCGCGAGGAGAGAGCGCGACCCCTCCCCTTTCTACGCCTGCCACGCAGACTTTTAGCCAGAATTTGAAAAGTGGGTGTCCTGGAGGCTGTTAAAGCTGTGGTAAATTTTTCATCATTTCTCCCAGGATTGGGCATCCACAGGACACCCGGACGCCCTTCTGGCTAAAAACTTGCTGCCATGCAGGCCACATGCTGAACTCCTTTCTTCCTATGACCAGCCTCTTAACTGACGTTAAACAAAATCCAAGGCAATCTGTAAGAATGATTATTCATATCCTGAACTTGAGATGCAATTGGTTAAAGAATTTTAACAGTAAACTAATCTTCATACCAATTCCTCCACAAGCATTAGGTGAAGACATTGATGTTCCATTCATCAGCTGTGTTCCTCTCAGTGTCCAGTTGGGTACAGCGGCTATTGCTCCGCCTGGCGCACTTATACTTACACCTAATGAGCCATCTGTCCTGTAAGAAACAAGAATCGGAGGACTTCAGTGGTTATATTGCACTATCATTTTGTTTAGGAATGTTCTGTTGACTTATTTATTGAGTGATTTCTTATCAGTGGTTTAAATACATGTAAATTGAACTTTAATTTATAGTAACCAGTATTATGCATTCAGGAAAAGGTTAAAGCCTAAAGCCCCTCCCCCCTCCCCCCCCCCCCCCCCCCGAGCATTTTTGTCAGGTTTCCCTGACAATTCGCTGGTAACCATTTACTCCTGGGTGGAGAGAGGCATTCTTGTGCATCCTCTTTCTCCATTTCTTTTCAATATTGTTCAATGTTGTTGTTCAATGTTGTTCATTGTTGTTCAATGTAACTCGATGTGGTTCAATGTTGTTCAATGTTGAGGTTGCATTAATACCAAGAAGCAGTATTAAAACCTAGCATCCTTACGTGGGACCTCTTGAGGACCATGTGTATTGATTTCCTGGAAGTTTTTCTAGCATTGAATATTCAGCGGCCATCATGTCTGGCGACACATAGGCACCAACACCTGAATGGTAAATAACAACAACAACATCAGTATGCACAATGCACAATCAATCAATCAATAACTTTATTTGAGTGTTGAGTCTCTACTAGCTGGCCACAAGTGGCCTACTATAGAGTACTAAAGTCATGACGTCACAAAAATTAAATTTGCAAAATTATGAAATTTGATTAGCTATTCGGAGGAAGCATGCCAAAAAACGTCCACTTGCCAAAAATTAGCTCTCGATTGTGAATTTGCAGCTGAGAGGCGGCATGGGCAATTCAGGTTTTAATTTCTCCATACAAACCCTTCTCATTTTGGGTCTGTTCCTTCAGTTTAGAACAGGTGCAAAATTAGAGAGGTTTGTATGGGACGGTGCCAAACTTTGAACCTCTATATCTCGGCGGCAAATTGCAATGGAGAGCTAATTTTTGGCAATTTATGGGGTGTTTTTGGCATGCTTCCTCTGAATAGCTGATCAAATTTCATAATTTCGCAAATTTGAAAATCTGTAACGTCACACTTTACCACTCTACTGGGGACACTTTTAGCAAATCTTAAAATGCACCTTGAACTGTTTGTCTCTGCAAGTCTATTTTACAAAGAAATGTTGTTTTGAATAAACATTATTACCAATGAGAGACTCTGCAGTGCCCCCTGGACATCCGACAGTGGACAGGGCGGGGCCATTGTTACCAGCACTAGACACAAAGATCACCTTGTGTTTGTTCACAAGTTTATTCATGAGTTCAAGAATACGTCTGAAATACAGAAATGACAATACATGTAAATTAGCCATGTCTAAATGCTTAAGGATTACAAATAAACACAATCTGCAAGAAATTAACCCCTTTCACTCCCAGAGTCAAACCTTGAGTCAATAAAATAATGTAGCTGTGACTTCTAAGTCTGCTCATGAAACCCTAGTGTGTGACCATTCAAATGAAAGTTATTGAGCAGTACTTTCAAGTGGTGCTGTTTATTATGCTGTACAAGGTGGTTCTATCTTTTAAGTCTGTGGATGAAACCCCTAGTGTGTGACCATTCAAATGAAAGTTATTGAGCAGTACTTTCAAGTGGTGCTGTTTATTATGCTGTACAAGGTGGTTCTAACTTTTAAGTCTGTGGATGAAACCCTAGTGTGTGACCATTCAAATGAAAGTTATTGAGCAGTACTTTCAAGTGGTGCTGTTTGTTTTGACAATTTTGCAAAATAAAATTCGAGATTTTTTACACAGTTTTGAATTTAGCACTCTTGGGAGTGAAAGGGTTAATAAGCTCTTGGCCCACGATGTATTCATTCACCACTTTAGAAACAAGAAGCAATCTGGGGCGAGTTGCATCTCGCAGTCGCTTGTGGGACCATTACTGGGGACGCATCATCAAGCTGGCCACCATTTTGTCCACAGTAACGCTGTCGCAAGCAACTGTGAGATGCGACTCAACCCATATTGCGAATTAAAGTGAAAAGGTCGGCACACACAAGTCCTGCGGGTCCTGTGGACATCCTCCTCCTGAGTAAGTCCCTTTGTGTAAACTATATATTTAATAAAAATTTAATTGTGCAGTGAATTTTGAACTTGTCCCATTAAAGCTTGGTTGAATATTGGGAAAGGATAAGACCCAGAGACATATTGAATATTAAAAAATTATAATTTATAATTTAAATTATAATTTATTAAATGTGATTGTTCCCTTGTGTGAATTGTTTGTGTCTGTAGAACAGAAGAAATTAATAAACCATTCCTCACCCTGAATTAGGCCAATGACTTGCCTCTCCATAGCTCATGTTGATCAGATCACATTTATACTGATGAACTGCAATCAACTACAAACAATGCCCATCCGTTATATAAAACTCAAACTGAAGCTGAACCTCTCTACAACAGCCGCCCTGGGGCTGAATTAACTGGCCATTGTAGAGAGGTTTTAATAAGAGTAAAGTGTATGGATTGGAGCACGGTCGGGACAAAACGTCAGCTGGCCGTTGTAGAGAGGTAATGAGGTTGGCGTTGTAGGGAGGTTTCAATAAGAGTTAAGTGGATCTGTGCACAGTCTGGACAAATTATCCTGGCCATTGTAGAGAGGTTGGCATCGTAGAGAGGTTTCAATAAGAGTAAAGTGGATATGCGCACAGTCAGGACAAAACGTCCTGGCCATTGTACAGAGGTGGCCAACTTGTAGGGAGGTTTCAATAAGAGTAAAGTGGATCTGCGCACAGCCGGGACAAAAAGTCCTGGCCATTGTAGGGAGGTGGCCGTTGTTGGGAGGTTTCAATAAAGTGTATGGATTGGCGCACGGTGGGGACACAAATTCCTGGCCGTTGTAGAGAGGTGACCATTAGTGGAGGTTCCACTGTATACAAATGGCTCGTGTGGGGATCCAAGTAAAGCAAGCTGATGTACCCACCCCTCTGATCATGGAAGCTCCAGTTTCCATTGTTTGTAATCTTGTATCACCAATCTTCACTGACAGAATCTGAGGAAAAAATTAATATTGTCAACACAAGGCAATCCATTTTCTTGCACCTTGCAGCATTATATGGCAAGGCCCACAGCGGTCAAACGTGACGCGCCTGCGCAGTTCCCGCCAAAACCCCACTGCGAAATGTCCTAAATTTACGAAGTCCTCCACGTTTCGTCACTTTAAAGCTCAAACTTAAGAAATTTACTGGAAACTTAAGCTTTGTACTCGGAGTATGCATAGATAATTTAACAATTGTTATCCACCAAGTGTCTCAGCTCGTATTTTGGTTTACCACTGCATGTTCTTTAACGTTTCCTTACAAACTTCGCGGCCATTACGCCGCCATTACGCTTCAATCTCTTGCAAAATCAAGGCAGGCGAAAACCGGAAGTGGCGCCGGATTTTTTGCGTTTGACCGCTGTGTGATGGCAAGGTGCATGATGCAATATGTATGCCCCTGGGGTCTACAGTACAGTGTATGTGCACTCATGAGACAAGAGCCTACATTTGGCTGTTGTCTAATGTCATCAACAAACCTGGGCACCAGGAGCGACGCCTGTCAGAGCTGGATCATCTGGACAATATCCTGCTGCTATGCTTGCGACATGAGTACCATGAGGACCTATGTAGCACAAAATGACACAAAAATTATATACTTGCAGAATTCAATCAGTCCTTGAATAATTTATTTCAATATTGTTATTAATAATACCAACCTCCATTAGCAACAACAGATAGTATTTTGCCTTCTTCATAAATATTGATGCTGT
This sequence comes from Desmophyllum pertusum, assembly GCA_029204205.1. Classification (NCBI taxonomy): domain Eukaryota; kingdom Metazoa; phylum Cnidaria; class Anthozoa; order Scleractinia; family Caryophylliidae; genus Desmophyllum; species Desmophyllum pertusum. Next base: position 2,430,873 of record MU825400.1, read on the forward strand.
AGTTGAGCAAATCTAAAAAAAGATAAATTATACACCGTGAAAAAGTGCTTATACAGTGGAATTATTTCGATGGAATTACCTTAACCTATTCAGTCCCACGCTCAAAATGTTAATGAAGTAACTAATATAATATTCATTATCATGTCCTGAAGAGAACCCTGAGAGGTTGAAAGTTCTTGACAAGTCCATAAATTTTTCACGCTCCAAACTGTTGAAAATATATAAATCTAGAAGAAAATGAGCTCGAAATGTCAATTCTGCTTAATGAATACTACACATTTTTCTTAATGTTAGTTCTGAGAATTTAACTGACATTTAAATTTAAATTCATAAACAGGACAATATTATCCCCTAGTTAATGATTTTCTTTTTACTGGTACCTTCTTTTCCAAACGTGGCATATTGCCCAGAATCTCTGTAGTTTGACAGCAGGGTGCAGCTGTCCAGGTCTCCACTCTCAGATGTGTCAACACAAGCTCTGTTAATGGTACAGAGAACATCTTTGGATTATCCTTTTACTATTGCTAGTTATTATTAAAGGGGCTACGTCACGGATGGTACACCCTTGAAAAAATCCATTCGCAATCCGTCTTAATCTTCTCCATCCTCAATAATCTTTGTTCCTGTTTGGTTTATTATCACCTCTTTGGTGTTTTTCTACCTTAGTAAGTTATTATTTTGAGGCTTTCTTCAATTTAAAGGGGATTTTGCTCTTCGCAAAAATGACTTAAAACATTGTGACATAGCTACTTTAAGTCCCTGGGAGGCTCGTTTTCAAGTTAACATGCAAATTTAAACTGAAGGCTCACTATATAAGGGACTCCATTTTATAGTGAGTCTTCATATTTCGCTACCTTTAAGAGGGGTGAAAAGGTTATACTGAGATATCAAATGGGGCTAAATAAAGGATTTACAGTACCTTGTAGTAAAAAATTATACCTTATTCTCACCTATTTTCGCGAGTTATAATTTTCACAGTTTTTGCGATGTAGCAAAAAACGCGAAAATAAAGACAATATTTTTGCAAAATTTTAAGCCTCTGAGCCCTTTTTTCTCTGAAATTATGAAAATAAAGCCTCGCGAAATACGTATCTGTCGATTTCGTGAAATTTAGTACGCGCGAAAATTATTGAGAATATAAAGGTAAATATAATATTATTCCACAGTGCACATTTGAAGACTCGTTGGTAATGTTGTCAGTTGTACCTCCATGTATGCCCATCATGAAACACTACACAGTCAAACACAGGACCTGTGTCAGAGTAGCTTTTATCAAGGCTAGTGAGTGTTTCCACTTGAGCTTGAAGATCTTCTCTGATTACAGCAGATTTCAGTGCTGTGTGTAGACCCCGGTTTTTTTTCGAACATGATTCGCCCGCTATGATTCGCCCGTCATGATTCGACCGAGAGGTTACCAAGCAGTAAGACGAATGATGAAAGTTTTGCACGAAGACCCACGCTGGCGGGTGATTTATCATCAATATTTGTACGGAAGTTCTATTAAGGAAACAGCTAGATGTCTTTTTACAAGTACCCAGCTTTGTATCAAATATTCGCAGGTTGTATGGGAGCGTAGCGAGATAAACCGGCAAAGAAGAAGAGGAAGGCAAAGAATCTTGTCTAGTAAGCGGAAGTTTGAAACATGTTGAATGTTTATTGTATTTTATATCGAGTGACATGTACAAGTTGTTGAAAGTCAAACATTTCTTTATCTGATACTTGAATAGATAGGGAACACAAAACTCTGGAGGAAATGATAAGGAATAAGCCGGAACTGTTTATAGACGAGTATCAAGACTGGTTTCACACAGTTTACACGGGTTAGCAACTGTTGCAACTATTGTATTGTGCAGGTCGATACTACGCCTTGGATTTACGTATGAAAAGGTAGGTCTTATCTCAATGAATTTTCCGTGTTTTGCATGTAGGAAAGTTTGCAGCCAGTACATAGAACTCCTATGGTCTGGAGGAAAGCATTCTTGACTTCTGTGCGTAACAGCGGCAGCAGCGATTTCGGTAGTTCGCTATTGTTATTGTTTATAATTTAGGTCAATTTACAATCGCATCGATCAGATTTGCAAGCCGCAAGGACCAAGATATCCTTCTGAACGGCCTCGCAAAATATGTAATGTGTCAGAATTTTTTTAAATATTCTTTGTGACTGGATATCAAACGTTAATTTCTGAAGGAACTTACAATAACAATAGCGAACTACGAAACCGCTGATGCCGCTGTTACGCACAGCCGTCAAGAAGTCAAGAATGCTTTTCTCCAGACCATAGGAGTTTTATGTACTGGCTGCAAACTTTCCTACATGCAAAACACGGAAAATTCATTGAGATAAGACCTACCTTTTCATACGTAAATCCAAGGCGTAGTATCGACCTGCACAATACAATAGTTGCAATCAGTTGCTAACCCGTGTAACTGTGTGAAACCAGTCTTGATACTCGTCTATAAACAGTTCCGGCTTATTCCTTATCATGCATTGCCTCCAGAGTTTTGTTTTCTCTATCTATTCAAGTATCATATAAAGAAATGTTTGACTTTCAACAACTTGTACATGTCACTCGATATAAAATACAATAAACATTCAACATGTTCAAACTTCCGCTTACTAGACAAGATTCTTTGCCTTCCTCTTCTTCTTTGCCGGTTTATCTCGCTACGCTCCCCATACAACCTGTGAATATTTGATACAAAGCTGGTACTTGTAAAAAGACATCTAGCTGTTTCCTTTATAGAACTTCCGTACAAATATTGATGATAAATCACCCGCCAGCGTGGGTCTTCGTGCAAAACTTTCATCATTCGTCTTACTGCTTGGTAACCTCTCGGTCGAATCATGACGGGCGAATCATAGCGGGCGAATCATGTTCGAAAAAACCGGGGTCTACACACAGCACTGAAATCTGCTGTAACTTCTCTTGCTAAGGAAACAGAATAGTTAGGTTACTCTGTGCTCCGACTATACAATGGAGCCTCTACTTTGGGACACCTCTATTAAGGGGACACCTCCAATCCTTTAAGGGGACACTTTCTTTAAGGGGACACCTCCATTAAGGGGACAACTCCTTTAAGGGGACACCTCCATTAAGGGGACAACTCCGATCCTTTAAGGTGGCTGGTAACAGTTTACAGCCCTTTAAGTGCTTATAACTTTGAAACAAGCCTGGTGACCCCCATTTTTTATAATTGAATAATGATCAACATTCAGATCAGAGAGGATTCAGAGCCACATTAAATTTTCAAAAATTTAAGGGACACCTCCTTTAAGGGGACACAACCCTTTGTCCCAGCAAAATAAATGCTCAAATAATATTTGTATCTAATAACCTGTCTTAAAGGGACACCTCTATTAAGGGGACACCTCTCTTTGTCATGAGGGTGTCCCCTTAATTAATGGAGGTTTCAATGTAGCAGAAGAAACAAGGATAATTGCTATTACTCCTTGCTGGGAAATAAAACAAGCTTACCACAGTAGGATTAGGGTGTTCTGCATCCCACTGATCCAGCCTTCTTGTTGCCTCAGCACTGCACACCTGATGATGGGGATCCCATAGCTTCTCGCGTCTTTCTTTCTATTAATTTAAGACAGAAAGCTATAACTATTCTGGTGAAGCACTTTCATTGACACGGCCCTACACTGATGCTACAAGTAATTTTAACCTTTTAGCAACCTTAACCTTTTCACTCTGAAGAGCATCTCAAAATTGAAAAATATTCCCAATTTTATTTTTTCACAAAACTTTCAAGAAAATCAGAAATTTAAAAATAAACAGTAGCTTTCATTTGAATGGTCACACACTAGGGTTTCATCCACAGACTCAAAAGTTAGAACCACCATGTACAGCATAATAAACAGTACCACATGAAAGTACTGCTCAGTAGCTTTCATTTGAATGGTCACACACTAGGGACAGGGTTTCATCCACAGACTTACAAGTTAGAAACGAGGAAATTTGAGAAATTGTACAGTTCGTAGTGGATATGAAAATTCGGTAAAGGAATACAAGAATATTATATTTAAAGCTCTAGCCTCCACGTGTAAAACTAAAATGCAAATTAGATGGTGTCGAAAGAAGGAGGAGACAAGTCCTTTTATAGTGCGCCTACGTGTTTAATGATAAAACGCAGCGGTTATATTCCCTACTTTCAATACCAGTAACATACCACGCGTCTCTCTTTCAGCTTGCCTGGAAATAAACTGTATGCACTCTTGGCACCAATAAAAAACTTCCCAGAAGGATTTTCCCAGTCATCTGGAATCTGTTTATAAAACCGTTTTTATTAATATATTACAATAATAATTTAATTATAATTATTAACAATGAGGGTAACTGAGCGTAATGAGGGTATGATGGTAATGAGGGTAATGAGGATAATGATGCTAATGAGGGTAATGAAAGTAATGAGGGTAATGAGGGTAATGATGGTAACTGAGGGTAATGATGGTAACTGAGGGTAATGATGGTAACTGAGGGTAATGATGGTAACTGAGGGTAATGATGGTAACTGAGGGAAATGAGGGTAACTGAGGGTAACTGAGGGTATGAGGGTAATGATGGTAACTGAGGGTAATGAGGGTAATGATGGTAACTGAGAGTAATGAGGGTAATTGAGGGTAATGAGTGTAACTGAGGGTAACTGAGGTTAATGAAGGTAACTGAGGGTAATGATGGTAACTGAGGGTAATAATGGTAACTGAGGGTAATGATGGTAACTGAGGGCAATGAGGGTAATCATGATGGTAACTGAGGGTAATGATGGTAATGAGGGTAACTGAGGGTAATGATGGTAACTGAGGGTAATGATGGTAACTGAGAGTAATGAGGGTAATGAGGGCAGGGATCCATATTCGTTTTTTCTCAAAGTCGTCAGCCGGGCAAGTATTCCAAAAAACATACTTGCCCTGGCAAAATTTTGGTTGCCCTTTCAAAAGTAGAGAGTTATTGGTAAAAAAAAGGCGACAGAATGGCTACATGTTAAAAACGTTTGCGTTTTTTATTAACATCGTATAATGCATCGCGCTACAATGTACATGTAGGTTAACAACGACGTTTGGCGGCCACGATCGTTATTAAGTGATTTGAAAGACGCTTTGTGGATCTTCATGGACTCCAGGCGAAGCAATGTCACAGTGCAGCCGGCATCTACAAAAACATTTTTTTTCTGGGCCAGTGATCTGTCTAACTGGGACGCTGACTGGCAAATTTTGCAAAACATATTGCCTCCAGCCGAAGCAGTTTGCGATGTGGCAGACGATGATAGCGATGCAGGCACAAATTTCAGCCAGGGCCTGTTTTTCTGCCACGAAGGTAGGAAGGCACGCTGTCGTTCCTCCTTTTCATATTTCGCTTGTTTTTCGCCAGCTTCACTTTCACTTTTTTTTTTCTGGCTGGAGGCAGCGATAACGCCATCCAAATATCGCCACATGTTGTTTACATGATCAGCTGTCAAGCCACGTTTTCACGTTTGAATGCTGCAGTATATCAGAGAAATAACAGCGGTTGGCAACATGAAAATTGAGCCTGCGATCATGCGACTCATGAAAATACCGCATTATCAAACATGGCGCCCAAAATTATGATTCGATCGCGAAAGAAAGCTACAAATTTGTCTCTGTTTTCGGAAAGTTCCAGTTGGACGAGGAATCAATAGAAGGCAGGTACTCATATGCAAATTAAGGACTCAGATTTTACTCGTCCAAAGGACGAGTATTCAAGTTATTTTGGTCGTCCGTACGATGTTTTGGTCGTCACGGACGACCAGACGACTGCGAATATGGATCCCTGTGAGGGTAACTGAGGGTAATGATGGTAACTGAGGGTAATGATGGTAACTGAGGGTAATGAGGGTAACTGAGGGTAATGATGGTAACTGAGGGTAATGATGGTAACTGAGAGTAATGAGGGTAACTGAGGGTAATGATGGTAACTGAGGGTAATGAGGGTAACTGAGGGTAATGATGGTAACTGAGGGTAATGATGGTAACTGAGGGTAGTGATGGTAACTGAGGGTAATTACCCTCAGTTACCATCACTACCCTCAGTTAATGATGGTAACTGATGGTAATGATGGTAACTGAAGGTAATGATGGTAACTGAGGTTAAGATGGTAACTGAGGGTAATGAGGGTAACTGAGGGTAATGATGGTAAATGAGGGCAATGAGGGTAATGATGGTAACTGAGGGTAACGATGGTAACTGAGGGTAATGAGGGTAATGAGGGTAATGATGGTAACTGAGGGTAATGAGGGTAACTGAGGGTAATGAAGAGTTCAAACTCGCGCGCCAAAGTTTTTATTTTTTAGGTGCATCGATTTTTAATTCGCTGCCTTTAAGTTTGAGAAACATTAATTCTAGGGTATTATTTAGGAAAGCGTTGGACGATTTTTATTTGTAAGGTTTTTATTGTAGTTTTTTTTAATTTTAAAATTCTGTAACTTATGTATATATTATGTATTTTAAATTTGTATTTATTAATAGTTAGCAGGACCCCGTTGATAACAGTGCTGTTGTACTGAAGGGTCATCCTGCATAAATATTCGATTATTATTATTATTATTAACAGTAAGTGCTCAAAATGAGAGTTGATCCGAATCTTGAAAGAAGATAAAGAACATTATAAATACAAACCCTCAGTTTCCTTCCTGTCACTCCTGCCACACAACCATCCACTGCTTCACAAACTGTAGAGGTATCAACATCACCGCTACCACTGGCATCGATGAGATCAACGATCTTACGTCGTCCTTCGGGTGTTTCCTTAAAAAATAATTCAATATGGCGTGACTATACAGTGGAACCTCCGCTAATGGACACCTCCCATAGGCAGATACCTCTCATAAGCGGACACTTAAGTCATGTACCCAGCTACATACAAACACTACACATTTTTAACCTCTCATAAACGGACACCTCTCTAAGCGGACACTTTTTCTGGTCCTGAGGGTGTCCGCTTACGGGAGGTTTGACTGTTTTATCAGATAGGGTCAGGGTTGGTCAGGGGTTTTTGGAATGCCATGGTTTTTTGGATTGGGTATGATATTTTTATGCTTAACTATGGGTATTTGTCTGTCAAGCAGAATGCACCATGACCACCACGACCACTGTTAGCAGCATGACCACCGCAACAACTTTTACCACTGGGACCACTGTTATCACCATGATCACCGCAACAACTATAACCTCAGCTTAATCCGATTACTACATGATTACTGACGAAATAATAAAAGCGTGAACGTCAAAAAATATTTCTGGAATGTTCATTGTGTTGCAATCAATCAGAGTCAAGATGAAACCTGCAAGAATAAACCGCAAGCCGCCAAGTCTAATTACCGTCGGTTCAAGCAAGTAGATGAAACAAAACAAAAATAGTAAGACTCCATCTCCTAACAAAAGATCCATGTTTATATTAATTTTGCTAGTTGCGGTCCGATAAAAATATGAGTAAACTTACATGTATCTTGCAACATGTATTGTAGCAACTAATGCAAACTGAGCAACTGCCAATTCATGGACCGTTACAAATTTTTGAAAATGTATCACACTTGAAAATTATAAGCCGCTTGTCTGAGTAATTCAACGATGTCGAACCGACAACCGAATAATAATAACAATAATAGTCTTTATTGCGATAATAGAAACAACATACGTGATGGGAACCCATTCACTGCATGTCTGTAGTTTCAAGATCTTGCATGTGATTGGTCACAACACAACATTCCAGACAGATTTTTTGGTGTTGACGCTTTTATTAGTTTGACAGTAAGATCACCCTCAACAGGCATAAAAAAAAAACTGAGTAAACCCATATCAGGACAAAATAGTCCAAGGAATATGACTTATTAAAAATGTTGTTGTACATGTACAACATTCAAGCTATAGTGAAAAACAATAAGCTTAATCCGGAAGAAATTCAACAAAATATTAAAGCTTTAATAAATTAAATGAATGGCAATTTTGATCGTTTGACACTTTGCCAAACCCTAAATCTCCCATTAGCCTGATAATAAACTGAAATATCACCGGGTCTAGAAGATGGGAACCCGGGGATGGGGAGTCAGATAATTTTTTCACAAGCAGCTTATATAAGCCCTAAGCTTTACATATCAGACAACATTTGCACGAACAACTCACTTGTAATCCGGCAGCTCCTGGATCAACACCCGTATCAAAAAACAGCGATCACAATTCCACGACCATCGTACTCTGGATATTTAGCGAGATATCGATCTGCGCCTGTTTCTCGCTTTGGTAAAAGTCCATGAACCGGGAACTCACCGGTATTGATGGCCGCCATCTTTGTCTTTAGCAATCCACTATATGATTGTTACACTACGTACTTTCCGCAGTGGAGACTACCGCTGATTAGGTGACGAATAAAACTAACCGGGTAGGGGTACGTTTGTGTTTTGTTTTGTAACTTCTCGAGATACGATATTTTTTTATTAAGTAATGTAAGGATCGTTATCTTAATTATCTTTATCTAGTTTTTGAATAGCGCAGGTCTTTGTGGTAATTTTTAGCGGCTTTAACAAAAACAAAGGCAAGGGAAAAATTGTGTTTTTACCCTACCATGTGTTAGACACGATTTTGACTTTGTCTTCTTTCCCGCGTTCCAAAAACATGGCGGGTGTTTAGAAAAAGCGATGACTAAGGAGTTTTCGAAATTGAATACAAACTTTACACGTCAGTGAAACGGAGATATTTATATGGAGTAAGCACACAGAAGTGTTAAAGTGACAATCGGACAATCGCTATAATCGTGGTAAAACATAGGAAACCTGCGATCGATGTATCGGATCGATACAAACTGATCGATAGATCGTTATGTTTCAACGTAGAAGAGCCAGAGCTCCTGGAATCGGTCTGTTATTTTACTTGGCCAACTCTACAACATTGGTTTCAACAGAATCCCTCCAGTAACACTCTCGTTTATTGGTATAAACGTTGCAGTTTATCTGCAACTACTGAACAATCTTCCATCTCTCGGGAAAGCCTGTGTCAGCGCTAATCACGTTTGGTACAATGGCGACTGGAAGCGCCTTGTTCTCGCTGCCTTTTATCATCTGGACGACTTCCATTTGTACTACAATATGGCTTCGTTCGTTTGGAAGGGCATGTCGCTTGAAGGAAGAATGGGGAGCTCGAAATTCTTGTACATCTTAGCCGTGTTCACCGCCTTGACTAACGCAGTTCTTGTTGCATTGGATATTGCTCTAGCCAACATAACAGGGGATTATTCGTACATATACACTTGTGCTGCAGGATTTTCAGGAGTCATCTTTGCCCTGAAAGTTCTTACAACGTATAACCTGCCCTCGGGTGTATCCATGGTGATGGGTATGTTTCCTGTGCCCATGAGGTGGGCGTGCTGGGTGGAGTTGATCGTGATTCAGTTCCTGGTCCCTAATGCATCATTTACTGGTCACTTAGCTGGTATTCTTGTGGGGATGATGTACGTGAAGGGTCCTCTGAAGTATATCATGGATAAAGTCAGTGGTGCAGGTGGGTATTTCTTGTTATTATTATTATTATTATTATGGGGGGGGGGGGGGGACAGGGTATCAGAAGTTCCTGTTTCCCTTCCCTCCTAACACTTCCCGGGGTTAAATAATTATTATTATCTGGTGTCTTCGCGCGCATTGCGGACCTATGTGCTTCCCACATCTCCTCTCGCCGCCTGTAGCCTTCCCGTTCCCTTATCCTGGGTTCCCGCCTCCCTGCCCCAGCCCAGGATGAAATGGAGCATTCTGATTGGTTCCCAAAGCAGTCCAAATTTTGCAATATGGACCACTTTGATGGACTGTCTTTCTATGCCAAAGTGTTAAAGGGTGGTCCAGATTGCACCGCAAAGAACATAACAATGTTTGGTCATTTCGCCTTTTATCCAGTTCCTGTTCTTTCACATAATTATGTATGGAAACCACAAAATCACAGGTCATGGCAAATAGGGTCCTTTCGAGATATTAAAATTCAGCTTGATAATGAGGCTGAGAGGACACAAACAAAAGAAAAGAATAAACATGCTTGTTCAATTTCCATTGTTTGTGTCCTCTCAGCACCGCTACCAAGCTGAATTTTAATATCTCGAAAGGACCCTATTAAAAAGTCAGTTCTTTATTGCAATTTAGCAAGAGATGTTTCACAAGTCTCACAGGGGAAAAATAAAACAGTCATTTCAGATTTGACGCCAAAAAATATCAACTCACAACTCATGTAAATATGTACTCCCTCCTATACGGGGACGTGCCGCTGAACAGGGTATGGTTTTTGGCCTCTCTGCCCTGAACAGGGTATATAATTTTATGCAAGTCTGTCCTAAACAGGGTCTGAACCTGTCCTAAACAGGGTATGGTTGCACGATTGTCGTCGTAAAAATATGGTTTATACAGTATTTAGAGATCGGAGACGTTTGCCGTGTATCAGTCAAACGTGATTCGCTAAATTGCAACCCAAACAGGCTCCTAAAATAGAGAATGTTGTCCTACACAGGGTAGGTATTTTAGGTATTTTTATCTATTTTTTGTCCTAAACAGGGTCAGGTTTTCAAACCCTCAGCAGCACCCCTATACCCAAACATGGGTCAAGTACCCCCCCCCCCCCCCCCGGGCCTTTACCCTCCCATGTGTAGGAGGGAGTCAATACCCTCCCCTAACAATATTCTTGGAGAAGGGTACTGGCATGTTATTATGCTTGGATTGAAAGTATACCTTCTCTTTTTCGTTAGGCTCTGGAGTGACAAGAAGAACGGGAGGACAATCCTACACTTATCATGCAGGAACAGCAGGTAACAGGGGTAAAAAAAAACTGAGATAGTGTTCACATTATTAAAAGACGGGCAGAAGGTCATGGAATTTGGAACTTGTTTTCCAGACCTGGAAAAGTTATTAAATAAAGTTGACATTACTGAGGTGATAGAAAACGTTGGATTCTTGGCCATTGCAAAATAGTATCAGAACATGCATGAAGCAAAATACAAAGATTGAAATAATCTCATTTCCAGAGTCCTCGTTACCCTTGTCCAGCGGTGGAGCGGCCAACAAGGAGCTCTGGGATAGAGTGATCTGCCTGACTTGCGCAGTAAGACCGGAAGTCCAAGAATCTTGGCGTCCGTTAGTTGAAACATGGGGTCGAACACATGCGCAATAGAGCCGGAAGTCCAAGAATCCAGTCATGGCGGATTGCTTCCCCCCAGAGCTCCTTGTTGGCCGCTCCACCGCTGGACAAGAGTAATGAGGACTCTGGGAACGAGATTGAGATTCAAATAGAAGATGGCAAACTAAAAATTGGAATGATTAACCAACACACATATTTTTTTCTGCAGGAGGAGGCCAAAGACATAATGGTCAGCCCCCAAATGACTCTGAAGATGAAGAACTTCGACAAGCCATCAGGACAAGCCTCCGAGAGACACACATTAACGGACCGCCTCCGCCAGATGACTATGATCCAGGGATACAGTCTGCGATAAGAGAGAGCCTAGATAATGCAGGAGGGGAACCTTCCAGGTGGTCCAATAATCAAGGGTCTCAAAGAAGAGGGCCATCCTCGGTACCCCCACCATATCCCCCTAGAAATGAGGGCCTATACAATTCTCGGTCAACCACTCCTGCTGGTGGTGCAACGTCACGACCACCACCCTACCCCTCGCAGGGAGCACCACCCTACCCCTCACAGGAAGCACCACCCTACCCCTCACAGGGAGATAGTCTTTATCCCAGACTCCACGACCCTCCATCTTCTACAGACGGGCATTTTCACGATCCCCACCGTACCCCTCACAGGGGGAGAGATTATATCCCACAGTACCGGAGCCCTCTGCTCCCCAGCGGAACATGTCATGAATGGATACCCTGGGAGCTCGTCGCCATACCCCACGGAAAACCGCATGCCTGACCCAAGTTCCTTGGACGAAGTTCGGAGAAGAAGACTTCAGCGGTTTGAAAGATAGCCTTTAAAACTTCAACTTTGGCCACTTCTTGAACACAAAACTTCAGTGGGTGATATTACACTGAATTGAAACATTTATGTTGGACGGAGGCAATTTTTGATCACATTCGATAGTGAAAATGTTGGGCTTTTAGTGCTCACGGCTTCGTTGCCTATTTCACTTGTGCATGAGACCCCCAAAAAAGATATGTTCTGGAGCTAACGGTTTCAAATTCCACCGCGATCAAAATTCCTTTCTTGGCTGTAATTAGCTAGTGGAAACCGTTTACAGAAAACGCATTTCCATTCGATTACATTAAAAACGCCGGGATACCGTTTTGTACGTTTTCGTTTGACCTTCCGTCAACGTGTAAAAACGACATAACCGTTTTGGCCGAAAACGTTTTGGTACATTCGAAAAGTAGCGCTAAAACGCCTTCGTGTGGACAGTGAATACGTAGGTTTTCGTAAACGCGATATTACGTCACCGTTTTCAACACTTCGTTTCGAAGACGTTGTCAAAAATTCGCTCGAACAGTTTCTTCATGTCCAGTGAGATAAAGATAACGAAAGCAAATATTAAATAATTTTAAAAAAATTAAAGGAAAATAAATTATATATTCTCTAAGAGCAGTCGTACTACATCAGGCAAAAATGGTTTGGATAAAAAAAAAAAACACTTATATTACAAGACATTCAGAGATTTTTCATAACTGAGGAGGTGCTAAAGTTTGTGTCAGTATTTGTTGTAGAAGTTTGTACATATAAATGTTTCGATTTCTTTAATTTTTAGGTTGTATCATATAGCTAGGAAGTTTTGCTCCCTGGAAACAAACGCTGTTTTGGCAAACCCTCGTAAAGTACCCGAACAGTTTTCCGATTATTGTTATCCAATCAGAAATGATACGAGCGCTCCGAAAATTGTCACGTGAGCTTGTCGTCATTAGGATACGTCATATTGCTAGGCAACATTCTTGCCGAAAACCGCGGGCTCAGTCAGATCCGGGATGTTGGAGGTACTTTTTATTAGCAATTTATTGTACCGTTTATGAAATAACTTGTAAGTGAATTAAGATTCTCTTTGTGTATTGATTAACGTGAGTCAAGAATTGTATTTGAACAGAATAAATATGATGAACAACAAATAGGAAACGACTGGTCTTTTAATACATAATCGGGCAAGGCCGAGGGGGCTTACAATACAGACATCACAGAGACTGCATAAATGATTTGCGAAAAGCCCGGGACGACAGTGTGCACGTCACGCGAGCGTTTATAATAGGCCGTGCGCCCGTTTCGGAATATTAAAATTCTAACTAATTGGTGCCAACGCTCAGGGGAATTGCCCGTTCCGAAGTTCAAATGGAGACTTGGGACGAGTTTTTAAATTTTGATTTAATTAAAAATTGGAGACCATCACAAGAAAGATCACATTAAAATTAGTCGGTTTACCAAGTTTGGGGTTGTTTCGTTCGATTTCAACCATGTAGAAGGCTTTCAAAAATCAGAAAAATTAGAGACTTTGTATGGATTTGGGGGACGCCATCTCTGAATTAGAGACGTTTGTATGGAATTTGGACGACCTTTGACAGCTCACAGCCTGGTTACTATGCAATGTAACATAACCAAACTTGATGAAATTACTAATTTTTATGCAGTCTTTCTGGTGATGGGATTACATTTTCAGTTTAATATGACGTAATTTGAACAATAGGTAAATTAGTGCCAGTCCCTTTTTGAACTTCGGAACGGGCAATAAATCAAAAGAACTTAATATTTATTTATTCCTCAGCCTATTGTATTTCCGGAAGTTATCAGCCGCTGTTCGGGAAATAAGCGCTCCGTTCCTCAACCTCATTTCTTTTGTTTTATTCCCCTGAGCCTCGGAGCCAACTTGGAAGCATTCTCGTCCCCACAGACCATGTACCTATTCTAGGCCTCGCCAGCTACCGAAGAGACACGAAAAGGGCTGCCGAGACAAGAATGACTTGGAAGTAACATGCTTGGGGTCCGGGCTCTCTCCGCCGCGGAGGCTGAAAGGGAGTTTGAGGCTAGCGCCTGTACTCATTTCTCATTTCGCTCAGTGGAGGATCCAGGAGTGGGGAGTCCTGGAGCCTAAACTGACATTCCCTGTTATCATAAACAAACTGAAACTGAAACCGGAGCCATGGCTTTCAGTTTTGACTTCCGTGTACAATTCAACATGCCTGCGTGGTCAGGCTGTTACTTTTTTCGCGGGACAAGGCAACCCAATAGGCTCACTCGACTCGAGCCGCGCGGAGAATTGGGAGAGGCGCAAAAAGATCATTTTTCGCGCCTCTCCCCAATCTCCGAGTATGCTTAATGAGCCTGGCTACGCAGGCTTCCCGGCCGCTTGGGACGTTTGATGAGTCAGAGAGCCCACGGTGCAATCGCTTCTGAGCTTTGGAAAAACCGAATGAATGTTTGAGTTATAACACTTGTGCGCACATTCATCGCCGGGACAGCTGTTCGCTCGGCGAATTAGTCAGTAATGTCAACTTTGCTTAGTCTTAATGAATGAAAGCTTAATTGGAACAGTCTGGTTTTAGTAAAGTATTCCGAATAAATAATTTAGTGTCTGTTAAGTAAAAAAAACACGACTCATCGTGAATTCTGGGCTCTTTAATTTTTCAGACGTTTTGTGCATGAGTCCGGTTTTTTTTTTTTTTTTTCATTCTCCTCTCTCCTTAATTAAAGTAGCGGTATACTTCAATTGATCATCTCGCAGTGACGCATTTTTGCGCGGATGTTTTGAAAATAAAATCCCATCTCAAGTATACACTTTCTAACTGAGCTTACTAATGAGGGATTCTAATATGTCGTGGTATTTTCAGGCGAAAAACACAATGTCTAAGTAATGTTGCATAAAAAAATAAATTTTTTAAAAACCCTTTCGCCTTTACCTTGTTCGTTTACATAAATCGACCTTTATACCGGCCAAATATGGATGGCAAAATTGAAATAGCCTGCAATCAGGCGAATTTTTCCGCGCTCTCATTTTGACCCCCGTAAAAAGAGAATAAGGAACGCGAAAAATTGGCCCGATCGCAGGTTAACTTGGAAAAAAATTCCTAGCTGGAATTTTCAATAATCATTTGCGCCAAGAGACTATGATCTAGATCATAGTCTCTTGTTTGCGTTTATTGAAAAGTTTGTTTTGTAAGATATTGATCTTTTTGGGGGGGCCAATGAAAACCTCGCATTTGAAGAATATTATGAACTTTCGGCACCCGGGGGGGGGGGGGGGATCCACTATGTGCCGCCCAAAGGGTATGGTTTTCGAGCCGTCTTGGTCTGAAAACGGGTATAGATTTTGAACATTTTGTGTATGCTTTGCCTGCCTGTCTGAAATATAGTATAGATTTTTGCCATTTTGGCTTGTAAAAGGGAAATTTTCAAAGGTCAGGTCTGAAATTGGGTAGACAAAAACACATATTTTCGTCTGAAAATGGGTAAGCGCGGCACCCACCACAAATTTCGAGAAGTACCTCCCCCCGGTTCGACAGGTGTGATCTTCGTCTAATTATCATACTCGAGACCAAGAGAATATAATATTCTCTTGTCGAGACTAATTCGGTAATTTTAATATTTTATGTAAATTTTCATGTCAAGACAGTGTTTTGCTTTTGAGATAATTTGCCAAATTATCTCAAAAGCAAAACACTGGTTTTTAACCCTTTCACTCCCACGAGTGTCAAGTTAAAAACCGCGAGGGGGGATTTTCAATTTGCAAAATAGCACCACATGAAATAACTGCTCAGTAGCTTCCATTTGAATGGTCACACCTAGGGTTTCATCCACAGACTCAAAAGGTACAACCACATTTATTGGCTCAAGGTTTGACTCTGGGAGTGAAAGGGTTAAACTGCATATTAGGAGATTTTTTTTTTAATTAAAAGTTTCGATATTAGATATTTGCATGCCGCACTGTGACCAACATGGCGGATGCATGCTAAAGTATGATAAATTATTTTCTCAATACCTTGCTTATAAAGAATACTATATACAGTGTTTTCACTTGACGTCATAGCCGCCCAATTGTTGATGGTGCTGTTTACGATAAGAAAGATTTTGTTATACTTTTTACGCGTCTGAAAATTATCCGGTGTTATTACCTTCCCGTATATGTTAAACTGAAATTTTTTTGTCATTTAAATTTTTTTTTTAAATCATTGTTTTGCTTTGTGGAAATGAACATGCCCTACCAACATTTCTCTGTCATTTTAATACCAAGTAGTGCAGTAATTCAAATTGTGTTGTCTAGGAGCTGTTTTCTGCGTTGAAATATTTCTTTTTTAAATTTAAATTTCCAACAAGGTTCATTGTGAACTGGACTAAAAAAGGTTCAATTTATACAAAAGAATGTGGTAAAAAACAAATATTTGAGCATCCAGATTTCACTGAAAAGTCCGAAATTGTGCATGTCGAAAATATAATCGTATATAAAAAATTTACATGTTGAAAAACCAAGATTGTTTTCGCGGGAGTCAATTTTAATTTCTTTAGTAATGTCGCCTCACCAACTGAGAGACTGAATAAAATCTTGGAACATGTTGTTTACTAATGTTAAACAAAACCTGCTTGGTATAAAGATAAAATGAATTTTCTAACACAGGGCTGAGCCATCAATGGTATCTCGTTAGGAGCGTGTTAGAAATCTAGTTTAACTAGTGTGAACTTTATAAACCAAATGACATGAATTAGCGGGTTTTCTGCAATTAAACCAACGATTGTATCGTCAGACATGGATATAAAATAAATGCTAAAATGTCGCGTCCGTAAATTTACAAATCTAACGAGCTGGAATTGGTAATGATTGCAAACGACATGCAGTGATATAAGTTTTTATTTTATTTCGGCCCACTGTGGAGTCAAAACGATGATTAAAAAAACAGGGATGAATTTATGTTAGTCAGTGCGAGATATAGTGATTGAAAACTACAGGTGCGTAAGGTTGATTTTACACATAGGGACAATCAAAAATAACACTTGTCCACTTTAAATATTTATGAAGTTTTTTTCGATAACGACTTTTGTTATTTAAACACAAATTGAAGCTTTAGAATATGGCGTATTATAGAGGCTGCATCCGGAATAAATCCCATTTGGCATAACAGTGTTTCTATTCTTTGCAATTATGCGTTCGTTGAAGCACCTTGCGTCTGTCGCATAAATTATTCATCCGACATTTACAGCTTAAACATTTCGTGAGCGAATTGAAAAACAGAACCGATGTTACACATTCTGTAACCGTCTGCCGCCCTGGCCTGGGAACATATTGAGTTGTTTACTTGCAAGCGGTCTATTAAATGACTCATTTACTCGGTGGAAACCAATTTACGAGCTTTCTAACTGACACAACTCTAGTGACCTTAGCAAGGAAACGGTACACAGCAGAATGTGTTCTCCGCGTGATTCGCTACAACGCGTTATCTACGACGACCGTGTAGTGATAAACGTGAGCGGGATGATATTCGAGACGCGGCAGACGACACTAGCGCGTTTTCCGGACACGCTTCTGGGCAACGAACAGAAACGCAGCCATTTCTACGTACCGGAATTTCACGAGTATTTCTTCAACCGAAATCGCTCGGCTTTTGAGGCAATTCTTTACTATTACCAATCCAGCGGGCGCCTCAAGCGCCCAGATGATGTCCCAATGTGCATTTTCAAGCAAGAAATCGAGTTTTTCCAACTGGGGGACGAGATCTTGAGCGATATTCGCCTCAAGGAAGGATACATAAGTATGAACGATGAAGGCAGAGAGCAACCCGAAAATAAATTTCAGCGTAAAATCTGGGAGCTCTTCGATCAGCCTGACACTTCTGTGGCCGCATCGTGTTTAGCGGTCTTTTCTGTCGCCGTCATTGTTGTAGCAATAACTGTTTCTATCGCAGAGACGGTTCCCTCCATAAAGGAGAAGAAAAGCTTCGCTAATTCTACAAATTTCGCGGCGGAAGAAGTTTGGACCGAAGACACCTGGTTTTTGCTTGAATTATCATTCAACGCTTGGTTTACAATAGAATATTTTGTGCGGTTGTTCACTTCCCCGAACAAATACCACTTCTTTGCGTCAATTTTGAATTTTATTGACTTAGTGGCCATCGCTCCATTTTACATCACACTGCTTCTAAGCAACTCCGAGACGGACTCCGTCGCGGCGCTGAGGATTTTGAGGATCGTTCGCGTGTTCAGGATCTTCAAGCTGTCCCGCTATTCAAAAAGCCTACAAATTATTGGTTATTGCGTCCTGGAGAGCTTCCGAGAGCTGGGTCTTCTCATCTTGTGCTTGTTTTTTAGCGTTGTCGTTACCTCTAGCCTTTTGTACTACATAGAAGTCGGAAGTAAAGATACGGATTTTATTAGTGTTCCGGCGACGTTTTGGTTTTCGATACAAACTATAACAACAATCGGTTATGGTGATATGGTACCGCACAGCCCTTTAGCAAAATTAATGTCGGCTGCTTGTGCGATTTTTGGCGCTGTTACACTCGCTTTGCCTGTTTTAACGTTCGTATCGAATTTTAATACCCTTTATTACAAAAACATGGTAGAGAAGAACGAGCCAAGTCATCCTGAAAACCGCGAAATGTCGGCGGAAACAAGCGAACTCGATTCACCATCAAGCACAAGCGATGAAAGCGCGCTGAGACCAAAGAACTAGTTACTTTTTACTAATGGAATTAAAGTTAAAATAAGGGGCTTTCAGGGTGTAATAGAAGGCTGAATTTATTAACGAAATTCAATGAAAAAGTACTTTATTATTGTTAAACCTCTATACATAAATTAAAGTAATTTTAGCGTATGTTCGAGCCGACGGCCAGTTGCAATTGTTTTTTCTTCCTTTCAAATATAATCTTTACAAAAAAGCTGACATTGACAAGCAAAAGAGTTCAAATTCTGCTCTGTTGATGACCGCTGGGGAATTTCTTGTGGTTATATTACCTTGAGAATCGCAAATTTAATTGCCAACCTGCCGAATGCTAAACAATGTCTTGTTTTGGCAAAGCTCAATGGGTTATCCACCATACAACACCGGCTGTTGGACAAATTAATTCTGGCCTTTGGTTAATACAGAGAATTGGATGGGAAGAAATGCTTCGAGTGCATTTTAATAAATAACAATTTTGTACAAATCTACTTTCGTTTGAAATGGCGTGCATATGTTAAATCAAGGGCTAGGAAAGTTAATTATAACGTGAAAGCTGGCATGGGGTAAAACCTTCTACATAACGACAGGTTCAAATTTGAAAGCCGCAATGGTGCTGCTGCAAGTTAAAAATTCAAAACAACCTCTGAACCCGCAATTTCGACGCTAATGAATACGTTGCAATCGTTTCAGGAGACAAACAAAAAATTTGCTCATATATAAATAATGCTACATGTTTCAAACAGAGTTGAACACTGTTTTATATTAAATTTGCAACCTTTCGGTTAAATTTACCTTCGTTTACAATAACAACGAGTCTATGATTTTCGTTTCCTATGTGGGAAACAAATTTGTTATTTGATTGGTGAAAATAGGACGCCCCGGGAATTAGAGAGATATTCTCCTTTTGAAGCAGATTGAGTTCTAATCCCCTTAAGGCTTAATTCTATAAACTAAATATAATCTTGCCAAAGAGCTAGCGGTCATTTCATAAGGTAATCGGAATGAAATCCCCGCGTATAATCTTGGAATCTCTTGTAGTCGTCTTTCATTTCCTGCAAGTAGAAATTGGGACTGTGTCTGTAGTTTCATTAAATCTGTAAATCTAAACGGAGTGTCGTGTTGTCTTTAAAACTTTGCTAAGATGTTTACAATGTAAACAACTTCATGACATGTCAATAAAACTAGAGAAGCTATTTCTTTATTAAAGGAAGTTCATGTTGCAAGTTTATGTCGCAAAATTTCAACTGACTGAGGCATTCGGGCCACACTTGACAACGCGAGGCTTACGTTTCCAAATTTGTAATCCAAATTGTAATCCATTTCCATCCTCGAATTTGTAAGGACAAACGAGATTTTCGTACGGACTGCTAAAGCTTCGCGGCTGTTGTCATCTTTTAAAATGGCTAACATTCATTTTCGTTCAGTCTCAGAATCAGATTCAAATTACTCACAAACGCTGCTTGTGGTTATAACCAAAATATTCGTTTTTGAGGACTACTATTGGTCGAAACAGGTCACGTGCAAGACCCTGTTCACGACATTTTAGCTCAGCGCGGGAAAAACCTGTCCGGTCGCACACGCGTCAAAAAGGGGCTGGGACGAGAGTGTGCACACAAGCGCTTTTGAATAAACCTACGAACTTAGACGCATTCACGCCGCTGAAACAGCCTGAAACGGTACTCGCTAAGTTACTCGCTCCAGAAACCGTTTTCCGAAATATTGGCAACTGAACAGTTTTGGCGGAGTTGAATGTGAAAGAACTTGATCTATTTCCGACCAAACAGACATCAAAGCGAAGGAAAGAATCACTATAGTATTACACATCAGAGGCATGTAATTGTAATGATGACCATGATGATTTCTAGAAACTAAAAAACGTACCTAAATCAAAAGCCAACAATAATGGTTTGATTTTGTAGGACAGTACTCGACAAATGACAGGAACCCATTAGGAAGTGAGGATGACTAACGATGGCGAGGATGGAAATGGATTACAATATGGATAAACTTGAAATGCGAGGCTCGCGATATCAAGACTGGCTCGGATTTCGTTTTGAGTTCATATTACTTATTTATCCTTTGAAATTTTGTCAAAGTCGTGTTCCATTAAGAAATTACCTTCTTTTAGTTATTCGGAGTTCGTAAAGTTTTTGTTCCATAAATCGAATATTTCCACGAAAATGTAATTAACTTCTAGGACCTTCTAGGACACTTACTTGAAATAAATTCTCGACTTTGTGTTTTGCGCTGTTTTCGTCTTCTAGCATTTTTGTTAAGTGATTTATTCTGCAAAGAAACGCACAGGACAAGTAATAATGATCAACACTCAAGTAGACCCACAATTATAACCTACGTTTAACCTTTTAGCCCTGATATAGACTTATAAATTCTTCACGCGCTCAATTCGCCTGCCCGGCAAGCAAGCTCTCTTTTTCTCTCCCCCACCCCCACCCCTAAGAGGGCTTGCTCGCAGGCTAGCGCTCAATCCGCTCGAGAGACGTCTGAGATTTGACTCCAAAAATTCCATACTGATGACGTAGCTCTACAGATATCCGTGTAGTGTCTCTGATTGGTTGTTGCTCGGTTTTGAATTTTCGCGCGCAAGTGACAACCAATCAGAGACACTACACAGATCTCTGCTGAGCTACGTCATCAGTATGGAATTTTTCAGGTCAGTTGAATCTCAGACGTCCTCTCTAGCGATGTGTAATACTCAGGCTATAAAACGGCTGATATTTAACAAAGAACGAAGCCATACAGTCATAAAATACGACGGAGATTTGAGAACAGGAGAGAAATTTAGAAAACACGAGCCGCAGAAGAATTTATGTTGAGATAATAAAAAGTCGTAAGTGATAGATGGAAAATTATTTATTTATTACAACCTCTAATTTTACATGTACAAAATAAAAACGAAATATTAATTCAATGATGGAATAAGAAGTAAAGTGGATTTTGCAACATCATATAGAACAACGTCCTCGGGGAAAATTAAACGAAATTGCCCATCAAATTTATCAAGTTTTGACTTTCGTAATAAGTTCTAATCTTGTCCAGTTTCAGACATCTGTTCTTCTGTGGTTATCTAATTCGTTTCGGATTTTCTTCTAATTCAAATATAAATTGTTTTGAGGTTTCATTCGTTTATGAGATTATTTCGCGTGTCAGAAATGAAACTTAACGAAAAGTACGCAATTATGATATTCTTTCAGAGCAATGCAAATTACAGTTTTGAAAATTTAAAGCGAAATTTGTTCTTCCTTGAAATCCATTTTCTTTTACGTCCAAGAGCCAAGTTGTAATAATTGCATAGTGTTTATTGTTTTCGATATCAATTTCTATTGTTTTAAACTTTTTCGGTCAGCAGGAAAGCTGCATTTGGGCATTAGAGCGGTTTTCATTTGAGTGTCGAAAAGGAAACATTCG
Organism: Desmophyllum pertusum; assembly: GCA_029204205.1. NCBI lineage: Eukaryota > Metazoa > Cnidaria > Anthozoa > Scleractinia > Caryophylliidae > Desmophyllum > Desmophyllum pertusum. The sequence continues at coordinate 2,452,908 of MU825400.1, forward strand.
TTTGCTTCGGGTTCGCTTTACTGCACTCTCTGATTGGTTCGAAAATCTCGCGCCACTTTCTTAACCAATCACCTCGCAAGCGTGTTCCCGCGCTTGGCGTCGGTGACATGTATACAGCTGTTTCATAAAGGTTGTCGGAAAAAAGCGCACGCGACAATCCCGAAAGGTATTGTGGGTAGTTTTAAGTTCACGGCTTCTTGATCACTTCAGCATTTCAGGGAAATCTGAGAAAATGGCACGAGACGCCATGGACGTATGTTTGCGAGTGCTAAAAGAAAGCAACAAAAGTAGGTTCGACAGCTACAGTGTCAGGAACGTACCTTGCTGATCATATCCCAGATTACCTTTCGGGATTGTCGCGTGCGCTTTTTTCCGACAACCTTTCTCGAAACAGCTGTACATGTATGTATATTTCGAGTTCTGATTGGTTCCTTGTGTTGCTTTTGCCTGTTATGATTGTCGTGATTGGCTAGAGTGGTTTTGGTTTTACACTCAACTGAAAACTGCTCTATCTTGCTCCGATCCTTATAGCAAGACACTTATTGTTTATAATACCTTTGATTGAGTTCATCCACTCTGTTTTTATGTATCCACGATACTCTTCCTGCTTCAGCTGCCGCCTTGCTCTCGCATTCTCGTTTTGTATCTTCTATGGACTCCTGTCGACGTCTTTCGGCATTTTTCTTAGTAAAGTCAAAAGATCAATGCACAAATTAACAATAATCAAGGATGATTCGAATTGTTCCAAGCCAAAAGCTTCTAGCCAAAAGTGCCATTACGTGTCTAAGCAAACCATTAAAAGATGAAGGAGTATGTGAAAAGCAATGCAATTAATGAACTGAGACAAGGACATCTAACATTGAAACTTTACCCTTGACGGTGGTGGATCTAAGGGAGGGGCCCCCTCTTGTGGGCGAAAATACTTAAGGCCCGAAGGCCCGAACTTTTTTCGGTCCCCTACCTTATAAACAGGTCTGGATCTGCCACTACTACTAGTTCCTGTAGAGGATAGCCAAGGATAGCTATCCTCGGCTTCTGATTGGATAGTATGTGCGCACGAAAGAATATGAAATAATTAAAAGTGGTCACAATTTTGGGCAGCTTGCTGTAATACTCTAAAAGGTGCATGTACAGGATAACTCTCATGGTGGTCATTTTAGATTTAAACACCCTAAGCAGAGCCAAATCACTTAATTAGTATAGGTAATCGCATGGGGCCGAGTAAAATTAAGGATTAATATCACTTGTGTTTTCAGAAGTTGCAGAAATTGCCCGAGTCGCGCAGCGACAAGGGCAATTTCTGCAACTTCTGAAAACACAAGTGATATTAATCCTTAATTTTACGAGGAAACATGCGATTACTTGTTTATGACATAGAGGGCAAAATTTTCGGAAAACATTCAAGACGCGAAGCTAAATTCAGCCGGCGGAACGAAAATATTCCTTCCTAAAATCACATAGAATCACAGCGAGATCAAGCAAACCTTTACGTTCAGAACAGGATAACGTTAACTGTTATGTAAATCAAAAGAGAAAAATGTAAGTCGTGAAAATAAAAAAAAATAACAAGCTTACACTCAAGCCAAGTAAAAGGTAATTTTATTCACCTGTTTGCATGTTTTGAAGCTTTCCGCTGCGAGCTGCTTGACATGTCAATCCTACATCGATAAAACGGCAAACGACGACTCCAAACAAACTTGTCATGACTTGTAGAGGTAATTTCTCCTGTTCAATTTGTCGGCCTTCTTCTTTCTTTGAACAAACTCTGTGCTCTTTACTCTGGGTTGCACATGATGAAGCCCAAGCGAGCGCTGTTTTTGAAAATTCTGCTCAAAAATCCCGCCGTCAAGAAGCCAACTAAGTGCAGCGCGCTCAGCCAATTAGGAGCGAGGAATTTTGCCGCTCGTCCAATTAGGATCAAGTAATTTTGCCCCGGGCAAACCAAAATTAATGAAAAATGCCCTCTGTCTCAGCCAATCAGCATTCAGTAATTTTGCCCTCTATGTTATAATAACCCTTAACGGGTAAGACAGCCACCATGTCACTTTAAAGGGACACTGTCCCGGCGTATTTGCTCAAAACTTTTATAAATGCATGAAATGGTCCCTAAATCTATGAAATAAGAACTTAATAAACTCTAATTTCCATACTGCAACAAAAATTTTTTTCAAAATTTCAAAGATTTCCGAGCCAAATTTGAAACTTTGAAAAACTGACATCCTGACGTTTTTTCAAAAATCCATATTGCAATCCATTTCCATCCTTGCTGTCGTTCGTCATCCTCACTTCCTAATGGGTTCCTGTCATTTGTCGAGTGTTATTCTACAGAATCAAACCATTATTGATCAACTTCCTATGATCTAGATATGTTTCTGAGCTTCCCAAAATCATGCTAAAATCAGGACAGTGTCCCTTTAAAATTGGGAGTCACCCACCCCTGGGAGCGCAACACACTAACCATTAGGCCACCATGCTTTCTTTTTGGATGATGACACAGACTGAATGTAATCCAGGTCAGTGATCATTATAAAATTAATATTAATAATAATATTAATTATTAATATATTAATATATGTACCCTTGCAACAGCCAGTGCTTCACCAAGAGCCGTTTCTCTCTGTAGTGCTGCTTCATTTCTCAGCTTTCTTGTGAGTGTTTCTGTAAGATTTCTCATCTCTTCTTGTTTCTTTTTCTCAGCTTCTTCGGCTGCTTTGTGCAGAGCTGCAATCTTTTCGTCCTGGGATCTTTCCCAAGCCGAGCGTGCACGCTTCTTCTCGGCAACCTCACATCTGTACTGAATTTCTGCCATTTTCTCCTCAGCTCGCTAAAACAGAATGAAATAATAATTTAATACAACTGTACTATCATATCTATGAACTTGATGATTTTCTGTATTCTCACTACTTATCAGCTTGACACTACATTGATATTGTTTAAGGAGAAACTGGATTTGGATCACACTTGGAAACCTTAGAATTAACAATGACATGCATTCACCAAATGTTCAAAAATATTGGATAAAAATCAGAAATATAAAAAAAAAACCTAAAGGAAAAAGATATATCAGAGAGTAGTAATTTATTAAAGGGTCTTTTTTCAGGGTCAGCCAAGGGTTTTGGGTATATACGGTATACAGGGGTTTTAATTGGGTATACTAATATATTACTGTATTTTCATGCTGAAATATGGATATTTGGTACTATTTTGATCCTTGATCTAGAGCATAATAATTTATTATGTTCTCTTCTGATCTGTGGTGTTCTAATTTTTGGTGTACTACCCTCTCCTCCCCCTTCCCCCCGGGGTAGGCCCTGATAAATGTCTTCTTTGAATATTACCAGCCTAGCTTCTTCCAGAGCCTGTTCTCTTTCTTCATCCATTCGTTCTCTCAACTCATTCAAAGATTGCGTCAGCTCTGCACGTGCCTTTGCTTCAGCTGCAGCAACCTGGTATTCAGTAAGAAACAACAAACAAATTATCATTCAAAGCTGCAATAATCCGCATTACTTTTAATAACATGCAAACTCGTACTGCTCAATAACGGTTGCATTTTTTTGCTGCTGTCAAACATCTTAGAGGACATCTCAGTTAACAGAAGTTTACTTCAGTGGGCTCATGGGTTGTGATTGGTAGATTTCAATCCATTTTTTTTTTCAGGGTCCGTCGGTTGTCGTCATTATTATGATTGACAACAATCATTGACAGCAGTAATAAATGCAATCGTTAGTTGGGTTTTGAATTTCAGAGTTCACGTGTAATTGGCAGGTGCAAATTAATGCCATCGCAGCTCGCAGAGCTCACCGCTTGATTTTTCTGACAGTGTGGGTTTTTTTTGTACCAGAGAAAAACTTGTGGCCTATGTAATATCACATGGCCTTATGTGCTCCAAGCACAAAGTAAGTAAGTATGCACAGGAGCCCATCACTAGGAGTGAGCAACTCCGACACTACGCCTATGTCACAGCGTTTTTATAGACCGGTTTATTTTTAGATTCCTTTTTCCCGGGAAAATGTGTTTCTGGTCCCATGTGTAAAATATGAAATGAAATAAAAGACAATTAAAAAGATGGCGACCTAATTGCGGCCTTTGTTACACGGTAACGCCAATTAATGATTACAAAGGAAAAACGTTTGATTGTCTGGCGGGAATACGAATTCGTGGGAAAAGCGAATCTAAAAATAACCTGGTCTGTAATAACTCTGTGACACGAATCCAGTCCAGTTGCTCGCTCCTAGTGATGGGCTCCTAGTGATGGGCTCCTAGTGATGGGTATGCATGATGTAATATCACAGGACTGTTCAGTTTTATTCAGAAGAGAAAATGGAATTCACTTTACATAGCCTGCAGCAAGCTCTTACCCTGCGAGCAGAGTGGAAGGGGACTCTGCTCGCAGGGTAGCAGGCTCTACATAAGAATTGTGGACATGACGATGGACATCTGTGTACTCACAGCATCTTGGACTGCTTTCTCTCTGTCTTCTCTCATGACTTGCTGGATTTCATTCAGCAGCTCTGTTCCAATACCTACAAACATGCGCACATACACAAAATGAATTTTTGGTGTTTTCATCTCTCACATGCTTGGATATGCATCATGTGATATGATTCATGTCTGTAACCACAGGGAGGGGGGATCAGGTATTTTAGTGACGGGGAGGTGTGAATGCGGCCAAATTTTTAGACCCCCCAAAAGTCCCATTAGGCTAAAACTAAACCCCAAAAGCCCTTCACACCTCTCTGTCACTAAATATACCCGAGTATTACAAACCCCCCTGGGGATCTCCCATCTTCACTCGGCCCTCCTCCTTTTTTCACTACAGACCACTGAAAAATGATGGTCAGTTTTACATAATAATCAGATCACATCATTCAGCATATGTACGAGAAATATAAGCTTATATATTTTTTCATGAACAAGAGAATCATGTGACAGTTTGAGTAGTTTGTTATTGATTTATGGAGTGACTACATCCCGGCGTAGTCAATCGAACGTTCGGTAATCGAACCCAATCGAACTCAATCGTTCGATTGATTTCGATTGGGTTCGGTAATTGAACACAATTGAACTCACCCAAACATTTTGCCAATCAAACACAATCGAACGTTCGAATCGAACGCTTCTTTAATCGAACATAATCGAACTCTAGATTGATCGAACTTTTCATTGGCTTGCGCTTTGACATTCCAAACCGGTTTCAAACAGGGCGTTGCATTCAAATAAGTTGTGTGGGTTCTAATTTCAAACACGAGTACAGTACCTAGTCAAGATGTCGTTCAAACTGACAATCCACGACGTGGTTGTTAAAGGCAATCACAAGTGCTCTTTCACCGTCAGTGTCAGTGAAAGATTACTAAAGATTCATGGTGAGAAATAGAAAAGGGGAGATCGAGGGCAAGCTCTCAAGGTACTTGACGAAAACGGACGAGGTCAGCTAGACAAAGCTGAGTTAGTTCTACATTACAAAATCGAAATAATCGGATCGATTCAGATCGATTGGTTCGATTCAGTTAGATTGGTTCGGTGCTGTTCGATTGGTTCGATTGAGTTCGGTAATCGAACTCACCCAAAAGTTCCAGTTCGATTGTGTTCGATTGCCGAACCAATCGCAAAACAATCGAACGATTGTGTTCGATTGAGTTCGATTGATTGAGTTCGATTGAGTTCGATTGAGTTTGACAGTTTAGCTAGGGATTTAATAATAACAAAGCTCAGATCAGATGTTCTAGAACATTTTGCAGGGTAAATCTGATCCACGATTCGAAGACTGGTAGCAAATTTTTTGACAGAATGGGAATAAAATAAAGTCTGTACTTACATGCGATATTGTTGTGCGTAACCTTTTGTGTTTTTAACGTTGTCCTGCCATTTAGCATTCGTTCTAACGTTAGTAAGGGATTTCCAGACGCCATCTTTAATTTTTGCGTCTCCTCCGTAGCTATGCGACCGCGACTTATTGAAAGTCCCAGTCTCCCAACAGCTTCAAGTCAGGTCATCACGCAACGCCGCTCCGAAGAAACGTTGCGTGACTGACCCGGGCATTTTCCCGGGCATACCGTGGATTTTCCAGAAATGTTCAAAATGGTGGAAGATAAAGATCATTGGTCTATTAGTATTTGTAGGATCATTCTTTGTAACGATTTCTTGTGTAGTATAGCTTAGCCGGGAGCTTAGTGTCCTCGCTTCTTAGGAAATAGCAGGCCCGTTTACTATTAGCCTGCGAGCAAGCTCTCTTAAGAATTTTTTTGGGTAGGGGTTGAGGCCATGGGGGTGGTGTCCCAAAACCCCAAGAGAGCTTGTTTGCAGGCTAGTTTATTATACACAGGTGAGCTCGAATCGCTGGCTTAGGGCCGAATAACCACTCCCGGATTCTACAGAAAAAAAAATTTATTCCTCAAACCGACGCACAATAGCAACAGTACGATAGCGACAACAAAGCACTAAAATGGTCAGATTTTTAATAACTTTGGTTAAACTCTGTGCCTATCCAAACGGAACAACTCTGAAGATGCTCTGAATAAAGTTAAACACAAGTTTCCCCGCGAGAAACAAGTCTGTGATTGGACGTGACGGAAAATTCCATAGTCATGACGTAGCTCTACAGAGATCCGTGTAGTGTATCTGATTGGTTGTTGCTCGGTTTTGAATTTTCGCGCGCGAGTATAAACAACCAATCAGACACTACACGGATCTTTGTAGAGCTACGTCATCAGTATGGAATTTTTCGGGTCGAATCTCAGACGTCTCTCGAGCAGGGGAAGCTAATTGAACGCGCGAAGAGAGAAGTCTGTTTACTGAGCGAAAACGAAATTGGAAGTTTCCATTTACAACTAAACGATCAACAATTCCGAGTTCTCTGTCGGATGATACTTGTCCTTGTATTTTTCGTACAACTCTTTAAGATCTTCTATGTACTGTGAGTGGAGTTTGTCAATGTTTTCCTGAGTTGGATTGACGACTTTTTCCACAGGAATGGGTGATCCCACTGCGGAAACAAAATAGAAAATCCTTCAGCGATTTTAACGGGAAGGGGGCGGGGGCGGGATGTGGGGGAGGGGTGTGGGGGGTTGGGTGGGATTGGTGACAACTCTAATAAGCAGCGCTGTTTGAGCAGTAACTTTCTTCCTCTGATCTTAAAGACATAAAACGCTAAAAAAAAACATGACACACGAGGAAAGCTTGGCTTACCTACAACGGAGATTGGAGATCTTTTCGGCAGCATGCAAGCTCCCCAGCAGTAAAAGCATCCACTCTGAGTTTTGGATCGAAGCCAGCGCTGAAATCGCGAAAATCGAGAATAGTAACCGCCACCAAAAATGTGAAACAGATTGTTCTGTCCAAAGGCAAACACAGGGACAAGATCGCACCTGTAAATGATAGAAATGCAACATTGATTTCAGTTAAGGGGGGACTTCACCTAAATTTGAAGGAAATTTTAAGAGGTTTAAAGAAGGAATAGAAGAAAGAAAATAATTTTTGGAACACCAACAGACAGTTGATACCCACGCGGGTGCTCTTGCGTGGTTATCAACTGTCTGTCAATGTCAATCTACTAATTTTTAACTTCAAATTCTAATTTTAAAACTACATCAAATCTTCAATATTTCTCATTTCCCTAAATTTTACAACTCCTTTGAGAAAAACTATTTCCTCCCAAATATACCCAAAAATCACCCAAAAATTTACAAAACACCCCATAGCATAGATTCATGGGATGAGCATAGAGTTTTTGGATTGCTTGAAAGGTGAACGAGATATTTCCATTTAACTCATGTTAAGTCGCGGAAAAATGGCATTTAGGTGAAGTCCCGCCTTAATCGAAAACTACAAATTGCAGTGAAGAAGTTACATCGTAACAGGGTGAGCAATGAGCGTTTAAAGGAGTTGGATAATCTTGGATCATCTTGAACAGATTGCACATAAGGCGCTTTGCTTTACAGTAGTAAAGTATGACAACCTATGGCCTCGTTTTATTCTCCATTTTGATTGATTAATTACGTTCTGTACGCGCGAACGATCCTAGGAAATTAGGGAGACTGATCGCAGTCTGCTTTGCGTCATGTTTGCATGCTTCTCAAAATGGCGGGAAAAATCTAAGAACTGGTCTATTGAGTTTGACATATGCATAGTACAAGCTAATAACTCGAGTGAACATATCTCTCCTTCGTGCGATAAGTTCATCACACGCCAGAGAGGCTGATGACCTAGATTTCCAAAGATCTGAGTAGCGCCTATATATTATTGGTGGTTGCTTGCGCGCGAAAATTCGCAACCGAGCAACAACCAATCAGAGGCACTCTGTAGAGCTACGTCATCAGTATGGAATTTTTCTCTCTTGCGTGTGAGCGCGCGAAGGCAGACGTCTGTTTACGTAGGGCTGAAGCAGAAGTACGAAGCCTCATACAAACCCAGTTTGCAAAGCCAGTTTGATAAATCCTTTGCGACGTTTCAATGTCAGCACATAGGTGTCAAAACGCATATCAAGTATCTCCGCTGCTCCGCCCACAACAATAACAACAGAGTGCCCCGCCCCCTTCTGTGTCAGAGTGTACTGCAAGCTGTTGCGTGACACATCAATCACGCCAAGACTCATGATTATGTCACGGTATAACCACGCTTTCAAAAGACCTGTGAAATTGATAATTTGTGCGTTATTTTTAATGTAAATGGCTGTTTATCTTCTTCTGTTCAAGGACAACTGGTGGTTATGCTACGGAGAATTCACGAGAACGAGGTAAATGGAGGTAAATGGCATGAAAACTTGAGCTGCCGTATCTCCATAAGAGTGGCTAGTGGTATGGTTTGGAAGAAAAAAGGTCAAGGAAGTGGTCATAGTTAGTGCATGGGGGGAGGAAAGTCAAATTTGCTATTTGTTGAATCAGATTGTGTCACATTACTGATTCATGACTTTTACAAGAGGAACTCCTTGGCGGGTCTAAGTTTAGAAATACCACAAAAGAAAGAAATAATTGCCTCGTACACGTCACAGTTTGCTCTATGCGATCCACAATCCGAATTCCACTATGCCAATACAGATTTTACAATGGAGTTTATGCAAATATTTAAAAACAGACAAATACAAAACAACGATTAACAATATAAACTACGTTAATATTTCTGCCATTCTTAAAATAATTTTTTTTTAGATTTCATAATGGAAAGAGACATGATAAAGACCCGGGGGTGGGGGGGGGGGGGGGGGGGGTACTCCCTTATGTGGCCTATACGGGGACGTGCCGCTGGACAGGGTATGGTTTTTGGCCTCTCTGCCCTGAACAGGGTATATAATTTCATGCGAGTCTGTCCTATGGTTGCACGATTGTCGTCGTAAAAATATGGTTTATACAGTATTTAGAGATCGGAGACGTTTGCCGCGTACCAGTCAAACGTGATTCGCTAAATTGCAACCTAAGCAGGGTCCTAAAATAGAGGATGTTGTCCTACACAGCATAGGTATTTTAGGGGTTTTTATTGTTTTTTTCAGGGTCAGGTTTTCAAACCCTCGGCGGCACCCCTATACCCAAACATGGGTCAAGTACCCCCCCCCACCACCGGGGATAAAGAACACAAACAATGAAAATAACAACAGCACAAGAATATTTACATATGTGAGCCGTATTTTCTTACTTGAGTGAACTGATAGATGCGGTATAATGCCAGGGAATTTTTCGCTAAATCCACAAGCTTCTGTATTTAGCGCCACGGAAGTTCCCTCGGTGAACATTCCATGCGGATGATATCCGAAAATATAATTCTTCTGAGGATCGAGTTCGCTCGTTTTGACAAGAGTGATGGGAAAGTAATCCCTGATGTATTTAAAAAGACTAAGCCGTCTTGTGAAGTTCCTCAGAAGATCTCTTCCCCCTCGTTCGGGAGTTTTCCACTCCACAAGATGAGTCCATGATAAATAGAGAAGAACCAGCGGCCACAGAGGTGTGTAGAAGAACAATTGATATAACGTGACAAGGCCGAGAATGTGCATTCCTCCCAAGAAACCCACCACGTAGAGAAGCGTGACACTTGCAGTTTGCAGAACGTAGTTGGCAAGCGACATTTTTAGGGTTGTAGATGAAAACAGCCGTTGATAAATACGGCAGTGTAATAATATTTCACCTCTCTGAGTAATCTGAGCTGCTGAGGCCAATTTTAATCCACCGGATGCAAGTTTACGTCATATTTACATCATTGTCGAGAGCTCAGAAATTTTAAAAAATTAGGAATAGGAACGAGGAATGTGGGAACGGTGGAATGACAGAGCATATAAAATCCAAGAAAAAAGCCGGAACAATGTAATCCGTGTCCTACTATTCGGAAAACGCCTGCGTATTTGAAAAATTTTCATCTGGAGTGTTGAAATGGGAAATTTTCCAGCCCGGTTACGAAGATCTTGGTCGCAAAACCGCCGGGAAAAAACAACGGGCCGGTCAACCGAGTTAAAGGCGGCAAGCTGGCGGCCGGCTTTCAAACATTGGTGGGAAATTCAGGTACAGAACTGTACTTACCCGGGAGGGGGTGCGGTTGGTATTGAGCGACACAGAGGTTACGCGTGTCACCCCTGGTGGAGTATACTTTGGCGCTCGGCCGTTGGTTTTGACCCACTTTTTGGAACATAACCTCGTAATTTTATTCAATGGCCGTCGTTTCAAATATGAGCTTCATCACCCCCTGCCTGGTTCTCTCATGGACACACTCTTAATGAAATGATCCCGAAAGAGAAAAAGTCTTGATAACAAGTTCTCCCAATGTATACGACCAGTAAGGCGAATAATTCTCCTTACTGGTCTCCTTACTAAATTATTTATATGTTGACTGTGAAATCATCCTGAATAACAAAAACTTATTCTTGTCTCTTATCTTAGAAAAATTTACGACGAACGGATTGTTGCAACGTTGTGAAAAATATAAAACAACCCCAGAGGAATAAACACTGAAGTTCAAAATATCACATCAAATTATTACTCTCTTCATTAACTTCATTATATTTTTGAATTTTGAGATTTTGAATTTTAAATACGCTTTTGGCTGGTGTATAGCTATAGTCTCCCACGCAGCTGTTATTTGTGTTGTCACGCAACGCTTCTCCCCGCTTCTTAGTGGAGAGAAGTGTTGCGTGACGACACAAATAATGGCTGCATAGGAGACTAGTTGGTGTGAGGTTCGGAACTGAAAAATTTGCGGGCTCTGAGACAGCCTAGAAGATTAGGAAATTCTCGGAACATCCCATCGGAGCTAACAAACGGTTTCCGAAGGTTTCTTGGCTCCAGACCATTGCATAAGCTGACTTCAAAATGGCTGGGTACTGTTGCTTACATCTAAGGGCCTGTTTATACGGAGAAAAGTTGTCCCTGGTAGGAGGGTCACCCTCCATACCAAGCCACCCCGGACAAGATAACTTTTCATACATTTCTTTATAAAATATAGCAACAAACTGTTAACATGAAAAATCGCAAAGTTGGCTCGGGGGGCAGGGTGACCCTGGGTGGAGGGTTACTCGCTTTTGGCGGGAAGAAGAGAGACCCTGGGAATGAGGTTGTTACTCGCTTTGAAGGTAGGGTGACCCTGGGGGGTGGGCCAACTTTGTTTCCATATATACTGGCTGTTTTTGCCTCGCCTACCAGGCAAGTCGGGACATATAGAGCATGTGCGAAACCTTGAGGGCCAAGTTTTGGCTCGGTTAACAGGGACAGTTTTTCATATAAACACTTGGTTAAAAATGGCTCAGGGGAGGGGGGAGGGTAACCCTCCTAGCAGAGACAACTTTTCTCTTTGTACATAGGCCCTAACCTAAACCACTTGGAGCGAATACATGTTTATTTATCATATATTTAGATTCCACAGACGCCCTGATTTGTTTAAAAAAAATACATGCTTTATTGTTTGCACATGCTTAATCTATATCTTCTCAAACTCATTAATAATTCATAAAACAAAGGGAATCATAACCGTGATGGAGGTGTGAAAACCTGGTCTTAGGGCCTATTTACATGGAGAAAAGTTGTCCCTGGTAGGAGGGTTACCCTCCTCCCCGAGCCATCTTTCTGACTGTGTGTTTATATGAAAAAAGGTTGTCCCTGCTGACCGAGCCAAAACTTGGCCCTCTCGGGTTTGCGCATGCTCTATATGTCCCAACTTGTCCCTGATGTCCCCCAGGGTCACCTACCCTACCTTCAAAGTGAGTGACACTCCACCCAGGGTTACCCTGCTTCCCCCCCCCCCCCCCCCCCCCCCGAGCCAACCATTTATAAAGAAATGTATGAAAAGTTCTCTCGCCCAGCCAGGGTGACTCAGTATGGAGGGTAATCCTCCTATCAAACTAAGGACAACATTTCTGACCTATATATTATTGTTATTCTACTGGTATTTAGAACAATTCTTGGTAATTTGAATGATTATAGTTCATTGAAATTGAAATTGAAGGGCGTGCTGGAATAAGGGCATAACGACAATAGAATTCTATTGTTAATTATGCCCTTATTCCAGCATGCCCTTCAATTGAAATCCAACAAATAAAACAAAAATTTATGTACGCTTCATGTGATAACGTGTCTTGGCTTGAACAGGGTCGAGGGGCTGGGCAACCAAAATATTATTGGGGCAACCAAACCAAGTCCTGTGGTTGCCCAAGGGACAACTAGACACAAAATTAAATTTCGAACCCTGACAGTATAATACATGGCTTTGGCTTCTTTATTTGTTAAACTTCTGATGAATTGTATGCAAACACTCTAGTTTAAATTGGTTAACCCTTTGACTACTAAAGCGGCCATAAACGGCCAAGAAGAGACCACAGACTTGTACCACTTGTGACGTCATCACTGTTCACGCCAGAGGATGTCTTTGATAATCAACGGATAGAGTTGGAAAATGTCTAACAAAGCATGCCTAAACGAGCACGAAACATTAAATTGGACCGGAGATACACACGAAACAACTTGGATTTTTTCCTCCAAAATCACCAAAAAACGCGACCTTCACTACCATTGGCACTCTTTGTCAAAAAAATTCCCTTTTCCCAACGTTTAGGCTAAAGCGTTTTCAACGTGAACAAAGACGACTGAAAGGCCAACAAAACCACAAAATAAAATGAGAGAAAAAGGAGAGCAAGAACGGCAAAAAAAATAAAAGGAAAAGAAAAGCCTAAAGTCAGGTGGGTTTTTCAAACCCAAAAACTATGTCCAAATTTTGATTTCTGCGCATGCCCGAGAAAAAATATTGAATTCGTCGCTTCTACGTAGAAGGGGATGTTAGTTGCCGTGTTTTAAACCAAGTTTTAGACAGTTTGACATTAAACTGTTGAGATAATGGCCAGAAATAGGCATCTGGGACGTTAGATTGACGTTTTTTGGAAAAAGCCCAGTAGTCAATGGGTTAAGGCACCGAGTAACTGTTGAATTACTAGTTTGTAGTCTTATATCAATTCAAGTGGTGGTATTTCCCTAGAAATTCCACAACTTGATTCCTTGTCCTCAGGTAAAGGAGCACCGGGCGTTAAATTATGTTCTTTGCTTCTTGCAAACTTCCTCTTAATTAAAATTTTTTGACGGTTGAAAACTTTGTTGACAGAATCTCAAAAGTTTGTTGAATGTCAAATTTTTGAATGTTTGCTGATATAAATTCATCGGAAGTTTGATACCAATAAACCATGCTTTCACATCAACTGGTGCCACTTACATGAAACAACAGTACAAGTGGATCGCTACACCATGGTTTCTAGCTTTGTCGGAGTTGTAGAAAGAGCACTAGTTTTCGGGACGGTTATTTTCCCTTATAATTTGTATCTCGCCCAACTTATTCCATAACTGTGTTAATTCAACACAAAACTCCTGGCTATTGCAATGATATGGGCTTTCCTGAATTCCTTGAAGATCCATTATAAATCGTTCACAATTTTTTTTAACCATAGCCTCTGTCGGCCTTAATGCTGTTACTTTTTTCCACACATTACGCAGTGTTGTCAAATTAATTTGTTCACAAGAGTCGTTCAGAAACAGGTGGATATAAACACGAACCTCGTGTGTAAATTTCACAAGAACAACTTCATTTGTATCATTGTGGTTGACCTGTTTAATCAAGTTTGAAAATGGTTCGGGTTTTAGTTCCCGCCATCTTGTTGCAAAATCTGTCATATACCTTGGGTCTTCCAGGTCCTTGTGTAGTTGTGTTAGGAATGTTAGATCACCTTGGTTGCGTCCTTGGTTGGTTACTATCCTATTTAGTGAAAACGTAGTGCATTTTATACTATAATCAAGTTCTGTTTCTGATGTTGCACTTTGGACGAACCGGCCTGCATTGACACCCCGAGTTAAAAAATACGGCTGCTCTGGCTGTGTACCAAATCGCAAGAGGTCTACGTATGGAACAGTTACCCCAATACTCGCATCCAGCTCGCTTACTCTACTTTCAGTTTCGGGCTTCGGACAACTACTGCCAAAATTTTCAACACATTTCAAAATGATCTTGCGCCGCTCTCCTTTGAAAAGGGGATATGTCATCTCCCCTAAGTCAGTAACTAGATCTTTCAACTCTTCCTTTATATTTGTTGGTACTTCTCCTAACAGAAGCAACGAAGAACAAACATTGAACAACTGAAAGATCGACTGCAGGTCTTCGCGAAGGTTTTCCAGCTCAGTGGTCTTAAAATGCTGGCGGTGATCATCATCAAGCATATACCGTAAAACATCAACACCAGTAATATCCAAGATAATTGAAAGTTTTTCGAAGTTCTCCTTCACCTGTGAAATCTTCCGTGGGATACCTTTATCTTTCAGTTTGCTGTACTCGCCGCTGATTTTTTCCGCAAATTGACGCCATTCCCTACTGATTCTTTCCTCGAATTGACGCCTTTCCCGCCTTTGCTCGTCTCTTCGATCTCTGTTCCTCAAAAAGATGGTTCCAACTATAAACATGGCGATTGTAAGAGCCGAATAGAAACAATAGTAAGCTAGGGTTATTTCTTCTCTATAATCTTTGGCGAACGACATGACACAAATTATATGCCGAAGTCTATTACGTCGAATACTTTCCGCCTTCCGCTCATTCTCGTTCCCAGATCCTCCGTTTCTTTTGTCATTAAAAAAAAACCGCGTAGCTCTGAGGACGAAAATGGTTTCTGCAGCCTCAACCTCGATTCCAGGCTCTCTCTCCTTTTCCTCCATTGTCAAGTGAGGAAAAGGAGAGAGAGCCTGGAATCGAGGTTGGATTGTCGATTGATTGAAATGACGTCATCGACGATGTATTTTATAGTCAGCGGAGTTCCCCATGGGAGCTGAAAGACAGGAAATCCAAGATGGCGGTCGACGCAGTGAAGATGGAAGCCGATGCATATATGGTTTGTTTAACGCATGCACTGTCGACTGAAAGAGAAGAAGTTATGGGCTTGTTAATAGGAGAGGTATTTATCTTACTAGGTTACATTTTAGCCCTGCTAGATTAAAATAATGATAAATAAAATTGAGTTTCTTCCGGCTATCGATGTACGTAGTCGTTTCGATCTTTCCTGACTTTTCTAGGAAAGATGGAAGCGATTCCGTTAGCTCACAATCTGTTCTTATGTGCGTTTTAACTTTTTTTATTAATTTTAAGCACTCTGAAGCGATTTTCGATGTATTTTATGTTCGGCAATGTTGACATCCCTAGCTGTTTCCATGCAGGTTGAGGATGAGAAAGTAGCTCACATTTATTCAGTCATTATGCTCCAAAGACTAGACAAGCGGAAAGATCGAGTGGAGATCTCCCCTGAACAGCTATCAGATGCCTCAACGCAAGCAGAGGTAAAGTGTAATGCTATGATTTTCAACAAAATATCTCAGTCAAGACAATTCGGGTCAACAATTCTTGACAAACACAGGGCTATTTAGGGCAGTTTAACACTAGCGACAGAGTCGAATGGTCAAGAGCTGGCTTAAGAAAAAATCCTGAAAATGTATTACAAATAAGGGGTGTTTAGTTTATATCTTCTTATCTTACAGAGAATCGGCATGTTGACGTCAAAACAGCGACCAATGAGGGTTATAGGATGGTACCATTCTCACCCTCATATCACTGTCTGGCCTTCGCATGTTGTAAGGTCCTGAAAATGGCTTGTACACTAAAAATTAGGGCTAGCTCCAGATAGATATGTCCGAGTTCGAGCCCTGTATGTGTAGTCCCTCATTTTTCTCGCCGCCTCCTGTTGCGTCTTCTCGTGAGGGGTGATTTCCACGTGTGCTTCGCGTGCGCTCGCCCGCTCGATCCCTGAGCAAAACGAGGGACTACTCGTAGTCTAGTTGGACTCTGGATCACAGTGTCTCTCTCCACCCAGGAGTAAATGGGTACTGGTGAACTGTTAGGGCAACCTGAGAAAATGCTGGGGGGTGACCTGCGATGGACTAGCATCCCATCCAGATGGAGCAGCAATATATCCAATTACTTCATGCTAAACCAGGATAAGTTCTGGCAGTTGTGAGCCAAATGGCCCAAGTGCACACTTTTCCTGTTTATTTTTTTTACCTGATGTTTTAAGCTTGAAAACAAAAATAAATTATAATAATTATTGAGCCTTTCTTAGGAAGGAAGTACATTTGTATCTTATACGTACAAACTTCCATATTTTTCTCACTACCAGCATTTTAAGAAGTTTGAGTTTGAAGCTTTCAAGTGATATATTTTTTCTTGTTTCTTTCTTTGTTAGACCTTCGGACACAGGCCATGTACCAAGTCATGGATAAAGGATTTGTAGGCCTTATCTTCTCCTGCTTCAATACTGATCCCACTCTGGTGAGATGCCCTTCTTTTTCCTAAAAAATCTGTCTGTGAAGTCATTTTGGACTGTTGTCTTCATGTTGTGTTGTTTGCCTCTTGTGACAGCTCAGGGAATGAACAAGTTTCTAAAGCCTCTACAGTAGACTCCTGCTATCTCGAACTCGGTTATCTCGAAACCCCCGCTATCTCGAACTCAAACCCATTTCCCTTGCCCTTGTTTTTTGGTCATTTACTACCAGCTATCTCAAACTGTTTATCGTTCCCCTTGAGAGTTTGAGATAGCAGGAGTCTACTGTAAATGATTTGCACAGCTCATAAAATCAGTGTGAGTACCACTACTTTTTTATTTCTTTCAGAGCGGCCATCTGAAGGTGTATTGTTTCCAATCAGTGAACACAAAGCCTGAGGGGGCCCCCACACAGTAAGTACATTGTAAATTTGTATTTCTCCCGGTTCCTGCCACCTTGGTACTCCCCCTTCCCACCCTCTCTTCTCCCACCCCTGTTCCCCTCACTAATCGTATCATCATTGTTGTTATCGTCAACTTCATCTTCCACCAATCACTTTGTTCATTGTATCAGGTATCAGAGAGCAGATATTGAGCTGCAGATTGTCCACACAGAGGTTTTGTCAAAGGCCACTTTAAACAGCTTGTCAGAGCTGCCACAAATACTTTCAAAGGTAGGAAGTTGAATACCTTTAGTTAGGATACATGTTAGATGTAAGGTAAAGCCGCACACTGGCCCACCCTGCCTGAACGTATCCTGGATTCCATAGCATGAAGCTGACCAGGAGCATTGCTACCCCCTGGATGTGATGCTAGTCCATTGCAGGTTACCCACCAGCATTTTGTCACCATTCTGTTACCCATTTATACTCCTGGGTGGAGAGAGGCACTGCAAGAGTAAAACATCTTGCCCAAGAACACAACACAATGACCCAGGCCAGCACTCAAACTCGGACTGCTCGATCCAGAGTCCAACGAGCTAACCATTAGGCCACCGCGCCTTCCACACATGTTAGATTAGATGTACCTCCATTTTAAGTTCTCCAATTTAAATATACATATGGTATTTTAAGAATTGTCCTCCTTATCGGGGAGATTTAGCAACCTGTCCAGGAGACCAGGAGACATGGTCTGTATCCAGGAGACTCCCGGATTATACAGGAGTTTGGAGAGTTGGCAGGTTTGTTCATGAGAATGTGCGTGGAAAATGGACTCTCCTGATCTGTATGTTTTTTTGTTTGTTGTCAGGAAGAGGAAGAAGCATACGGGAAAACTTTAGAGTAAGTTATTTGTAGACTTTTTGTTATATATTACAAAGTGAAGCAAACTGGGCTACAGGCAGGCTTTTAGCCAGATAGGCAATTGGGTCTCCTGTGGACACCCACAGTACTCCCCACCTGCTTTATGAATTGTTGGCTTGAGCCAGCCACATAGAAAATTTTGGACACCCACTTTTCAAATCCTGACTGCAGCCTGGGCTGTAGTTATTGTGTTATTTTAGGTGATTCTGTTACATGCAATTCAAACTAGTCAAATGAATAAATAATGGCCTTAAATTGAAAAACACAAACAAAATCGAAAACACAAACAAAATGCAAGGAAGCGAGAAATGTACGTGAATGGTCCAAAACTGGACAAGATTAAAGCGGATTGTGTTGAATTAACCTTGATTTCTCTCAGGTACACAGAAATCGCATTTAGGTAAATTCATGTTCTATAATACTCAAAACTCATTTTTGTTCAAATTGCATTCTATGTAGCTAAGATTTCATAAGTGAATGAAGATTTTATTAGATATCATTTCTAAATTAGAAGCACTATTATCAGCATTCATGGTTTAACTGCTTTCTCTGTAATGTTTTTTTTCTTCAGTACCATGGATCTTCTAACTGCAGTTCACAACAGCACAGGTGTGTGACAAGGATTTTGGATTGTGATAATGTTGACTTATCTTGTTCTATCTTAATAATTTATCATCACTTTGAGTGATCAAAGGGGCTGAATGAGAATAGTGCAAAAATGTGAAGTGTCCCAAAACACTTTTATATGGGAGTCCTCTGCTGGGAGAACCCTACCCTGAATTGAAACATTGTGGAGTAATCACCCCCCCCCCCCCCCCCCCACACACCACCCCACTACCTTGAGCTACATATATCCCGCATGATTTCTATGTTGATTTTCTTGGCAGTATTTACTAAGGCCTTGTGCCAGTTGATGGAAGTCATGTGCGGACCACTTCTTCAAACCCTGGAAAACAGATTGCAAGTGAATCTGAAAAGGACAGCTGCGTTAGAAACAGAGAAAGAGACACTAGAGAAAGAAGTGGAAAAGTTAACAGCTGAATTACAGGAAGCAACGTAACACCCGCAGCTGTTATACCACACAATAACGACATGTTATTTCTCGAGGCAAGAGAAGCCATGTAGAAGCTGAGCTAGAAATCAGGCCCCATGCAACTCACCGATGCCTTTGCCTGTGTAGTTAAATTACCCGGTGTAGAATTCCAGAACCTGAGAATTCTCGCACTCAAATAATAGGCTATTTCTGAGTTGCCTTTTGCCTCTGTTTCAAAATGGATCCTGGTGCACAACCATTCAAATGAAAATGAGTTTGATTTGCATTTGAGTAAAACTAATTTTCATGTGCAAGGTTGTGCACCAGGACTTGTCTTGAAACAGAGGCAAAAGGAACTTGGAAATGGCCTAAAAACATCCCCTATAAGAGAGAGATACCTGAGATGCGATCTGTCAAATTCCATACTGTAGTGTCTCTGATTGGTTGTTACTTGCATGCGAAAATTCCAAACCGAGCAACAACCAATCAGAGACTACACGAATCTCAGCAGAGCTACGTCATCAGTATGGAATATTTCAAGTTGAATCTTGGAAAGAGCCGTCTGTGTACTCAGGAAAAGAATACCGAAAATAACGCGCTGTGTGAGTAACGAACACAAATTCGGCAGTTTTGTTACCCCAAAATAGAACTCCTCAGAAACTTACGACCTCTGAAAGTTACGATCCATAGGTTTCAAGTCCTCCCTAGGTACCTTTAATAAACATACGGAGAGTTTGGTAAACCAATAAGCATGTTTATTTTCATAAAAATTTTACTTATCACTTGTAGACAAATTGCATTACATCGAAATTAAATCGAAGTAAAACTGAGTTTTTGTTATTACATCAACTGGAAGGCAAAGTGTGATCACACTAGCTACTCTTAAAGGAGCTACGTCACGGTTGGCGCATCTTGAAAAGATTGGCCAATTTTTTCATGTTAGCCATTTGCAATCCGTCTTAATCTTCTCCATCCGCAACCATCCTTGTTCCTGTTTGGTTTATTATTACCTCTTTGGTGTTTTTCTACCTTAGTAAACTGTTATTTTGAGGCTTTCTTCAGTTTGAAGGCGATTTTGCACTTTGCGAAAATGGCTTAAAATTTCGTGACATAGCTCCTTTAGCATTTGAACAATATTTCTCTTCTTCTAGAAATCATGATGAGTGTGGTTGCCTCTTTAAAAATTATTATTACTAAAAATACAATTTCTTGACGCAGCTTCACGCAAAAATGCTAAGAAAATGCTACTGATTGATGCTGCGAATAAGCCACACAAAAATTCAAGCATAATAAATCTATCATGTGTACTGTTTCTACTCATTCCTTTCCTATGTTTTTCTATGGCGGGAGAAGTGAGCCGTAAAGAAAAAAATCGAGAGGCGAGCAGTGAAGCCGCGAGAATCGCTGTTGATCGATTTGCATAATCATTAAATTTCCGTTCGCGCGTGGGGGAGGCGACTGCTCGCCGTTACCATATCCCGCCTTCCAGGCAAGAAGGATCTGGGAACAAGTCCATTATAAGTTAGTGCCCAGTCTTTCTTACACAACACATTTTGTGCTTTCTAGAAAACACTGAGCAGCAAGTGAACTAGAACTTTGCAAATGGACCTGTGCAATTAAGATCAGGCGTTTTAGCACCAGGAGTGTTTTTGTCCTTCACGACGGCGAACAAATGACTCGTGAAATAACACAATGTCACAGCAGTCAAAATAAAAGCAATGCCCATGTGCTTTCGCCATTTCTTTTTCCAGACCCGCACAACAGCAACATTTAAATAGGACATTTGAATCCAAAACGAGAATGAATTGAAAACGAAATCGATGCTAAGAGCGATGGTAACGCGAATAAAGAACTGCGTTACAAAATACATGTTGGTAGACTGATTATCGGCGGAGTACATGAAGTTGTACAGCTGGATGAAGCAGACCGCTGCTATCAACGCGGTTGATTCGCCAAGAATCATCTGAATGCTCATGTCCGCGATAAAGCGCATGCTCCTTGGGGTGCGAAATTTATCTGCGGTCATGATGGTCTCTATCCCGTCTTGTTTCAGAAGCTTCTTGTAAATAAAGTACCACAGATAGTCACGCACAACAATGGTTAACCTTTCTAGTAAGTCCATGGCTCCATGTGCGAAGCTCAGCAGAATAAACAATCCAAGACTCGAGAGTTCTGCTTGCATGACACGGAAAACGATAGCGGACGCGGTGAACATAACGTTTAAAAGCACGTGCGAGTCGCCAGGGTGAAGGAAATCGATTCTTTGCGCGGACAAACGCACAATGACCTTGGGTATAGCGGTTACTAGAGGGAGTGCGCCTGTAATGATTGCTCGGTCGGTTTCGTTTGCCTCTCCATACAAAGGAATGAGTTTGTACACGAGGTAAAATATGACAGGAATTCCAAGAGAAAATTGCGCTGCCAACATCGCAAAAACCTTAATGGTTTTCTTGATTTTCCTGGACCTTTCGGTTTCGCTGTTCTTCGCTACTTCTCTGCCGATAATTAAACAATTCATGAACAGAATCGACACAAACAGGCCATTCAGTGGAAACCACATCCACGGCTTCTTGTAAACGCCGTAAATCTGTAGGTAAAGTCTGTAGCAAGTGTCCAGGAACGCTCCAAGCAGGTTAAGGATTACGAGATTGAGTTTCTTGATCACGCGCCAGCCAAACATCAGCAGGACAAGAAATACTGGAAATAATTGAACGACGTAGCCTTCGGCCGACCCAGCGGTCACCATAATTGCCTGGGTTTTCTTGGGAAGCGATGTCCAATTTGTGTATTGCATGTCGAAGCAAAGATCAACGAGGTTGAAATCTAGAATCAGTATCAAAATAGCTAGCGAACCGAGGGCCACGCCGCCAAGAATCTGTATGTAAAATGCATGCTTGACGGCCTTCCAAAGCGACATCCACCATCTTGTCGGTCGAGATCTTTTCCAGCCCATTTTGCTGTCGTCCCCGGGGGTGGATCGTATTCCTGAAAAATGGCATCATTGCTGTGATCGAACTTTACAAAATCATGCATAAGGTCCTGCCGTTGCATCAATGGAGCATCTTCGAGAAGCCCTTGTCCCTGGTAAGATTCAATGACTCCGGCTGCGAACGTTTCGGATAGATATACAAACAGGCCTTCGAGCGAGAATGGAGCTGATGCCATATTTAGTGAATACAACGAAGGCTTGAATCCTCGGCTACTTTGTTCCGTTAGTAAAGGTCTGGCGTATCTGATTTTTCAATTCTTGCGTGTTCTGAAATGTGTCGTGGCAAATTATATCATTCAATACTGTTTGGAAGAATTATTAAACTGAAACGGGAAGTCGACAGACACTTGAAACAGGAGCGGCTAGGAGTTTATATTCGAGCCCGGATATTGGCGTGGCGTTTTGCTCCATAAATTCTGGGAAAAATGAAATAAATGTTTTTAATGTCATTAACTGTCTTGTTTTCAGCAAGCGTGAAAAATATACCGTACGTCCAATATGTATTGCTACAAGAACGACTGAAGGCTGCTACTTTATACACTGTACAAATATACACCATTGATTGTCCTTAGCGGTTGACCAAGCTCAGTATATACTGCAGTATCGTTGAAACAAACTGAAATTGTAAACAATTCCGGGAATATTGTACGACTTTTCTAGGAAAAGTTAATCGAAGGGGACTATGCTCGCAGGGAAGGGTAGGAATATTGATGACTTCATGTTTTTAAAATAACATGTTTAAATATAGTTTTGCATCATTAGAGCCTCGCTACCGGTAGCGACCTACGATCAGGCCAGTTTTTTGCGCTCCTTATTCTTTTATATAACAAACTGACATTTCCGAGAATTGATGTTTGTTTGTCATGGTAATGTCCATATGTGTTATGAAGCTAAATTTACTCATTACGGGAGTAATGTTAATTTTAAGTTTGTCTCGTGTTGATCTTGTGATCAGCTGCGGTTGTCCAGTTGTCAAGGTCAACCCACGTGGCTCCAAATGCTATTTTGGCCAACCTCGTTCCCAGGGTCTACGCCGCTTTCAAGATGGCGGCTGGGCGAGTAGACCCTGACAACGAGGTTGTATTTTTGCATCTAACTTGCCTAGTTCCTAGTCCTCTATATTTCGCCGCGGTTAATTCGTTGCGGGTCATGTGGTCCAAGCGAAAAAGTGAGACTTTCTCCGTACCGTTCAGTCTCGGATACGAGTCACCAAAATGAATTGACCGTGAAGGCTTTTTTCTATTTTGTGTGGAAAATAAACTAAACTAAACTAAGGCTTGAAAGAAAGCCGTACAGGAACTAGTCAAGCCACAATAGTTCCCACGGAGTTTGTGATTGACTGAATTAATTCGAAGTTATGAATTTAATTCCCTTTTAGAATTGTTCCATGAAATATTGTTTATTATGTTTGCATTAATTTACATCGATGATATTGAAGAATAAAGAAACATGTCCAAGACCAGAGTCCTGTACCTCTCGCAGCTGTAATCCCCACTGAAAGCCAACATATGGCTTTTTCGGGGCTTTTCAGGGTATTCTGAAATATAATAATTCCGTTATTGAAATTGCATAAGCCCCTTGTAGTTGTCCGGGAGTTGTACGTTTTCATTTATATTCAACAAATTGTAACACTGTCCAAATATGGTCATGATGCACTCAATATCTGTCGGCCGTACTCAACAGATATCCTGCGATATATATAATTTCATATGCGCGCGGTAAAATGTTCAAGTCAGTTCTTGAAATAAAAGTCAAAGAAAATAAAACATTTATCCTGCTCAATCTTGCGGAATATCGCCTGATTTTAGCCAACTCCGTCGGCTATTCCGAGCGATTTCGTAGGATAATAGTTAAATATTACATTCGGGAATATAAACTAAAAACCCGTATTTAACCCGGGCCCCGGGGATTTATCCGTGTTGCCGTAAAGTTTTGGGAATATTTTTAATCTCTCTTGGAACATTTTCCATGGCCAACTGTTGAAGCACACTCGTTCGGCTGACACGGTCACTACCGGAAAAAGCAGCAACTGAAACGTATTTCCCTTTTGGTCAGCAAACGGACATTGTATCAGATTTTTACTTTTATATCTAACTGAATTTGCAAGAACGTGGCCCAAGAAAATTTCAGCATTTTTACGGCAACAACGCCAAAAGTCCAGTTTTATCACTCCAATAAGACTAGAAAGCACACCAAAGAAGAACGAAAACTGAGGAGAAAGAAGAGAGGGAAGAGAGAAAAAAGAAATGGCATACCTCGTCTTACTGTATCGTCTACTTTGGAGATAGTTTATGAACGAGAAAAAAGCAAAGAGCGCCAACAAGGTCAAAATGGTGCAATTTTCTGCGGCCAGATATAAAATTATAATTACACATTGCACTTGTAAGGTAGGTCCACGTTTTTCGACTCAGCTGTGCGAAAATCTGATAACCTCACTTACAAACTGGTTATTCCATCGAAATAGAAGTTACACTGGTAAGTTTCTGAAACTTTCCCTAGTTGAACATTGTGATGTAATGTTTCAAAATATAGAATAAAAAGAATAGGTCACCAGCCCCGCGAAAGAGATATAATCGACTAAAAATACCTCCTAATTCCTTACAAAATCAACCAAAAACACGTATTTTTTCACGTTTTCAGTGATTATTAATTTTTCTGCACTGAGAATTGGTATATACTCCTTGTATAGAAAGAAGATGATTACTAGACTTAAATATGCGAAAAAAAATGATAGGTCACCACGCTCGTTTACGAGAAAACGATCATTTACCTCTCTGGCGAGCATAGCCATAATGAAAAAGCCGCCATGTTTTTAATGTGCGCGCGCTAATTACGCGCGAAATGATGCGCAGAAAGGATGCGCAGTGCAATACTAAGGAATGACCTTAATTACTACATGAGTTGACTACGAGCCTGATTCCAAGACGCTGGAGTAATATTGAGGGCCAATTAGTGGGGCGCGTACGAGGCCCCCCCCCCCCCCTTTTTTTCCCCTCGCGTACGCCTCTCCACGCAGACTATACAAGACCCAGCTAGCTAGAACCTAGAAAATGGTCCCGTGCAGTTAAAATGACGCACTATAACTCCCGAAGTGTGTTTGTCTTTTACAACAGCAAACAAATAAGTTGTAAAGTAACACATTGTCACGGAAGTCAAAATTAGTCCAACAACCATGTGCTTACGCCATTTCTTCTTCCAAACCCGCACTACAGCAACGTTTAAATAGGACATTTGAATCCAAAACGAGAATGAATTGAAAACGAAGTCGATGCTAAGAGCGATGGTAACGCGAATAAAGAAATCTGCTATCAGATGCATGTCCGTGAAGGACGGACTGTTGTTGTTGTACATGAAACTGTACAGCTGGATGAAGCCGACCGCTGCTATCAACGCAGTTGATTCACCGAGAATCATCTGAATGCTCATGTCCGCGATAAAGCGCATGCTCCTTGGGGTGCGAAATTTATCAGCACTTAACATCGCTGCGGCGTCTGTGTCTCGTTTAAGCTTCTTGTAAATAAAGTACCACAGATAGTCACGCATAACAATGGTTAACCTTTCTAGTAAGTCCACTGAGCCGTGCACAAAACTCAGCACAATAAACAGCTGAAGACTCGTGAGCTCCGCTTGCATGACACGGAAAACGATAGCGGACGCGCTATACAGAACGCTTAACAACACGTGGGAGTCCCCAGGATGAAGAAAATCGATTCTTTGCGCCGCCAAACGCACAATGACCTTTGGTATAGCTGTTACAAGAGGGAGCGCACCAGCTATCACCGCTCTGTATGTTTCGCTCTGACGACCATACAATGGAATGAGGGCATAAACGAGAACAAAAGCGATTGGAATCCCAAAGGCCAATTGGGCTGCGAGTATCGCAGAAACCTTGATGGTTTTCTTGAGTTTCTTGTATCTTTCAGTTTCGCTGTTATTAGCAATTTCTTTTCCTACAAGAATAGAATTCATTAGGACAATGATCAGAAAGAGAGCATTCAAAGGAAACGACTTCCAGGACTTTCCGTAAATCCCATAAACTTGAAGATAAAGTCTGTAGCACGTGTCGAAAAATACACCCAGAAGATTGAGGATCAAGAGATTGAGTTTCTTGACTAAAGGCCAGCCAAACATTGTGACGACGAGAAGAAATGTCCACATTTGGATCACATATGCTTCTACGGTTTCAGCTGTCACGATGATGGCTTGAATCTTGCGCGGAAGGGAGTTCCAATGGCTATGCCTCCTGTCGTAGCAAAGATCAACGGAATTGAAATCCAGAACCAAAATTGCAATAGCAAGTGAACCGAGAGCCAAACCTCCAATAATTTGAATACAGAAGACGCATTTCATGGCCTTCCAAAACGACATCCACCATTTGGTCGGTCGAGATCTTTCCAGCCCATTTTGCTGTCGTCCCCGGGGGTGGATCGTACTCTTGAAAAATCGTATCATTATTGTTGAACTTCTTAAAATCCTCCAAGGGATCCTGCCGTTGTATCAGTGGAGCGTCTTCATGGAACCCTTGTCCTTGATAAGATTGAATCACTCCGGCTGAGAACGTTTCCATGACATAAGCAAAGAGACCCTCGGCAGTAAACGACGCCATGAATCAGTTTGTAAGTTATAAAGTGCCAAATATAAAACGAGCGACTTGGCGTCAAAGTAATTCAAATCTCGCAAAACAGATACAAACTGAAATATTGAAGTTAATTTTACTTTCGGAATCCTAACCTGCGATCTTTCCTTTCACAGACCAGTCTGTGACCCGAGTTGACGCAACGCGACTTAAATTTCTCATACCACGTGTTTACACAGACAGTCAAACATGTTTATTTACGTCATTCTTGCTGTAGCCGGAATTTATTAAGCTGGCAGTCTGCAGCGTTACTACATATATCACGGCGTTTGTGTGACATTTTGGAGGATGGCCATGATTTTAAGTTAAGAACATCGAAGCCGCCAGTTGCGTGAACCAGATCGCAGCCGAACGGGAAAAAAATTACATCCGCGATCACGCGCCTTCGAGCGAGAAGCGAAAAAATGGCTGCGCGAAATCTAGTCTGGAAAGATTCGACCCCTAGGTTTCGCAATACGATGAAATCCGTTTAGACCTGTTTATTTTATTTTCATTTGCCGAGAATTCATCCTATTTGCTGCTACTTGCCTAAAGCAACCAATCTCATTGTTTTCAGCGAAGCTAGTGGCCGTTTGACATTGCCAGCTACGAAATTTGTGGTATTATTATCATTTCATGGCGTTTATCACTCTTGCAGAGCTGTTTGGGTATATCACAGAGACGTACACTGCTGGTGTAATCGAATCTTCTCAACGACAAAGATTGCGCATGCTGGAAGCGGGGCTGGAAGATGGTCCATTGATTAATGAACGCCAGGATCCCTTGGAGGACTTTCATAAGTTTCATCCCAATGATGCGATATTTCAGGAGTACGATCCACCCCCAGGGGACGACAGCAAAATGGGCTGGAAAAGATCTCGACCGACAAAATGGTGGATGTCGCTTTGGAAGGCCATGAAATGCGTCTTCTGTATTCAATTTATTGGAGGTTTGGCTGTCGGTTCGCTTACTATGTCAATTATGGTTCTCGCATTTAATTCCGCTGACCTTTGTTACGATAGTCAATCGCAGAATTGGACTTCGCTTCCAGGAAAGATTCAAGCCATCATTGTGACTGGTGAAAGCGTACAAGCATTTGTGGTCCAGATGTGGTCATTTTTATTCATAGTCGCTATGTTTGGATGGCCTTTAGTCAAGAAACTCAATCTGATGAGCCTCAATCTGCTGGGTGCATTGATCGGTACTTGCTACTTACTTTACCTTCAGGTTTATGGGATATACGAGAAGTCGTGGATGCCGTTTCCTGAGAATGCTCTGTTTCTAATCATAGTGCTGATGAATTCTATACTTGTTGGAAGAGAAATTGCCAAGAACAGCGAAACGGACAAGAAACGTAAGAAAACCATCAAGGTTTCTGCGATACTGGCAGCTCAATTTGTCCTGGGGATTCCAATCACCTGGGGTCTCGTTTATGGCCTCATTCCATTGTATAGTCGTCAGAACGAAACATACAGAGCTTTGATAGCTACTACATTCCCTTTAATAATTGTTATACCAAAAATCATTGTGCGTCTGGTGGGGCAACGTAACGATTTCCTGCATCCCGGGGAGTCATACGTGTTGACAAGTTCCCTGTATAGTGAGTACATGGTCGTTTTCCGTGTTATGCAAGCGGACCTTACCAGTCTAAACCTTTTTATTCTGCTGAGTTTTATGCACGGCTCGGTGGACTTACTAGAAAGGTTAACCATTGTTATGCGAGATTATCTGTGGTACTTTATTTACAAGAAGCTTAAACAAGACGCCGCGGAAGCCGAGGAAATGTTGAGCGCTGATAAATTTCGCACCCCAAGGAGCATGCGCTTTATCGCGGACATGAGCATTCAGATGATTCTTGGAGAATCAACTGCGTTGATAGCAGCGGTTGGCTTCAGACAAATGTATATTTTCATGTACAGCAACAACAGTTCGTCCTTCGCCGACATCCATTTGTTAGCAGATTTCTTTATTCGTGTCACTATAGGTCTTAGCATTGATTTAATGTTCAATTCATTCTCGTTTTGGATGCAAATGTCCTATTTAAACGTTGCTGTAGTGCGGGTTTGGAAGAAGAAATGGCATAAGCACGTGGTTGTTGGATTTATTTTGACCACCTTGACAATGTGTTACTTTACAACTTATTTGTTCGCTATTGTTGAAGACAAATACTCTTCGGGAGGTACAGAGCGTCATTTTAATTGCACGGGACCATTTTCTAGGTTCTACTGAGGTGTGTCATTAACTAAAATAAAACCCCAATGCCTTTTATTTTGTGAGTGCATTATAATTACATTTCGCACATAACAAGCAAATTAAGCAAAACGTACCACAGAGCAGCTAGAATTCTGTGGGCAAAATGTTTGAGATATAGGACAAGGATAATAATTGATGAAATGAAATAAAATAGGAAAACCCCGCCTTATATTTGTAACAAACAACCTTAATTAAAATTGATTTATCCGAGTTTTGGTGTGATTTGGTACATTTTTAGACCGATTTCGTCCATGTCAGGGTGCACGAAAACTGCTACTGCTATGCGACCACGCCGTTTTCGCCTTTTGAACTGACAATCGCATCTACCACTTTTCAACGACTTACGGAGAGGCGCGCGCGTTATCAGTCTAAACCTGAGGATTTGCCGCCTAGTGTACGGTGTTACTACAGTACAGTAAATTTAAAGCAGTTCATGAGAGGCTAGACTGAAAATGAGCAAACTGCAGAGTCATTAATCTGAAGCATAAATCCTCGCGGTATACCAGTTTTTTTACACATATTTTTTCTACACATATAATGTTTCTGAAAGAACGTATCACGAGGATCTCATAACTGAAACAATTTCTGAAATAGGTCGAGTCAATCAAAAGTTATGGTGATTTGAATTTCCCACAATTTTTATTACTAAAAATAGAACAAATTCAAAATTCAAAGCACCATAACTTTAATACATCCCCGCCCACGCACTGGATCTCGAGTGACACTAACGTAGACGAAACTATTGGACAAGATCAGTTCCGGTCCCTCTTAGACTAGAGAGCAGTCCCTCTTTCCCTTATTCCGTCGAAAATCCGCGAAATCTGGGGAGAGACGTTCTTTTATCGCCCCCAGATTTCGCACGGCCATTTTCCCAGCCTCGATCCCATGCAATGACTTTAGACTTTGATTATGGTAACCATATACTCAAATATAGCATAATACTGACGGATTGTTTTGCAGCAGACATCCGACTTTCCCGGAATTGTTTTCATCGCATGTTATAATGGAGACAATACGATGAAATCTGTTTCAACAGTTCAAACGCCAATAAAATTAAACCTCACCAATGGTACACTATGCTAAATGAACTTTCAATCATTTTAGTAGAACAGCCTCTAAACGACAAATTAGTTGTGATTTTCTGTTTCATGGCTTCAAAATAAAAAAAACGCAGTTAATTGATTTCATTTTCCGAGAATTTCATCCCATTGCCTGAAACAACAAATCTCATTGCTGTCAGCGAAGCTATAGTGGCCGTTTGACATTGCCGACTGCGAATTTTGTGGTGTTAGTATCACTGATTTCATGGCGTTTATCAATCTTGAAGAGCTGTTTGTGTATATCACAGAGACGTACACTGCCGGAGTAATCGAATCTTGTCGAGCCAGGTACGAGATTGCTCGAAGACGCTCTATTGATTCAACCGCAGGATCCCTTGGAGGTCTTTCAATAGCTTTTCAACCATCGGTTTTGAAGTGAAGCTTGAATGGCGTTGCTCATTCTAGTCGAAAAGTTTTTTGTATATGTCACGGAGAAGTTCACTTCTGGAGTGATTCAATCTTATCAAAGACAGAGATTGCCCGAAGACGCTCCATTGATTCAACCGCAGGATCCTTTGGAGGATTTTAAGAAGTTCAATAACAATGATGCGATTTTTCAGGAGTACGATCCACCCCCAGGGGACGACAGCAAAATGGGCTGGAAAAGATCTCGACCGACAAAATGGTGGATGTCGCTTTGGAAGGCCGTGAAATGCGTCTTCTGTATTCAAATTCTTGGAGGTTTGGCTGTCGGTTCGCTTGCTATTGCAATTGTGGTTCTGGCATTTAATTCCGCTGATTTGTGTTACGATCATTATAGCCAATCGCAGAATTGGACTTCGCTTCCAAGAAAGATTCAAGCCATCATTGTGGCTGGTGAAAGCGTGGAAGGATTTGTGGTCCAAATGTCGTCATTTTTACTTATATTCATTCTGTTTGGCTGGCCTTTAGTAAAGAAACTCAATCTTATGAGCCTCAATCTGCTGGGTGCATTTAGCGACCCTTGCTACAGACTTTACCTTCAAGTTTATGGGATATACGACAAGTCGGGGTGGTATTACCTTTGAACTTTCTGTTTCTGATCATAGTCCTAATGAATTCTATACTTGTTGGAAGAGAAATTGCCAACGACAGCGAAACTGAAAGATACAGGAAACGCAAGAAAACCATCAAGGTTTCTGCGATACTGGCAGCTCAATTTGTCTTTGCGGTTTTAATCACTTTGAGTCTGAGTTATGGCATCATTCCATTGTATGGTCGTCAGAAAGATCAAACAGACAGAGCAGTTATAGCTGCTATCTTTCCTTTAGTAACTGTTATACCAAAAATCATTGTGCGTCTGGCGGTGCAACGAATAGATTTCCTGCATCCGGGAGAATCGCACGTGTTGACAAGTGTCCTGTATAGCGCGTTCATGATTGTTTTCCGTGTCATGCAAGCGGAACTTGCCGATCGAAAACTTTTTATTCTGCTGAGTTTTTTTCATGGCTCAGTGGACTTACTAGAAAGGTTAACCATTGTTATGCGTGACTATCTGTGGTACTTTATTTACAAGAAGCTTAAGCGAGACACAGACGCCGCGGCAATGACAAGCGCTGATACATTCCGTACCCCAAGGAGCATGCGCTTTATCGCGGACATGAGCATTCAGATGACTCTCTGTGAATCAACTGCGTTGATAGCAGCGGTCGGCTTCATCCAGCTGTACAACTTCATGTACAACAACAACAGTCCGTCCTTTGCTGACATGCATCCGATAGCAGAATTCTTTATTCGCGTCGCCATCGCTCTTAGCATCGATTTCGTTTTCAATTCATTCTCGTTTTGGATTCAAATGTCCTATTTAAATGTTGCTGTGGTGCGGGTTTGGAAGAAGAAATGGCGTAAGCACATGGTTTTTGGACTTATTTTGACCACCGTGACATTGTGTCTCTTTACAACGCATTTGTTTTCTATTGTCAACGTCAAAAACCGATCTTCGGGAGCTAACATACGCTATTTTAATTGCACGGGACCATTTTCTAGGTTCTAGCTGGGTCATTAAGGGAATTCCTCCTTACTTATTACAAAGGACATATTTTGTAGCCTGCGTAGCTGAGTGGAGAAGAGCGCGAGTGTTTAGGGGCGCGCGCGCGAGAGAGAAGACACGCGCGTTTTCTTCCTCTGCGCACCGCGCGTGAGACTTAGAAATCCCTCAATCTCGAAGGAAAAGTGATAAAGTTTCATTTTTTTAGGATCAAAGACAACCTATCCTCCTTTATAAACTGTCGTATGGGATTAATTTTGCGTCTTTATAACATCATAACTTTGGTATTAATGTGAATTTCACCACATGTATACGAAGCTTTATGCATTGGAACGTTCTTTAATGGGGTCTTTAATCATTGGCATTGTTTGTAATTATATATAATGTCAAATAATGTAAGCTGTTTGAGTTTTAGGGGTTTTTTCTGTCCTGGTCACGTGACTTGCCAAATATGGTTGTGACTTGAAAATTTTGAAGGGACTTTCAATTGAACAAACATGGCCAAGCAGATCCAAAGATATGAGATAGTTTGAAGTCTTACTAAGCAATAGAGTGGTAGTTAAGAAGGCCCCCCCTTAACTAAACTAACACCCTAATGCCTTTTATTTTGTAAATATGTTAAATTTCGCACATAGAAAGTACAACGTACCCCAGAGCAGCTAGATTTTCGTGCGGAAAATGCTCGTGATATAATGGGACACGGATAATAATTGACGAAATTAAGTAGAATAGGAAACCCCCTGCTTTATATTTGTAAGAAACAAGTTTAATTAAAATTGATTCATCCGAGTTTTGGTGTGATTTGGTACATTTTTGGACCGATTTGCTCCATCTCGTGCAGCATCAAACAGGCAAGCCAAAGACTGCTACTGTTATGCGACCTTTTGGACTGACAATCGCATCTACCACCTTTCAACGAGTAATGAAGAGGTGTGTTATCAGTCTAAACCTGAGGATTTGCCTAGTGTACGGTGTTCTGACAATAGATTTAAAGCAGTTCACGAGAGACTAGATTGAACGTGAGCTAACAGAGACATTGCCTGAAGCATAAATCCTCGAGGTATACCAGACAGTTTTTTTTACACACTGAGGTTGTCCTATCTCAGCACCCAGCACTTTGCTCCTTTGGACCATACTTACAGTACAAGTAGTTCTACACTGGGAAATGCAAAATTGTTAATAATTTTTTTCATTTTTAATCCATTTTACTCTTCCTTTTTCGAACTGCCTTCTCTAATTCGTACTGTTTGGTCCTGCATGAGGCTGCATGCATGTGGATCGAATCGGCAATCTCGACGCAAGTACAGCGGTACGTCCGCTACTTACATAGAGAACGAGTACCTGCTCGCTGTTCCCGGTCTTGCCTTTCCAGGCTTTCGGATAGTGTGGAAAACGATAAAAAAGCAGCGGGAAGAAATTAGAAAAGGGCAGGAAAATCTGAGAGCCTAGAACACGGGCTACTGGCTCCTCAGAAACCAAATCAAATCAGTTAGGAGATACCTGGCCACGCACTGGCAACAAGGTATGGAGATCCCAAACCCACAGCGAGCCTGGTCACCGAATGGTTCAGGAAAAACATTTTTACAAACTGTATTTCGCGCTTGCCGGCTGGGTGATTATTCGGCATCCGTTGCCGGAGCCCAAATATATGCTTCCTGATAATCAGATGATCACATGCGTAATAGGCCAATGGACATAGATCGTCATACTTCTATTGCTGATTACACAGGGTCCAGAGGAGTTCAATTTGATCGTACAAAACTCGCTTTTAACGTCTTTACCTTGTAAACTAAATCCTTGTTTGTGCAATAAAATCCTGAATCCAATTTCAACCGTTTTATGTTTTCCTATTTGCCATATCCTTTCAATCGCCTGATCGATATTCGTCCGCAATGTTTTTTTTATTTCGTAAGCCGCAAACTCACATCATAGAAATCGTAAGACAACCTTCGCAAGCTTCCAAGCCCACAGTAATTTGGCCTGCGGTATATATTTAACGTAACGCAATACGGCGACGTTTAAATACTTCAAAGAGAACAGTGGCCCGATCAAATTTGACACGATCAAATTGAACTCCTTTGTATCCTGTGCTGATTATAATGCTTTTGTTTGCAGTATTAGTTCACGACATGCAGTCGTCATTCAACCAATACAAGTCCGGAAGATTTTAGGGCATATTAGTGATCATTGGACTATTCGATTAGTAGATGGAATTCGGCATTCCCTCTGAATAATATGTAAGTATATAAAAAACGAGTGCGAGGCGGCCGAGTGCTTTTATTTGTTTCAAGATCTTTGGATACCACGATGAAACCCGAAGCACGAGTTTTTTAGATTGCTTCTCAAACAAAAGCTTTAAAAAGAAAGCACTAATTAGTAGTAGTTGACCCGCATTGTTTTCCAGTTCTTAATTTACGGTTACCAAACGTAAGCTTTGAATAGTAGTAATGAAATATTGTTTTGCACTTCTAATTAACAGTTTCTAAATCCGTTGGGGGAAACATGATCATGAAGTCAAATGTAAATTAGTGAAAATTTGTTATTTTGCATTTCAAGCATGATGATAATCTACTTTAATGCTCTAAGTCATTCAAGTATCTTGTAGCTCAATGGTAGAGCGTCCGACTGCTGTGAGGAAGGTCACGGGTTCGACTCCAGCTGGTAAAACATTGAATTATTTTTTCTTTGAAAAATGCTTCTATGATAATTATTTAGTTTAAGTCTAAGGGGTGATTACATGGCGAATTTCAGCCCGGGCTGAAATTTCAGCCCGGTTAGGGGCTGGAATTTTGTTGCGATTACATGACGAATTTCAGCCCGGGCTGAAATTT
The DNA here is from genome assembly GCA_029204205.1 of Desmophyllum pertusum. NCBI lineage: Eukaryota > Metazoa > Cnidaria > Anthozoa > Scleractinia > Caryophylliidae > Desmophyllum > Desmophyllum pertusum. Next base: position 2,487,740 of record MU825400.1, read on the forward strand.
CAGCCCGGGCGCCAAATTTGAAATTGCGCGGGAAGAGTCATCAGAGAATGAGGGGCGATTTGAATAACCGGCACCTTATTTACATATCGGCTGAACGTTTGAAGAACGAAGCTGTTGTTATATTCCATTTTCGATTTGAAATTCGCGACACATCGAATAAGATTTTCGATTTTATCTCCTTTGTTCCACTGGAACCTTTTTCCCATCTCGTTTAAAAACACAGGAGCGATTTTACAATACCCGGCAACTTATTTACATACCGGCTGCACGTGTATATAAAAACAAAAGGACCATTCTTATTCAATGACATGCAAATACGTTGCCGGGCATTCTACAATTTAGCCAAAACACAATCACTGCGAATGCCCAAGTTCACTTTTCAGCCCGGGCTGAAAATTCCATTCCGATTACATGGTTTTTTTCAGCCCGTTTGGCTGGGCTGAAAATTCCAGCCCGGTTTGAGAAACCGGGCTGGAATTATCAGCCCGGGATGAATTTCAGCCCGGGCTGAAACCTTGTCCATGTAATCGCTAACTTAATTTCAAGAGGATTTGTTTCGGAAGTCGGGCTGAAATCTCAGCCCCCCTATCCGGGCTGGAATTTCAGCCCGGGCTGAAATTCGCCATGTAATCACCCCCTAAGTGATATAAATGCCACAAGAATCTAGATATCCAATAAAAACGCATATCCAGATCACTAGTGGTTTGGATATGGGTTTTCATTGGGTATCTAGATTCATGCATGTGACGAAATACTTTCCCGTCATTCGGCTGATAACCTCATGAATTATTAATGAGTTTGAGAAGTTCCTATCAAGAATTACTTCCGCAGGGAAGATAGAAAGCCGGCACTTTTCTTTGAAGACAGTGCCGGGCAACGGTGCGAATCCTGTGTCAATCAAGCCGTTGCTAAGAATGACGTCAACCAAACCGTGATTTCCTCGGCCACCTTGCAGGGAAATGGAAGTGCAGAACATATATAAATTTGCCAGAAAGGTGCTAGAAAAATTGTTTTAAAAATGTTTATATAGCCACAAATATATATAGCGAGCTGACTGATGGAACGTTCAGTACAGCAGACATCCGATATTCCCGGAAATGTTTTCATTGTTATACTGGGGTCAATCCGATGTATAAATTTGTTTAATAGACCTGTTTATTTTATTTTCATTTTCCGAGAATTCATCCCATTTGCTGCTGCTTGCCTAAACTGACAAATTTCGTTGTTTTCAGCGAAGCTAGTGGCCGTTTGACATTGCCAGCAGCGACTTTTGTGGTGTTATTATCATTTCATTGCGTTTTTTAATCTTGAACAGCTGCTTGTGTATATCACATGCACAGAGACGTGACACTGCTGGTGTGATCGAATCTTGTCGAGGTACGAGATTGCTCGAAGACGCTCCATTGATTCAACCGCAGGAACCCTTGGAGGTCTTTCTATAGCTTTTCAACTATCGGTTTTGAAGTGAAGCTTGAATGGCGTTGCTCATTCTAGTCGAAAATCTGTTTGTAAAGGTCACGGAGAAGTTCACTTCTGGAGTGATTCAATATTATCAAAGACGGAGATTGCTCGGAGACGCTCCATTGATTCAACCGCAGGATCCTTTGGAGGATTTTAAGAAGTTCAACAACAATGATGCGATTTTTCAGGAGTACGATCCACCCCCAGGGGACGACAGCAAAATGGGCTGGAAAAGATCTCGACCGACAAAATGGTGGATGTCGCTTTGGAAGGCCGTGAAATGCGTCTTTTGTATTCAAATTATTGGAGGTTTGGCTGTCGGTTCGCTTGCTATTGCAATTATGGTTCTCGCATATAATTCCGCTGATCTTTGTTACGATAGTCAATCGCAGAATTGGACTTCGCTTCCAGGAAAGATTCAAGCCATCATTGTGACTGGTGAAAGTGTAGAAGCATTTGTAATCCAAATGTGGTCATTTTTACTCATAGTCGCTATGTTTGGCTGGTCTTTAGTAAAGAAACTCAATCTCATAAGCCTCAATCTGCTGGGTGCATTTATCGACACGTGCTACAGACTTTACTTTCAAGTTAATGGGATATACCAGAAGTCATGGAAGTCGCTTCCTTTGAATGCTCTCTTTCTGATCATACTCCTAATGAATTCTATACTTGTTGGGAAAGAAATTACCAAGAACAGCGAAACTGAAAGATACAAGAAACTGAAGAAAACCATCAAGGTTTCTGCGATACTGGCAGCCCAATTCGTCTTTGGGATTCCAATAACGTTTGGCATTATCTATTTCATCATTCCTTTATTCAGTAGAAACGAAACATTCATAGCGGCGATAGCTGGTGTACTTCCTCTAGTGACTGTTTTGCCAAAAGCCATCGGGCGTTTGGCGGCGCAAAGAATCGATTTCCTCCATCCTGGGGACGCACACGTGCTGATAAGTGTGCTCCACAGCACCTTCGCTATCGTTTTCCGTGTCATGCAAGCAGAACTTGCCAGTCTAAACCTGTTTATTCTGCTTAGTTTTGTGCACGGCTCAGTGGACTTACTAGAAAGGTTAACCATTGTTATGCGTGACTATCTGTGGTACTTTATTTACAAGAAGCTTAAACGAGACACGGAAGCCGAGGCAATGTTAAGCGCTGATAAAGTTCGCACCACAAGGAGCATGCGCTTTATTGCGGACATGAGCATTCAGATGATTCTTGGAGAATCAACTGCGTTGATAGCAGCGGTTGGTTTCAGACAAATGTATGACTTCATGTACAACAACAACAGTCCGTCCTTCACCGACATGCATCTGATAGCAGATTTCTTTATTCGGATTTCCATCGCTCTTAGCATCGATTTCGTTTTCAATTCATTCTCGTTTTGGTTGCAAATGTCTTATTTAAATGTCGCTGTGGTGCGGGTTTGGAAGAAGAAATGGAGGAAGCATATGATTATTTGTCTCATTGTGACCGCCGTGACAATGTGTTACTTTACCAAGTATTTATTCGCCGTTGTGAAAGTCAAACATTCCTCGGGAAATAACATGCGTCATTTTAATTGCACAGGACCATTTTCAAGGTTCTAGGATGGATGCATAACCCGCGGGTAGGGAGATTTCAGGGACCGAACAAACTGGTGATTATCTTTTATATATGGTTCACCTCATAGGTAGTCTCCTACGCAGCCGTTATTTGTGTCGTCTGGGGAGAAGCGTTGCGTGACGACACAAATAACGGCTGCGTAGGAGACTGCTGAATATACCAATATAAAACGCTTTCTCTGTTTCCATAGAGTTATGGTAACATGAGTGAAGTTTGGGAGAATGAGAATCGCACGTGTTGATAAGTTCGCTGCATAGTGAGTACCAACCTCGTTCCCAGGGTCTCTCATCTTCCCGCCCCCTGGAGCGGGAAGAGTGAGTACATGGTCGTTTTCCGTGTTATGCAAGCGGACCAGTACCCACGTTTTATGATTCTGTGAGTTTTGTGCACGGCTCTGTGGACTTACTAGAAAGGTTAACCATTGTTATGCGAGATTATCTGTGGTACTTTAGGTAATGTTGAGCGCTATTGTCTATTGTCAAAGTCAAAAACTCTTCGGGAGCTAACATACGCTAAAATATTTATTCACAGTGATTCGGACGCTTATACACACATGCGCCCATAATTCAGGAAATAGAAAACAAAACAAACAAAACAAAAACAAAAATTTCAATTTTGATCCCAAAATGAATTTTGAAATATTTATTCTTAACCCTATTCTGCCTGGGGGGGGCGGGCAGAAAGTGCCCGCGCTGACTTCAAATTTATCGTACTTAAAGAGCATTCAAGCAATCATAGCCAAACTTTATGACTTTTCCTAAAAATTATCTGGGAACATTTTGGTGTGCCAATTTTTTTCATATAGAGGTTATTCAGTGGAAAGTTGTAAAGGCTCGAAAAAATAAAAACTGACTCGTAAAATACCCAGCCGTATTACACAACTTTCCGCTGAATAAATTGTTTATTATACGACAAATTCTTTCCAAAAATATAGGCTTTCAACGGAGTTTTCCGTAGCGCGCGGTCAGGGGGACTGAGACCCGTGTAATACGGTCTCATATCTGCTCTCGTCTTTGTGCGTATTCGCACTCTAAAATGCTATGTCGTATAATAAGTATAGGAAATCGTATGAACGCGAGTGCAATTCGTGATTTATGGGCACGAGTGATGTTTTGAAAGTTCTCAAAATTGCACGAGCTTTTAGGCGAGTGCAATTTGAGAACTTTCAAAACATCACGAGTGACCATAAAACACTAATTGCACGAGCAGTTCATACGATTTTTTGTTTATAATATTCTCAACAAAATTTTGCTGCGGCCATCACGCTACTCTGGCACGAAACGCTTCACTAGTTTCCAGAGTGTTCACATGTTTTATTTGAACGCGCAGGCAAACCAAGCGTAAACTTTTTGAAAGAATTACAGTACTATAGTTTAGAAAATATTTAACCATTAACTTGAAAGCTTATTTCAATGCCATTAAGCGGCAAAAACGTCTCTACTTGTCCGGTACCGTTTATCACAATTCCGTATTGCACTCTATAACCTATTTATGCACTCGTCATTGACCAATCAGAAGCTGCATATTTTGTTGAGTATATTATAAACTCTGATAAAACATGGATTTTTAACCAATCAGAGCGCGCGCAGCTTTCAGTCTATATTTTAAGTAGATATATACATATACGTGTTTTAGGTCGGCTTCGCAAGATTTCTTGAAATAAGTTTTTTTTAATTTTTTATACGGGGAGGCTCCGCCCAGAGGTCCAACCCCTTACCCTTTCATATACCATTTTTCACAGAAAAGGTACCCCTTTCATATACCTTCCATAGAAATTATGAAAATGGTACCCCTTTCACATACCTACAGTAGAAGCACTCACTCTGCATCCCTTTTCTATATCCTTGTAATGAACTTAATGAACAATATATATCACCAGAAATCATCAAGCATTACCAGTATATCATTTACTCGTGAAATCCCTACCATTTCATATACTTCAACTCGTGAAATCCCTACCCTTTCATATACTTCAACTCGTGAAATCCCTACCCTTTCACATACCTCCCCGTATAGTCCCATTATAGGGAGTCCCCCCCCCCCCCCCGGGCTACCATCTTTTGTTAAAGACACTAATGACTTCCTTAACAAACTCCTTAATATCAGTAATTTACCCGATAATTCATTATTAGTTACACTTGATGTTTCACTAACATTCCACATAATGAAGGCATTAACGCTTGCGATCATTTTTTACGTACTCGCCCTGATAAAATCATTCCTCATTCGCATGATCCTTACCATGAATAACTTTTCTTTTTAATGATAACCACTATCTTCAGATTCACGGCACAGCCATGGGTACTAGAATGGCCCCCTCTTTTGCTAACCTTTTTTTCTGGGTTATTTCGAAGCCAACGCTTTGGAAAAAGCCCAATTTCATCCCCACACCTGGCTAAGATATATCGGATCAATATCAGCAGCTGGGCACAGGTCCCTATATTAAATTCACTATGATAAATAATGAAAATGCCCTTATGTTATTTATGTCACACATATACCGCTATATAACTAAATGTTAACACTGCCGGAGCTGTAAGACTTGTAAGACTTATAGCCGTCTGATTTGACTACTTACCCCCGATCGTAAGAACCAACCTCCAACTGTAATAACGTAAATCGTAATAACTCTCACAACCCCTGACTGTAAGAATTACAACCTCGGGCTGTAAGAAACAACCCCAGATCGTAAGAACTTACAGAACTAACCCCTGATCGTAAGAACTCTTACAACCCCTGATTACTAACCCCCGACTGTAAGAACTTTTACAACCCCCGATCGTAAGAACTTTTACAACCCCCGATCGTAAGACTTACAACCCCGATCGTAAGACTTACAACCCCCGACTGTAAGAACTTTTACAACCCCCAATCGTAAGACCAACCCCGACTGTAAGAACTTTTACAACCCCCGATCGTAAGAACTTTTACAACCCCCGATCGTAAGACTTACAACCCCCGACTGTAAGAACTTTTACAACCAGCACTTGTAAGACTCTTACCATTACCACAGCCGCTTGTAAGAGACTTAACCACCACTTGTAAGACTCCTTACAAATGTTTATAAGATTGCCCATCGTGAGACTCCTCCCGGAGTGTCTGTCCACTTCGTGGATTTTTTTTTAACAGGTAACTCAATTGTTATCCTTCAAATCACCAAAAACGCTACTTTAACTTTATTGAAACAACACAAATCATAATAATCTTCTGATATTATCAACTGTTTTTTATATTTCATGTAATTCGAGACAAATGTCTATAAAGCTGCAGAAGTGTAGTGACATAATCGGATATAGAAATGATGAAAAGCTAAAAATTACATTACATATAATATATCAAATTTTACTGTCAATTTTACATAACTCGAGATAGATGTTGACGTTTAAATGATTTGGTATTTTCCTTTGTACGGGTGTATGGTAATATATGATAACGCATATGAAACAATTCAAAGGAAGATGCCAAATTGTAGCAAAGGTAAAATTGAACCGCAATACAGATATTCTAAATAATTTCATATAAAAAAATTACTAAAACCCTCGCCCGGTGCTTCTTTCTTTACACCGCGAAAAGCAAGCAGTCTATTTAAAAGAGAACTAATCATATGTAAAAAATGGCGAAAAGCTAAAATTACTAATAGGAATTGGCTTAAAATATAACATATTAATATATATCTTTCAATCGCAAATTATTTATCAATTATTTACATTGTTGGTGTACTTAAACATATCCTGCACTTTCTCCGTGCGTCACACAGTTCATGAGAGGCTACACTGAAAATGAGCTAATAGTAACATTTATCGTATCTGAAGCATAAATCCTCGCGGTATACCAGATTTTTCGTATACATGTTGTCGTATCTCAGGACCCAGTACGTAGCTCCTCTGGAACATGCCTATAACTACAATACTACAGTAGTCCTCCATCGGCAAATGTCAAGTTTCCATACATTTTACATTGTTCATAGACATTTTTATTCTCCGTTTTTCCACCTACTTTGTCTAATTCGTCTAGTTTGGTCGTCCATGCATGTCAATCAAATCAATCTCGGCGCAAGTACAGGACAGCGGTACGTCGGCAACCAACACAGAGAACGAGTACCGTTCTCTAGTTCTTGGTTCCTGGCCTTGCCTTTCCAGGCTTTAGGATAGTGTGGAATATAAGGAAAAGGTTGCGAGAAATGGGCAGGGAAATCTGAGAGCCTGGAACTGACGGGCTACTGGATCCCCAGAAACCAAATCAAATCAGTTAGCAGACACGCGCACCAGGCCTCGCACCCTTTGAACCTAATATATTATACTTTACAATACAATACTTTAATTTGACACTCCCCTTACGGGGCTTTTCAGTGACAATAAAATGTATATATTCAAGCTAGAAACTAACCTGTCTGTTCACAAACCCAAGTACCTGGCGGATCCCAATTACCTGATACACAGCCTGGTCACAGAATGGTACTGGAAAACTTTTTTGCAAACTGTATTGCGCGCTTGGCTGGGTGATTATTCGACATCAGTTGAGCCCAAATGTCTCCTAATAATCAGACCAGATGAGTATAATAGGCCAAGGAACACGGATCGTCATACTTCTATTGTTGATTATAATGCTTTTGTTTGTATTATTTCGCTCGCAACAATTGCAGCATGCAGTCGTCATTAACCAAGTCCAATGTATACGACATGATGTCAGTGTCTATATACAGCTGTTTCGAGAAATAAAAGGCTGTCGGAAAAAAGCGCACGCGACAATCCCGAAAGGTATTGTGGGTAGTTTTAAGTTCACGGTTCTTTGACTTCAGCATTTCAGGGAAATCAGAGAAAATGGCACGAGACGCCATGGACGTATGTTTGCGAGTGCTAAAGAAAGCAACAAATCAAAAGGTTCGACAGCTACAGTGTCAGGAACGTACCTTGCTGATCATATCCCAGATTACCTTTCGGGATTGTCGCGTGCGCTTTTTTCCGACAACCTTTCTCGAAACAGCTGTATATATTAGTGATCAATAGCTCTTTTTTACTTCAATATTCTTTAATTAGACTATTCGATTAGTTAGATGGAATTCGGCATTCCCTCTGTAAATCACGTTTTCAGCAGAGGTTCGCAAATAACATGTTTCAATCAAGAATGATGTCGAAGAATGAGAAGAAATAATTGTCTAGCCTGAGGACAAAGACGTAGAACATATTTCCTTGTAGCGTCTAACGCAAATTTGGACGTCTGCGCGCAAGCTATGTTTCGTGGAATAGATTTCTAAACTGCAGCAGAGAGCAGTCAGCGTATTCAAGAGATTCTAGATCTCTTCCAATCGACTTTCGTTCGGCATTCTCAATGTGAGCCATAAAGAAACTCGCTCCCAAATATGAAAAAATTAGCCATGCATCAAATACCGTGTACAATAAAAGATCAATGAATATGGATTTGAATTTAATAAACACTTTCCATTCCGTTTAGAGACTCTTCACTGATTTGGGAAGAAAGTCTGTTTGCAGGTTACGCTTTCTAACAAGAAGAAAACCATCAGTTGCAACCTTTCAATTATCGGTTTTGAAGTTAACCCGTGAATCGTGTATGGCGTTGCTCATTCTAGGCGAAAGCCTGTTTGTATATGTCCACAGAGAAGTTTACTTCTGGAGTGATTCAATCATGTCAAAGACAGAGATTGCTGGAAGACTCTCCACTGATTCAACCGCAGGATCCCTTGGAGGATTTTAAGAAGTTCAACAACAATGATGCGATTTTTCAGGAGTACGATCCACCCCCGGGGGACGACAGCAAAATGGGCTGGAAAAGATCTCGACGCGACAAAATGGTGGATGTCGCTTTGGAAGGCCATGAAATGCGTCTTCTGTATCCAAATTCTTGGAGGTTTCGCTATCGGCATGGTCGGTTCGCTTGTTATGTCTATGGATCTCGCATTTAATTCCGTTCTTATTTGTTACGATAGTCATTCGCAGAACTGGACTTCGCTTCCAGGAAAGATTCAAGCCTTCATTGTGACTAGTGAAACCGTTAGAAGGATTTGTGGTCCAAATGTCGTCATTTTTCCTGATATTCACTCTGCTTGGCTGGCCTTTTTTAAAGAAAAACTCAATCTCATGAGCCTCAATCTGCTGGTGCATTTATCGACACGTGCTACAGACTTTATCTTCAAGTTTATGGGATATACGGCAAGTCGTGGATGGCATTTCCTTTGAATGCCCTATTTCTGATCATAGTGCTGATGAATTCTATACTTGTTGGAAGAGAAATTGCCAACAGTGGAAACTGAAAGATACAAGAAACGCAAGAAAACTATTAAGGTTTCTGCGATATTGGCAGCCCAATTTGTCTGTGCGGTTTTAATCACTTTGGGTCTTGTTCATGGCATCATTCCATTGTATGGTCGTCTGAATGAAACACACAGAGCTGTGATAGCTACTATCGTCCCTTTAGTAGCTGTTATACCAAAACTCATTGTGCGTCTGGCGGCGCAACGAATCGATTTCGCGCATCCCGGGGAATCGCACGTGTTGACAAGTGTCCTTTATAGCGGAGCCATGATTGTTTTCCGTGTTATGCAAGCGGACCTTACAGTCTAAACCTTTTTATTCTGCTCAGTTTTATGCACGGCTCTGTGGACTTACTAGAAAGGTTAACCATTGTTATGCGAGATTATCTGTGGTACTTTATCTACAAGAAGCTTCTTAAGAGAGACACCGAAGCCGAGGCAATGTTGAGCGCTGATAAATTTCGCACCCCAAGGAGCATGCGCCTTATCGCGGACATGAGCATTCAGATGATTCTTGGAGAATCAACTGCGTTGATAGCAGCGCTTGGTTTCACACAAATGTATAACTTCAGGTACAGCGACAACAGTCGGTACTTCACCGACATGATAGCAGAATTCTTTATTCGTGTCGCTATAGCTCTCAGCGTTGATTTAATGTTCAATTCGTTATCGCTTTGGATTCAAATGTCTTATTTAAATGTTGCTGTAGTGCGGGTTTGGAAGAAGAAATGGCGTAAGCACATGGTTGTTGGACTTATTTTGACAACCGTCACAATGTGTTACTTTACAACTCGTTTGTTCGCTATTGTTGAATACAAACATTCTTCTGGAGCTACAGTGCATCATTTTAATTGCACGGGACCATTTTCTATGTTCTAGCTGGGTCATTAATTAAAATAAGACCCTAATGCCTTTATTTTGAAAGCACATTGAATTTTGCACATAACAAGCAAACGTACTGTGACGAGAGAAATTATAATTGTTTTAGTTTATTCGCTTTGCTGTGTTGAAAAAGATAAAATCCAGCATAAAGTATTGTTCATAGTTTTCAGTTCTTAGCCGTAAAACGCAGTTGTTAGATCATACCTGTAATAAGCGTCCAACTGTAATTCTAACATTGAATGGATCCAATATGGAAATAGTGCAACTGATTGCAGGGGACTCACTTAACCAAAATAATGCAGTGGACTTCACAGTATCCCATGATGCGTTAGCCAAAGTAACAGTCGATGTCCCCAAAGCAGTTGGGACCATGACAACAGAAACAAGGTGCGGCTCCAGCCATACACACCACTGCCAAGCCAGCAATAACCAGCCACCATGATACCATGTCTCCAGATGTACACAGAGACAGACCACCGCCTGGCAGTGAACAACAAATAGCCTCCACTTCCGGTCCCTCATTCCGATCTAACGGTCTGACGGTCGAAGTACAGATAAATGGAAAGACCACTAGATTTCTTGTGGACACGGGAGCTGCTGTTTCTGTTTTGGATGCAAACCACATGTTGGAATTATACGATCGGCATCCTCCGCCTTTAGCACAAAATTCATCCAAGTTGGTAAAGACTGCGAGTGGCGAAGATTTGCCTATTCCAGGAATATTACGTACAACTATTACCATAGCAGGCGGTAACTACCCCTGTGAATTCAAGGCGATAGAGGGTGTCACGTACCGAGGTGTCTTGGGAAGAGACTTTCTGCGTGCTACCCGTGCTCACATTAGTTTTTGACAAGTACACTCTTCAGCTGAAAGACGAAGAGGATGTCACATTCCCTCGGAACAGATAATGTCCGCGGACAAATATCCGAGCATAGTTCCTCGCCAAATGGAGGCTATTGTTTATTTATTCGCTTTCTGTAGTAATTCCTTGTTTAGTTTCACTAATTTATGTTGAACCCCCGAGGCCATTATATTTAGGCTTGTTCGGTTTATGCCACGGTTTAGGCACAAAAATCAAATACAAAAGTTTAAACATTAACAAAAAACAAACATTTTTTTTAGATGCTAACCGCTGTGCTTTTCCGGATCGTTTTAATTTTTAATTGCTTGACCCAGGAGGGTTTCAAGCTAAGGTCGGAGGAATGTGACAAGATAAATTATAATTGTTTTAGTTTATTCGCTTTGCTGTGTTGAAAAAGATAAAATCCAGCATAAAGTATTGTTCATAGTTTTCAGTTCTTAGCCGTAAAACGCAGTTGTTAGATCATACCTGTAATAAGCGTCCAACTGTAATTATAACCTGCACTAGCCTTTTGTTAAGCTGCGAACAACCCGTGTGGTTGTTGAAGGTAATTAATGTTTTAGGAATTGTTTTAGTTTTGTCCAATGAGACTTTAGGAGTGTTTTATGTTTCCTAAATAGCGTATTTTGGCTATGAGCTAATATGTATCGCGTCATTGGCTTGGCCTTAAGTAGAAGTGCATTGTAAAATATTCTTTGGTTGTATTCTTGAGAGTAAAGTGTGCTTTGCTGGAGAAGTTCTGACTGTTTTACTTGTCACAAAGATGGAATTTATGTAACAGATCTCGGCCTTCCCGCAGCCAACGAGCAATCCCCAGGTGGAGTAGTCCTTTAGCCCAGACGACTAGAAAACTTATTACGACAGTACCACAGAGCGGCTAGAATTTCGTAGGCAAAATGTTTGAGATATAGGACAAGGATAATAATTGATGAAATGAAATAAAATAGGAAAAACCCCGCCTTAAACAACTTTAATTAAAATTGATTTAACCGATTTTTTTGGTGTGATTTGGTACATTTTTTAGAACGATTTGCTCCATCTCGGGGTGCACGAAAACTGCTACTGCTATGCGACCACGCCGTTTTCGCCTTTTGGACTGACAATCGCATCTACCACCTTTCAACGAGTTATGGAGAGGCGCGCACGTTATCAGTCTAAACCTAAGGATTTCCCTAGTGTACGGTGTTTCTACAGTAAATTTAAAGCAGCTCATAAGAGGCTAGACTGAAAATGAGCAGAGTCATTAATCTGACAGAAGCATAAATCCTCGCGGTATGCCAGATTTTTCGTACACATGCATGTTGTCGTATCTCAGGACCCAGTACTTAGTTCCTCTGAAGCAAGTAGTCCTCCACTGGGTAATGTCAAGTTTCCATTCATTTTACACTGTTCATAGACATTTTTATTCTCCCTTTGCCTCCCTACCTTCCCTAATTCGTCTGGTTTGGTCGTGCATGCATGTCAATCGAATGAATGATCTCGGCGCAAGTACAGCTGTATGTCTGCAACCTGCACAGAGAACGAGAACCTTTCCTTGTCCTTAGTTCCCGGTCTTGCCTTTCCAGGCTTTCGGATAGTGCGGAAAACGCGCAAAAAGCAGCGGGAAGAAACGAGAAAAGGGCAGGAAAATCTGAGAGCCTGGAACACTGGCTCCCCAGAAACCAAATCAAATCAGTTAGCAGATACCTGACCACGCACTGGCAACACTGTAATGAAGACAAGTGGCACCCCTTGAATCTGATAGTCAAACTAGAAAACTAATCAGTCTGATCACAAACCCACAGCTTCAAGTGGTCTCAGAATGGAGCAAGAAAAACATTTTGGCTAACTGTATTTTACGCTTGGCTGCTGATATGATCAGATGAGTATAATAGGCCAATGGACAGAGAACGTCATACTTCTATTGCTGATTATAATGCTTTTGTTTGCAGTATTAGCTCGCGACAACTGCAGCATGCAGTCGTCATTTACCCAAGTCCGGAAATTGCTAGGACATAATATCAGTGTCTATATGTTATTTTATAATGTTAGTGATCAATAGCTCTTTCTTTTCTTCAATCTTTTTCTTCTGTTAGACTATTTGATTTACGGTGGGCAAACGAGGAACGAAATAATGCCACGAGATTGCATTTTAATATTATTTTTTTATATTTTTAATTCAATTAACTTCAAATTTCACAGCACGAGAGAACTCATTACAAAAAATCGTCTGTTTTTTCTCTCCATTTTTTTAGTAGTGTCGTATATTCAATGACGCGTTTCTAAAAGAACGTGTCACGAGGATCTTAGAACTGAAACAAATTCTGAAATATGTTGAAACCAATCAAAAGTAATGGTGCTTTGAACTTTGAATTTCCCACCTTTTTTGTTACTAAAAATAGCACAAATTCAAAGCACCATAACTTACATCCCCGCCCACGCACTGGATCTCGCGTGACACTAACTTTGAACTTGCCACAAGTCGACTTCTTTCGAGCGACGAAGTCGCGAGACGAGCGGCGAACGCCACGAGAAAATCACCAAATGCGAAAAACGGACTTTGAGAAAGTCTAAGTTCCAGTTCGCTCACAGCTACAACGATATCTGAGAAAATAGTGAGGCTGTGAACAGTCTAGTGATTTTCTGTTTCTTGGCTTAAAAAAAACGCAGTTAATTGATTTCATTTTCCGAGAATTTAATCCCATTTTCTACTTGCCTGAAACAACAAATCTCATTGTTTTCAGCGAAGCTAGTGGCAGTTTAATATTGCCAGCAGCGAAGAAGTTTGTGGTGTTATTATTATTTCATGGCGTTTATCAATCTTGAAGAGCTGTTTGTTTATATTGGGATGTTAATCCACTTGCTATGATTTTCTTTATTCTCATCACCTATTGGCTTGACAATATATTGAGATCGTAAGGAGAAATCAGATGTTGATCACTCCTGGAATTAAAGGGTTGATTTGACATAACAATAAGATTGGCTTGTCACATAAAAGAACAATGTTGAATAATAACTTGCCTCACTCAGGGGCACTGGATTCAGCACTTGCTGAAGATGCTGTTTCACTTCCACTGCTGCTGGACGATGCTTCTTCCTCATCCTCTTCCCCTTCATCTTCTGTAGTTCGAGATTAGAAAATCAGTTTTGACATGCTGTTATGTAAATTTACAGTACTGCAGATATCCCAGGGCAAGATGTATCTGATAATCTACAGCGGGTGAGTTTCCTTTCTATATATTAACCCTTTCACTCCCAAGAGTGCTAAGTTCAAAACTGAGGAAAAAATCTTGAATTTCATTTTGCAAAACGGGAAATGAATTTGGAGCCAAGATGATATACAAGTGGGCTGACCTTGACAACTGGACAACCGCAGCTGATCACAAGATCAACATGAAACTAAGCTAAAATTCACGATTAGGTAACTAGTAAATTTAGCTTCATAACACAGAGACGTACACTGCCTGAGTAATCGAATCTTGTCGAGGTACGAGATTGCTGGAAGACGCTCCATTGATTCAACCGCAGGATCTTTCAATACCTTTTCAATTATCGGTTTTGAAGTGAAGCTTGAATGGCGTTGCTCATTCTAGTCGAAAAGTTTTTTGCATATGTCACGGAGAAGTTCACTTCTGGAGTGATTCAATCATGTCAAAGACAGAGATTGCTCGAAAACGCTCCATTAATTGAACCGCAGGATCCTTTGGAGGATTTTAAGACGTTCAACAACAATGATGCGATTTTTTCAGGAGTACGATCCACCCCCGGGGGACGACAGCAAAATGGGCTGGAAAAGATCTCGACCGTCAAAATGGTGGATGTCGCTTTGGAAGGCCATGAAATGCGTCTTCTGTATTCAAATTCTTGGAGGTTTGGCTGTCGGTTCGCTTGCTATTGCACTTTTAGTTCTGGAATTTAATTCCGCAGATTTTTGTTACGATCCGTACAGTCAATCGCAGAATTGGACTTCGCTTCCAGGAAAGATTCAAGCCATCATTGTGACTGGTGAAAGCGTAGAAGGATTTGTGGTCGAAATGATGTCATTTTTAGTCATATTTACCATGTTTGGCTGGCCTTTAGTAAAGAAACTCAATCTCATGAGCCTAAATTTGCTGGGTGCATTTAGCGACACGAGCTACAGACTTTACCTTCAAGTTTATGGGATATACCAGAAGTCGGGAGATAACATTTCCTTTGAACGTGCTGTTTCTGATCATAGTCCTAATGAATTCTATACTTGTTGGAAGAGAAATTGCCAAGAACAGCGAAACTGAAAGATACAAGAAACGCAGGAAAACCATTAAGGTTTCTGCGATTCTCTCAGCCCAATTTGTCTTTGGGGCTTCAATCTATTTCGGTCTTCGTTATGGCATCATTCCGTTGTATAGTCGGCATCAGAATGAAACATACAGAGCTGTGATAGCCACTACATTCCCTTTAGTAATTGTTATACCAAAAATCATTGTGCGTCTGGCGGCGCAGCGAATCGATTTCGTGCATCCCGGGGAATCGCACGTGTTGACAAGTGCTCTGTATAGCGCGTACATAATTGTTTTCCGTGTTATGCAAGCGGACCTTACGAATCTAAACCTGTTCATTCTGCTGAGTTTTATGCACGGCTTAGTGGACTTACTAGAAAGGTTAACCATTGTTATGCGAGATTATCTGTGGTACTTTATCTACAAGAAGCTTCTTAAGAGAGACACCGAAGCCGAGGCAATGTTGAGCGCTGATAAATTTCGCACCCCAAGGAGCATGCGCCTTATCGCGGACATGAGCATTCAGATGATTCTTGGAGAATCAACTGCGTTGATAGCAGCGCTTGGTTTCACACAAATGTATAACTTCAGGTACAGCGACAACAGTCGGTCCTTCACCGACATGATAGCAGAATTCTTTATTCGTGTCGCTATAGCTCTCAGCGTTGATTTAATGTTCAATTCGTTATCGCTTTGGATTCAAATGTCTTATTTAAATGTTGCTGTAGTGCGGGTTTGGAAGAAGAAATGGCGTAAGCACATGGTTGTTGGACTTATTTTGACAACCGTCACAATGTGTTACTTTACAACTCGTTTGTTCGCTATTGTTGAATACAAACATTCTTCTGGAGCTACAGTGCATCATTTTAATTGCACGGGACCATTTTTCTATGTTCTAGCTGGGTCATTAATTAAAATAAGACCCTAATGCCTTTATTTTGAAAGCACATTGAATTTTGCACATAACAAGCAAACGTACTGTGACGAGAGAAATTATAATTGTTTTAGTTTATTCGCTTTGCTGTGTTGAAAAGATAAAATCCAGCATAAAGTATTGTTCACAGTTTTCAGTTCTTAGCCGTAAAACGCAGTTGTTAGATCATACCTGTAATAAGCGTCCAACTGTAATTATAACATTGAATGGATCCAATATGGAAATAGTGCAACTGATTGCAGGGGACTCACTTAACCAAAATAATGCAGTGGACTTCACAGTATCCCATGATGCGTTAGCCCAAGTAACAGGCGATGTCCCCAAAGCAGTTGGGACCATGACAACAGAAACAATGGTGCGGTTCCAGCCATACACACCGCTGCCAAGCCAGCAACAACCAGCCACCATGATACCATGTCTCCAGATGTACACAGAGACAGACCACCGCCTGGCAGTGAACAACAAATAGCCTCCACTTCCGGTCCCTCATTCCGATCTAACGGTCTGACGGTCGAAGTACAGATAAATGGAAAGACCACTAGATTTCTTGTGGACACGGGAGCTGCTGTTTCTGTTTTGGATGCAAAACCACATGTTGGAATTATACGATCGGCATCCTCCGCCTTTAGCACAAAATTCATCCAAGTTGGTAAAGACTGTAAGTGGCGAAGATTTGCCTATTCAAGGAATATTACGTACAACTATTACCATAGCAGGCGGTAACTACCCCTGTGAATTCAAGGCGATAGAGGGTGTCACGTACCGAGGTGTCTTGGAAGAGACTTTCTGCGTGCTACCCGTGCTCACATTAGTTTTGACAAGTACACTCTTCAGCTGAAAGACGAAGAGGATGTCACATTCCCTCGGAACAGATAATGTCCGCGGACAAATAAATTGAAGGTGTTTTCCACTTTCATTTAAATGTTTACTGTGGAATTATCAGTGTTAAATGTTTATGGCTGATTTAATTTTCCACTGACGTTGATATGGTGAAAACAACATTAACCTCTTCTGTCGTCTTTTCTTCTTTATGCGCTCGCATTCTTCACCTTTTTGCTTCTCTTCATTATGTCCAGCTTCTATCTGTTGAGCTAATTGTCTGCGAGATCTTTCACTCCTAATACTCCTCTCACTTGGTTTACAACTTCTTCAAGCTTCTTCAGAATCGCTTCATATTTATCCAGATCAGCAGCTGGTAGGGATCCATAAAAACCTTCAGTATTAAATGTAACCTCCTGAATAAATGTGTCTTGATATAATCCCTGGTGTCATTAATATTTGCACAAGCATCAGTATAACGCTGAGTTGTTTCATTTATGTAGGCATCTTGTATTCCTCACTTGTTGTCTACTGAAACGCTACCACCAAAATTTTCCTTGCGTATTTGATGCGAATTTGCGTTACAATATTGCGTATCAAATGATTGGTTAATACATGAATTTCTCGCTGATGTAAGTAATGTTATTGGTTGATATAAATCATGCGACCTGTTGTAAAACATCTGTCATACATCTTTGATTAAAGTTATTTTCAAATATAAAACTCGTACGCAAAACTCATATCAAAAATGTCTCTTACCTTGCGTATTTTCATCAACTTTGCGTAGCATTTGATTGGTTAATACAAATCACATGGTTACATCTCTTTATGTTTTTAACATATACAACACATTTGAAACAATAACACAGACGATAAACGATAAATATTTGATGTTATATAATTCACTGTGTAAAACTCGCGCCGTGATTGGTTTAGAACTGTCATCTATTAGAGTACAGACGCACAATGACGTCACGAAGCGGCCTGCTCCAACAAATCCTTCGCTCAAAACAGAGAAATATTTTCGTCAAACTGGAAATATTCCGTAGTAAATTCAATGTAGTTCAATTGATACGAATTTTAAATCGGTTGTTCAAGCTTGGCTAGAACTTGGAGGAAAATATGATGGACATGCTCGTTGTGAACAGAATCCGAGAAATTTAACGGGATTATCATTCGCCGTGAAGCGATCGACTTGCAACGGGATTTGGACTGGAATAATTCAGATTGTTTTTCCCCATATCAGGACGGAATAGAGTTAGTTTCTAAATATTTTGCTTTTCGAAACATTTGCTGAGTTGAGCTGTAGTTTATTTTAACCCTATTCTGCCTGCAAATTTATCGTACTTAAAGAGCATTCAAGCAATCATAGCCAAACTTTATGACTTTTCCTAAAAATTACCTGAGAACATTTTGGTCTGCCAATTTTTTGATCACGTGACTTGATGTTTCCATGGCAACCAAGTTTTGACAGGCCGTTTTAGCCAAATTTGGTATTTTCAGTTTAAATTTCTGTTTTCATGAGATTTTCGCTTTTTACGAAGAGTTTCTTCCAAAATCTTTGCAATTTTTGCATCCTTATATTGTTTTTCGATTTTTTCAAATCAAATTTGGTGATTTTCTGACATTTCTGAACAATTGGAAAATCCAAGATGGCGGATCCAAGATGGCGGACAGGTTTAAAGTATGACGTTATTTCGGCGTGATATGATATCATAATTGATTCGTAATTGCCACTTAAATAAACATGTTTGAATGCTTTATTCACCAGATAAGTTTCATTTTTATAGCACAAATACTTTCGAGATACAGATCGTTTTACCCAAATTTGTTGATTTTTTAGCTTAATTTTCAGTTTTCATAAAATGTTTTGCTTTTTACGATGAAATCCTTCCAAAATCTTTGCCGTTTTAGCATCTTTATATTTTTCTTGATTTTTCAAAGCAAATTTGGAGATTTTCTGACGTTTCTGAACAATTTTAGAAATCCAAGATTTAGGATCCAAGATGGCGGATTTTTTTAACGTATGACGTCATTATGGCGTGTATGACGTCATAATTGACACGTGGCTGCCACTAAAATAAAGATTTTCGGATGCTTTACACACCATGTAAGTTTCATTTTCATGCGTCAATACTTTTCGAGATACATAGGGGGGGGGGGGGGCACTATCTGCCCCCCCCCCCCCCCCAGGCTCAGGAACGAAAAAAAGCCCAGGCAGAATAGGGTTAAGCCGTTTAGTTTTCACAAAGTTTTATTTGAGTGCATGAAAACACCGTGGACTAAACTCGATGTTTGTTGACATAATTTTTATCGGCTTATTTAGCGTACAATCAAGTGAAAATCCGAAGCGAATATCTCCAAAATTATATAAAACAAATAGATTCCATGTTGCCGTGGGTCTGTTCAGTAATAGATCACAGAAGACGTCAAAATGTGGTAAGAACATCAGTGACCAACTCGCCGCAGCGGCTCGTTGGCCACTTTTTGTTCTTACCACATTTTGACGTCTTCTGTGATCTATTACTGAACAGACCCACGGCAACATGGAATCTATTTGTTAAATGGAATAAATACATTGGCATATGGTCATACTATTTGAATTCTTAGAATTGAGTTTCTAGGAATTGATTTAGTTAATCCCTCAAAAATCAACTGGGGTTTTAGACACAATTTGTGCTAAGGATATTTTCTCTAAGAATTTCAAAAAACAAAAGTAATAGTGTCAGCGAATTCAAAATGAAAAGTGAAGGTATCAGCTAATTCGAACTGTGCCTAAACCCCATATTACATTCATCAGGTGTGATCGAATCTTGTCGAGGTACAAGGTTTTTTCGAAGAAGCTCGCTCCATTGATTCAACGGAAGGATCCCTTGGAGGACTTTCAATAGCTTTTCAATTATCGGCTTTGAAGTGAAGCTTGAATGGCGTTGCTCTTTCTAATCGAAAGGTTTTCTGTATATGTCACGGAGACGTTCACTTCTGGAGTGATTCAATCATGTCAAAGACAGGATTGCTAGAAGACCCTCCATCGATTCAACGGCTAGATCCCTTGGAGGATTTTAAGAAGCTCAACAATAATGATGCGATTTTTCAGGAGTACGATCCGCCCTCGGGGGACGACAGCAAAATGGGCTGGAAAAGATCTCGACCGACAAAATGGTGGATGTCGCTTTGGAAGGCCATGAAATGCGTCTTCTGTATCCAAATTCTTGGAGGTTTCGCTATCGGCATGGTCGGTTTCGCTTGTTATGTCTATGATTCTCGCATTTAATTCCGTTCTTATTTGTTACGATAGTCATTCGCAGAACTGGACTTCGCTTCCAGGAAAGATTCAAGCCATCATTGTGACTAGTGAAAGCGTAGAAGGATTTGTGGTCCAAATGTCGTCATTTTTCCTCATATTCAGTCTGTTTGGCTGGCCTTTAGTAAAGAAACTCAATCTCGTGAGCCTCAATCTGCTGGGTGTATTTATCGACATGTGCTACAGACTTTATCTTCAAATTTATGGGATATACGGCAAGTCGTGGATGACATTTCCTTTGAATGCCCTATTTCTGATCATAGTGGTGATGAATTCTATACTTGTTGGAAGAGAAATTGCCAACAGTGAAACTGACATAAACAAGAAATGCAACAAAACTATAAAGGTTTTCTGCGATGTTGGCAGCCCAATTTGTCTGTGCGGTTTTATTCGCTATGGGTCTTGTTTATGGCATCATTCCATTGTATGGTCGTCTGAATGAAACATACAGAGCTGTGATAGCTACTATCGTCCCTTTAGTAGCTGTTATACCAAAACTCATTGTGCGTCTGGCGGCGCAACGAATCGATTTCGCGCATCCCGGGGAATCGCACGTGTTGACAAGTGTCCTTTATAGCGGAGCCATGATTGTTTTCCGTGTTATGCAAGCGGACCTTACCAGTCTAAACCTTTTTATTCTGCTCAGTTTTATGCACGGCTCTGTGGACTTACTAGAAAGGTTAACCATTGTTATGCGAGATTATCTGTGGTACTTTATCTACAAGAAGCTTAAGAGAGACACGGAAGCCGAGGCAATGTTGAGCGCTGATAAATTTCGCACCCCAAGGAGCATGCGCCTTATCGCGGACATGAGCATTCAGATGATTCTTGGAGAATCAACTGCGTTGATAGCAGCGCTTGGTTTCACACAAATTGTATAACTTCAGGTACAGCGACAACAGTCGGTCCTTCACCGACATGATAGCAGAATTCTTTATTCGTGTCGCTATAGCTCTCAGCGTTGATTTAATGTTCAATTCGTTATCGCTTTGGATTTCAAATGTCTTATTTAAATGTTTGCTGTAGTGCGGGTTTGGAAGAAGAAATGGCGTAAGCACATGGTTGTTGGACTTATTTTGACAACCGTCACAATGTGTTACTTTACAACTCGTTTGTTCGCTATTGTTGAATACAAACATTCTTCTGGAGCTACAGTGCGTCATTTTAATTGCACGGGACCATTTTTCTATGTTCTAGCTGGGTCATTAATTAAAATAAGACCCTAATGCCTTTATTTTGAAAGCACATTGAATTTTGCACATAACAAGCAAACGTAACTGTGACGAGAGAAATTATAATTGTTTTAGTTTATTCGCTTTGCTGTGTTGAAAAGATAAAATCCAGCATAAAGTATTGTTCATAGTTTTTCAGTTCTTAGCCGTAAAACGCAGTTGTTAGATCATACCTGTAATAAGCGTCCAACTGTAATTCTAACATTGAATGGATCCAATATGGAAATAGTGCAACTGATTGCAGGGGACTCACTTAACCAAAATAATGCAGTGGACTTCACAGTATCCCATGATGCGTTAGCCAAAGTAACAGTCGATGTCCCCAAAGCAGTTGGGACCATGACAACAGAAACAAAGGTGCGGCTCCAGCCATACACACCACTGCCAAGCCAGCAACAACCAGCCACCATGATACCATGTCTCCAGATGTACACAGAGACAGACAACCGCCTGGCAGTGAACAACAAATAGCCTCCACTTCCGGTCCCTCATTCCGATCTAACGGTCTGACGGTCGAAGTACAGATAAATGGAAAGACCACTAGATTTCTTGTGGACACGGGAGCTGCTGTTTCTGTTTTGGATGCAAACCACATGTTGGAATTATACGATCGGCATCCTCCGCCTTTAGCACAAAATTCATCCAAGTTGGTAAAGACTGCGAGTGGCGAAGATTTGCCTATTCCAGGAATATTACGTACAACTATTACCATAGCAGGCGGTAACTACCCCTGTGAATTCAAGGCGATAGAGGGTGTCACGTACCGAGGTGTCTTGGGAAGAGACTTTCTGCGTGCTACCCGTGCTCACATTAGTTTTTGACAAGTACACTCTTCAGCTGAAAGACGAAGAGGATGTCACATTCCCTCGGAACAGATAATGTCCGCGGACAAATATCCGAGCATAGTTCCTCGCCAAATGGAGGCTATTGTTTATTTATTCGCTTTCTGTAGTAATTCCTTGTTTAGTTTCACTAATTTATGTTGAACCCCCGAGGCCATTATATTTAGGCTTGTTCGGTTTATGCCACGGTTCAGGCACAAAAATCAAATACAAAAGTTTAAACATTAACAAAAACAAACATTTTTTTTAGATGTTAACGCTGTGCTTTTCCGGATCGTTTTAATTTTTAATTGCTTGACCCAGGAGGGTTTCAAGCTAAGGTCGGAGGAATGTGACAAGAGAAATTATAATTGTTTTAGTTTATTCGCTTTGCTGTGTTGAAAAAGATAAAATCCAGCATAAAGTATTGTTCATAGTTTTCAGTTCTTAGCCGTAAAACGCAGTTGTTAGATCATACCTGTAATAAGCGTCCAACTGTAATTATAACCTGCACTAGCCTTTTGTTAAGCTGCGAACAACCCGTGTGGTTTTTGAAGGTAATTAATGTTTTAGGAATTGTTTTAGTTTTGTCCAATGAGACTTTAGGAGTGTTTTATGTTTCCTAAATAGCGTCTTTGGCTATGAGCTAATATGTATCGCGTCATTGGCTTGGCCTTAAGTAGAAGTGCATTGTAAAATATTCTTTGGTTGTATTCTTGAGAGTAAAGTGTGCTTTGCTGGAGAAGTTCTGACTGTTTTCTTGTCACAAAGATGGAATTTATGTAACAGATCTCGGCCTTCCCGCAGCCAACGAGTAATTCCCAGGTGGAGTAGTCCTTTAGCCCAGACGACTAGAAAACTTATTACGACAGTACCACAGAGCGGCTAGAATTTCGTAGGCAAAATGTTTGAGATATAGGACAAGGATAATAATTGATGAAATGAAATAAAATAGGAAAAACCCCGCCTTAAACAACTTTAATTAAAATTGATTTAACCGATTTTTTGGTGTGATTTGGTACATTTTTAGAACGATTTGCTCCATCTCGGGGTGCACGAAAACTGCTACTGCTATGCGACCACGCCGTTTTCGCCTTTTGGACTGACAATCGCATCTACCACCTTTCAACGAGTTATGGAGAGGCGCGCACGTTATCAGTCTAAACCTAAGGATTTCCCTAGTGTACGGTGTTTCTACAGTAAATTTAAAGCAGCTCATAAGAGGCTAGACTGAAAATGAGCAGAGTCATTAATCTGACAGAAGCATAAATCCTCGCGGTATGCCAGATTTTTCGTACACATGCATGTTGTCGTATATCTCAGGACCCAGTATTTAGTTCCTCTGGAGCAAGTAGTCCTCCACTGGGTAATGTCAAGTTTCCATTCATTTTACACTGTTCATAGACATTTTTATTCTCCCTTTGCCCCCCTACCTTCCTAATTCGTCTGGTTTTGGTCGTGCATGCATGTCAATCGAATGAATGATCTCGGCGCAAGTACAGCTGTATGTCTGCAACCTACACAGAGAACGAGAACCTTTCCTTGTCCTTAGTTCCCGGTCTTGCCTTTCCAGGCTTTCGGATAGTGCGGAAAACGCGCAAAAGCAGCGGGAAGAAAGGAGAAAAGGGCAGGAAAATCTGAGAGCCTGGAACACTGGCTCCCCAGAAACCAAATCAAATCAGTTAGCAGATACCTGACCACGCACTGGCAACACTGTAATGAAGACAAGTGGCACCCCTTGAATCTGATAGTCAAACTAGAAACTAATCAGTCTGATCACAAACCCACAGCTTCAAGTGGTCTCAGAATGGAGCAAGAAAAACATTTTGGCTAACTGTATTTTACGCTTGGCTGCTGATATGATCAGATGAGTATAATAGGCCAATGGACAGAGAACGTCATACTTCTATTGCTGATTATAATGCTTTTGTTTGCAGTATTAGCTCGCGACAACTGCAGCATGCAGTCGTCATTTACCCAAGTCCGGAAATTGCTAGGACATAATATCAGTGTCTATATGTTATTTTATAATGTTAGTGATCAATAGCTCTTTCTTTTCTTCAATCTTTTTCTTCTGTTAGACTATTTGATTTACGGTGGGCAAACGAGGAACGAAATAATGCCACGAGATTGCATTTTAATATTATTTTTTTATATTTTTAATTCAATTAACTTCAAATTTCACAGCACGAGAGAACTCATTACAAAAAATCGTCTGTTTTCTCTCTCCATTTTTTAGTAGTGTCGTATATTCAATGACCGTTTCTAAAAGAACGTGTCACGAGGATCTTAGAACTGAAACAAATTCTGAAATATGTTGAACCAATCAAAAGTAATGGTGATTTGAACTTTGAATTTCCCACCTTTTTTGTTACTAAAAATAGCACAAATTCAAAATTCAAAGCACCATAACTTACATCCCCGCCCACGCACTGGATCTCGCGTGACACTAACTTTGAACTTGCCACAAGTCGACTTCTTTCGAGCGATGAAGTCGCGAGACGAGTGGCGAACGCCACGAGAAAATCACCAAAATGCGAAAAACGGACTTTGAGAAAGTCTAAGTTCCAGTTCGCTCACAGCTACAACGATATCTGAGAAAATAGTGAGGCTGTGAACAGTCTAGTGATTTTCTGTTTCTTGGCTTTAAAAAAACGCAGTTAATTGATTTCATTTTCCGAGAATTTAATCCCATTTTCTACTTGCCTGAAACAACAAATCTCATTGTTTTCAGCGAAGCTAGTGGCAGTTTAATATTGCCAGCAGCGAAGAAGTTTGTGGTGTTATTATTATTTCATGGCGTTTATCAATCTTGAAGAGCTGTTTGTTTATATTGGGATGTTAATCCACTTGCTATGATTTTCTTTATTCTCATCACCTATTGGCTTGACAATATATTGAGATCGTAAGGAGAAATCAGATGTTGATCACTCCTGGGAATTAAAGGGTTGATTTGACATAACAATAAGATTGGCTTGTCACATAAAAGAACAATGTTGAATAATAACTTGCCTCACTCAGGGGCACTGGATTCAGCACTTGCTGAAGATGCTGTTTCACTTCCACTGCTGCTGGACGATGCTTCTTCCTCATCCTCTTCCCCTTCATCTTCTGTAGTTCGAGATTAGAAAATCAGTTTTGACATGCTGTTATGTAAATTACAGTACTGCAGATATCCAGGGCAAGATGTATCTGATAATCTACAGCGGGTGAGTTTCCTTTCTATATATTAACCCTTTCACTCCCAAGAGTGCTAAGTTCAAAACTGAGGAAAAAATCTTGAATTTCATTTTGCAAAACGGGAAATGGAATTTGGAGCCAAGATGATATACAGGTGGGCTGACCTTGACAACTGGACAACCGCAGCTGATCACAAGATCAACATGAAACTAAGCTAAAATTAGCGATTAGGTAACTAGTAAATTTAGCTTCATAACACAGAGACGTACACTGCCTGAGTAATCGAATCTTGTCGAGGTACGAGATTGCTGGAAGACGCTCCATTGATTCAACCGCAGGATCTTTCAATACCTTTTCAATTATCGGTTTTTGAAGTGAAGCTTGAATGGCGTTGCTCATTCTAGTCGACTAAGTTTTTTGCATATGTCACGGAGAAGTTCACTTCTGGAGTGATTCAATCATGTCAAAGACAGAGATTGCTCAAGACGCTCCATTAATTGAACCGCAGGATCCTTTGGAGGATTTTAAGACGTTCAACAACAATGATGCGATTTTTCAGGAGTACGATCCACCCCGGGGGACGACAGCAAAATGGGCTGGAAAAGATCTCGACCGACAAAATGGCGGATGTCGCTTTGGAAGGCCATGAAATGCGTCTTCTGTATTCAAATTCTTGGAGGTTTGGCTGTCGGTTCGCTTGCTATTGCAATTATGGTTCTGGCATTTAATTCTGATGATCTTTGTTACGATAGTCAATCGCAGAATTGGACGTCGCTTCCAGGAAAGATTCAAGCCATCATTGTGACTGGTGAAAGCATACAAGCATTTGTGGTCCAAATGTGGTCATTTTTACTCATAGTCGCTATGTTTGGCTGGCCTTTAATAAAGAAACTCAATCTCGTGCGCCTCAATCTGGTGGGTGCATTCATCGACACTTGCTACAGACTTTACTTTCAAGTTTATGGGATATACGGAAAGTCGTGGAAGTCGCTTCCTTTGAATGCTCTTTTTCTGATCATAGTCTTGATGAATTCTATACTTGTTGGGAAAGAAATTGCTAATAACAGCGAAACTGAAAGATACAGGAAAGTCAAGAAAACCATCAAGGTTTCTGCGATACTGGCAACTCAATTGGCCCGTTGGATTCCAATAACTTTTGGCATTATCTATTGCATCATTCCTTTATTCAGTAGAAACGAAACATTCATAGCGGCGATAGCTGGTGTACTTCCTCTAATGACTATTTTACCAAAAGCCATCATGCGTTTGGTAGCGCAAAGAATTGACTTCCTCCATCCTGGGGACGCACACGTGCTGATAAGTGCGCTGTACAGCGCCTCCGCTATCGTTTTCCGTGTCATGCAAGCGGACCTTACCAGTCTAAAACTGTTCATTCTGCTGAGCTTTGCACACGGTTCAGTGGACTTACTAGAAAGGTTAACCATTGTTATGCGAGATTATCTGTGGTACTTTATTTACAAGAAGCTTAAACGAGACGCGGAAGCCGAGGCAATGTTGAGCGCTGATAAATTTCGCACCCCAAGAAGCATGCGCTTTATCGCGGACATGAGCATTCAGATGATTCTCGGAGAATCAACCGCGTTGATAGTAGCAGTCGGCTTCATCCAGCTGTACAGTTTCATGTACAGCAACAACAGTCCGTCCTTCACGGACATGCATTTGATAGCAGATTTCTTTATTCGGGTTTCCATCGCTCTTAGCATCGATTTCGTTTTCAATTTATTCTCGATTTGGATTCAAATGTCTTATTTGAATGTCGCTGTAGTGCGGGTTTGGAAGAAGAAATGGAGGAAGCATGTGATTATTTGTCTCATTTTGACCGCTGTGACAATGTGTTACTTTACTAAGTATTTATTCGCCGTTGTGAAAGTCAAACATTCCGCGGGAAATAACACGCGTCATTTTAATTGCACAGGACCATTTTCAAGGTTCTAGATGGATGCATTATTATTATTCTATAACCCGTGGAGTAGGGAGATTTCAGGGACTGAACTATCTGCTGATTACCTCTTTTGCATGGTTCACGTCCCTCGTGCAACAAGTGCCTTTTTGGCAAATGTTCGCCGCGACTCGAAGACGTTCCATTTGTTATCGTCCAACCAAGAAACGGCGCGAGCATAGCGCAATGAGGATACGTCATGTTTCTTAGCAACTTCGGGACGAAAATTGCGGGCTCAGTCCCGTCTCGATACGACTGAATCCACCGTAGGAAAAAAGATGGCGACTGGTACATTTACCCACAATTCTTAGCGCACGAAAACCCTAAAAATGCTGATAAAAACGCCCAAAAAAGTTCTAAAAACTTCAAACCTAGTATACACAATGTTGTTAGTACAGGGACGAATTTCGCCAAAAATATTGCTTTCTATGTGCCTATTGGCTGTGTTAGGCTCGCAAGGTATTGTGGTAAAATGTACCATCGCCAGGCATCTTTTTTTCCTACGGTGGATTGAATATCAATAAGAAATTAGTGTACGATATATACTCAGCGGATACTAGAAAATTGTGTTGTATAATCAGTGTATAAAAGCATGTACTCATGTACCCGATATGCACATCGATTTACCTTTAAATAAACAAACAACAAACGACAAAACAAATAAATAAATAGATGTAAAAGAACTTGAACTTCTTCAAGCTTCTAGTGTAAATTAAAGAAAGCAATTAAAGGAATTCCACTTTAAATTAATTCACAGAATAATAGTTACAAAAGAGGAGCTCTATCGATATGGAGTATGTAAGTATATGTAATTAAGTTTTGTATTAAGGCGGGATTCTACCTGAATGCCATTTTTCCGCCACTTAACATGGGTTTTAATGGAAATATCTCGTTCGCGTTTCAAGCAATCCAAAACTCTCCACTCATCCCATGAATCTATGTTATGGGGTGTTTTGTAAATTTTTGGATGATTTTTGGGTATTTTGGGGAGGAAATAGTTTTTCTCAAAGGAGTTGTAAAATTTAGGGAAATAAGAAATATTGAAGATTTAATGTAGTTTTAAAATTAGAATTTGAAGTTAAAAAATTAGTAGATTGACAACTGTTTGGTGTTCCAAACTTTTTTTTTCCTTCTATCCCTTCTTTAAACCTCTTAAAATTTCATTGAAATTCAGGTAGAATCCCCCCTTAAGTGCAGTAATGTGATAGTTAAAAAATATTTAAAAAATGTTAATGCTGTCAGTATTATAGCAATGTCAGTTTTGGTAGATTTTATGAATTAAAACATGCTAATAAAAGACGTAAAAGAACGTCGATGCTGTTTTATGTATTTCTCTTGTTTAGTAAACGCACAACCTGCGCTCTCATTCGATGACGTCATGAAATGTCGCGCGAAATCGAGTGAGCAGGAAGGGAACGCCTGGGTTCCAGGCTGAGCCCATAATGTTGTATCCGGAGGTGGTGGTGATGGTGGTGGGGCGGGGGGGGGCAGCAGGGGGGGTTTGAACTTCCGCTTCCCGTACCTTGTACTGCCGGTTCCCGCCCCTTCCGTTGTGGAGTCCCTCTCTTTTAATATGCTCTTTCCATTGCAAATAATATTATGCATAGCCTGCGTGGCAGGCGTAGAAAAGGGAGGGATGGTTCTTGGTACGTATCCAAAATATTTGTGAGCAACCGAAATAATTCGGAAATAATGTTGGTGTCCATCTACTAATTTTTAACTTCAAATTCTAATTTTAAAACTACATTAAATCTTAAATATTTCTTATTTCCCTAAATTTTACATATCCTTTGAGAAAAACTATTTCCTCCCAAACATACGCAAAAATCACCCAAAAATTTACAAAACACCCCATAACATAGATTCATGAGATGAGCATAGAGTTTTTGGATTGCTTGAAATGTGAACGAGATAGAGTCCATTGATTAAACTGATGTTAAGTGGCGGAAAAATGGCATTCAGGTTAAGTCCCGCCTTAACAGGTATTTATTTTCCCATATTATGATCTGAAATTTCGAGGAACTGACATTTCACTAAAGCTTTACACTTTTCAAATCCGAAGATCTGAAGCGAGTGTAGGTCTTCTGAACAGATTTTCCACTGAAACGATCCGTCGGGTGCTCTACGTTTGCGCCCTGAAGAGAGATGCTCTCTTTTCCCGCCACATGGCGTTAGTTCTTGTCCCTCACTTTCTTTCTCCTCGATCTCATCTGGGCCTGACTGACCACGTGATAGCGTGGCGGGAAGCCGGGTGTAAAGGGGTCGGGAAGTCTACGGGAGGCGGGAGAAAAAAGCGGTAACAGGGAGAAATAGGAAACATTTTCACAACATTTATTCAAACTGTGCTAGTTACACAATTATCGACAATCCTGGTTATTTTCCAGTACCCAAAATATTTTATAAAGCTGTGTTCACGCTTGTTGCCCCAAATCACCGAGCAGATGTACGAGAGAGATTGGGAACGAGTTCTTTTCATTCCCGCCTTTTACCGTTGTGTTTGTTTGATGTTCTTTGAGGTTTCGACCCGTGATGTGAATATGCGTATTTCTATCGTGTTTCTCTGTATTTTCGTGGTATTACTAGCTATAGTTTTTAACAGAATATACCAGAGATTGTTCAATGTGCTGATTCCAGACGATTTCCCGTTAAACTCGACACGACAGTTCAAGATGGTGGGGTTTAGCTTCGGCTTAGCAAAAGATTTGGTGAGTTGCTTTGCATTAAAAGTCTGCTAGAAAATTGTCCGCAAGTGGAGTATCATTGAAATGCTTGTAACAAGTTAAACTTTTAAAGGAAAGTAAGTATCGTGTTTATAATAAGCTCACATTAAGTGTGAAGCCGCTCTTAATTATCTTAATTAGCTTAATATCGAAAGTGCATGCTCGATGGGTTCAGTTCTCAAAGTTTTAAGCTCTTGACTTATAACTTGGTAAGAGGTTTAGAGGATGCTTTGAACCCCAGAGGAGGGCTTAAAACCGTTTAAATCCAGGGGAGTTGGTGTCGGGTGGGTGGGCTCTGTGTTTCCATAGAGTTATGCATGGTAACATGAGTGAAGTTTGGGAGAATGAGAAATGCTGTGGAAACACTCGATCGCCTGCAGCTCATGTTTCCACAGCAATTTCGAGTTCTCCTTTAACTTTCACGAGTGTTACCATAACTCTATGGAAACACAGGGAAAACATTTTCTATTGTTTTTATGAAATAAAAGCACAAAGTAATTTTCTATGTTTCCATAGAGTTATGGTAAATGGTTTTGAGCCAATCAGAGCGTGCATAGTATCTTGTTAATTGAATAAAAGGGAGATGTTGTACTGTACTTGCCTCAGGAAAATGAGCAAGTTTGCAAGTTTCATGCCACGACCAGAACGTGATGACGTTCTAGACCCCATGCATGCGCCGTCATGGGTAGTATCATTGAGCTTTCATGGTACAGTGGGACACCTTCTGTGGGTATAGACCTCCTGTATAATAAAGTAAACACTTAGTCATTGGTCCCAGACTAACTATGGTCCCAGCAAGCAAGCAGACATGTACACTTCTTCCTAGTAGACACTTTTTCTGGCCACAATGGTGTCTGCTTATGGTAGGGTTGACTGACAGTATGTAATTCAGCTATATCAAATATTCAAATAGTTCTTTTATTTCCCTCCAGGCTTACCTCGGCTCTCTCATTGGAGTGGGTGATAACTATTACTCCAATATAGCTTCTGTATTTACATTCACAAGTGGATTATACAAGAACAATACTTACTCAGATGTTTTGGAAATTAACGACACAGAAATATATGGTGTAGGCGTGAGAATATACAAACCTGTGAATAAAACCAAGAAATCTGCTAGAAATAAGTCTGATAGAGCAGCCTTGATGCCTGGATTAATTTATTTACATGGTGGAGGATGGACATTAGGCAGTTTAGGTAAGTCACAGTGGCGGATCCAGGGGAGGGTCGGGGGGGGGGTACGGACCCCCTATTAGACCTGAGGGTTTTTTTGCTTTCACCATTATCCATAGCAAAACCATCTCAAGGATCCACCAAATTCACCAGCACTTTTCAGAGCTTGAAATCTCAATTTTTTCTGGGGAAGGTCCCCCAAACACCCCAAATTGGAGGGAAGCACCCCCCCCCCCACCCCCTCCAGTGCCCAACCCCTCCCCCCCCAAAAAAGTACTCTTCTACTTCACATTTTCGGGTAAACCCTCGGACCCCCGCTATCAAAAATTCCTGGATCCGCCCCTGAGTCATGTAGTCAATTGGAACAGGGGTACCATGTACATAGCGATCAAGTGGGGGAGGGGGGGGGGGGGCAAGGGATGAGGAGGGGGGCCAGAACTTCCGCGTCCCATACCGTGTACTCCTGTTTCCCGCCCCTTCCATTGCGGTTTCCCATCTCTTTGTGCTTTTTCTATTGCCAAATATTTAGCAAAGTTGTAAAAAAAAAATTCCTACTTGTATTTCTCCCGATAAATCCCGCTTCCCGCCCACTCTTCTCCCACCTCCCGTAGACTTCCCCCCTCCCCTTTACTCCTGGGTTCCTGCCCTCCTGTCCCCTAAAATTCAGAGCATTCTCTAAATTTTTTTTCCAGGACTGGAATGGATTATTGGTAATATGTACCTTAACTGTAATTTTTGTTCTTGCAGAGGCATATGATGATTTTTGCCGCAGACTTGCAGTTTCCGCTCAAGTCATTGTTGTGAGTGCGGAGTAAGAAACTACCATCCTTTTTTTTTAATACTTAGTGTAATGTCTTGCAATTCGTCACATTTTGTTTATGTACAATAATTTTTTTGTTTGATAATTTTAAGCTATTAAAGATTATTTTCCAAGGAGGTTAGGAACTGCTCAACACTGGAGGCCCATGGAAATTCACTAGCTTTGTCATTTTTACTAGCTAATTGCTGACTAAATTTTCCAACTGACTTGACATCAATCAGATGCATCAAAATTGAACTGCATCTGTCAGCGACCACCCTTTTGAAAACCCTGAAGTCCTATAGACTTTCAAACATTTAGGGTGGACAACTTTTAAGTTGTCAAACTATACAAGTCTACCATGTGACCCTAGTCCTAATTACAAATCGTTTTCAATCCTTAAGTTATAGACAAGCTCCCCAGTACATTTACCCAACCCAGTTCAACGACTGCTACAATGTAGCGATAGGACTGCTCAATACAGGCACGCGTCATGGTGTTGATGTTGCACGTGTGATGGTGGCTGGCGACAGTGCTGGCGGGAACTTGGCTGCGGCAGTTTCTCATTATCTTGCGACAGTCTCTGAGAAGCATTGTAGGAGACAGACTTATCTAAGAGCACAGGTATGCAGCACTAAGATAGAAATCTCAACTCTCCTAACTGATTGTCTTACATAACTTGTTAAGTTCGTTATGAGAATTTAGTGATACATGTACATTTATTGAAGATTTTACCTTATTCTCACTTATTTTTGATTTTCATGATTGATTTTCACGATTGAAAACAATTTGTGAAATTAAATATGTGCCCATGTAAAAAGGTACTGCAAAAATTGACTGTAATATTTGCAAAGAGGTAAATACCTCTTTGGAACAGTTTTCCTAAACAAGGAAGCAGTCATAAAAAAAAATTATGTTAAAAAGGAGACTTCACTTGAGCATTGTTTGTGTGAAGTCAACTTGATAATTAATCTAGTTATCAAGTGCTTTGAAAGCCTTACTGTTGATCATGAATGACAGATTTTTTAAATGGTTATTAAAATTTGGTGGCATCTTCACAAAATTTTTAAATTTTGTGAAATACCCTTTCTCTTCAGTCCATTTTCCACACAAAATTGTTAAAATTAATATTGATGTCTACTCAAAAACAATATAATAACTATGAACCTTTATTTTTCTTTCTGCAGATTCTCATCTATCCTCCTTTGCAATTCTTGGACTTTAATTTGTCCTCATACAAGATGAATGCAGTTAATGACGTCCTTTCTCAAGAAGATCACGCTAACTTTGTGTCTCTGTACCTTAATGGCTCTACAGACCTCACAGAATTTCTTCTATCTGGCAATCATTCTAAACATCTCCAAGGAACAAAGTATATGTCATACCTTCACAAGTCAACAGCAGGCATTATGTGGCATGTAGAGCCACAGACAAAACTGTCCTCACTCCCAATGGAGGCTCTGACACAATTCAAAGCATCTCCGTTGATGGCAGAAAATTTCAGGGGTGTACCACCAACATTTATTATCACTGCCAACTTTGACGTTTTGAGAGATGAAGGTTTCCTTTATGCGGAACGGTTACGGAGTGCAAAGATTCAGGTCAAATACAAGAACTACAACTCTTTTCATGGCTTTGTGACATTAGCGACTGAAGGGGGGGAGGCTAGAACTGATGAAGGAGATGAAGCGTTTGCCGACATAGTACAGTATATCAAAGACATGGGGAGCAGTAGGCTTGATTACCAGGCGCTGTTCGGGAAATGAGCTAAGAAAAGGAGGAGTAGCACAAGGAATGAAGCCTGACCCGAGATCAGTGGAAATCGAGCCTAGCCAAGCAGCTAGTGTTCAGTAACTAGATAAAAAGGCCTTCACTACCAAGCCATATCTGACACATAGTTGGTGCATGACTCCAGTTTCTGAAGAAATGATGTGACTAGGAGGATTGCTACTCCCTGACAGCGAGTGGTAGAGCATCCGACTGGTGTACATGTGTGGAAGGTATAGGTTCAAACTTTTTTTTTTTTTTTGTGTGCAAAGTTGATTTTATTGACATCTCACAACACTACTTACACAAAGATATTAAATTATAAACTAAAATAATTATAGGTTCAAACTTGGAATTATTTTCAGGGCTGCAAATAACAGTCAACCAAAGTTTGCCAATGTCCAATGAAATCCAAACTGGTTGGACATAATGTCGGGACAATTTTTTGTCTTCCAATGTAAACGCCGACGAGTTTTATTCTAAATGCAAACTACATGTACATGTAGTTTACTCTGCGATGATAACGCGTTAAATTAGCAGGTTCGCTTGTCAAGCAATACTGTAATATGATGTCCGACCTCATTTTAGTTTTGTCCGACCAAAATTTTGCTTAGTTAGACACATGTCCTTTCAAGAAAAAAAATTATTTGCAGCCCTGATTTTACGAATTATTTTTACGAGTAGCTTGTGTCACTGACTGAACAATATCTTTCTCAATACCAATGCTGTTGTACATATTTTTTACCTATCAGATGAAGTACTTAGTACAATGCATAAAAGGTAGTTATTATATTAGAACTGAGTACTAATTTATTGTAATAATTTATATATTTTATTTGTCAAAAATAATTATAATATAATATAATTATTGTAAAATTGGCGATATTTTACAGCAAGGAGCCCAGAAGTGGTAGAGCGTCCGACCAGTGTATGGAAGGTATAGGTTCAAACTCTGAATTATTTTTCCGAGTTTATAGAGTAGCGTACTGTATGTTGCTGACTGAACAATATCTTTCTCAATACCAATACTGTTGTACATATTTTTTACCTATCACTCTATCAGATGTAGTTATGTAGTACAATGCATAAAAGGTAGTTACATGTAATATAATAATTATTATTAGAACCGAGTACTAATTTATTGTTATAATTTATGTATTTTATTTGTCAATTTAACTGTTTTTAAAAAAACAATTTAAAAAACATTGAACATAATTACTACTATCTGACTACTATCTGACTATATTGTGATGATGCCAAAACATATCAGACTTTTTGCACTCAGCAAGCTTTTAGCCAGAATTTGAAAAGTGGACGTCCTGGAGGCATGTCCCCCCACAAATTTGTGGGGGGATTGGGCGTCAACAGGACACCAGGATTAGGCGTCCACAGGACACCCTTCTGGCTAAAAGCTTGGCACTCAGTAACACGGCAATCTCTTTCACCTGGGGCTTGGGTAGACAGCTGACATTTCTGGTCAACCTGGCCATTGGTAAATTGATAATTATATTATTTTAAATGTTTTGGATAAAACAAGATGCAGAAAATAATATTAAACTACACTTTATTCCATTCTACAATATGTTCATTATATGACATATGCAATCCCTTTGTTATCTAGTATTTTAACATGTACTAACATTGGTTTCATAAAATATCACATTGGTAAAAAATTGTTTAGTAGACTTAGTCAGAATTGGGTAATTCTACTTGTGTCATTTAAAAAAAAAATACACAATCATGTTCCTATTAGTTTAACAAACATCAATTTGGTTGTAATCCAATGTTACTTTGTAATTCTCAAATCAACTCTTTCCTGCATAATATTATTATTCATCAAGTTTCACATTCACATTATTAATAATATTTTGTATTTCAATAGTTTCCATTGAATGAGTAATAGCCCTTTTCACGGTTAACCTCAAATATTTGCATAAACAATACAGCTAAACATAGAAGCGAGGCAATTTCGGGCACAAGCTGTAAAACATCGTGATTTTCTTGAACTCCTTAAACTATGTTAGCATAAAAATAGTTTTAAAACGGAGAAGGACTAAATATGCAACTATTTTAGTTAAAGTTTGCCGTAAAGAACGTAATCCGATCTCCCTGTTGCTTATGCGAGTCTACTCTTTATTAATAGAGAAAAGTCGTTTTACAATTTTTTCTAAAAACAACGTAAACTAAAAGAATTGTAGTTCTTCTACATTTTAAAACTGTTTTTATACTAAAAGAGTTGAAGGAGCTCAGGAAAAACACGATGTTTTGCAGCTTGTGCCCGAAATTGCCTCGCTTCTATGTTCAAGTGTATTGTTATGCAAATATCGCAAGTTAACCGTGAAAAGGGCTATTCTAATCAGTAACTATAGTGTAAAAATTCTTGTTTCTTTCACACGGAAGTGAAGTAAATGAGAAATTAGCAGGTAGGATAAATTGAAACATGAGGATATCACATGGGTGTGGCATGGGGGAACAAGTACCAGTTGATGGCAAAATCCCACCTCCGAGATGGGACTGAGCCTGCGGTTTTTTCCTCTAATGTTGCTAAGAAACATTACATATCAGTTCACATACTGGAATAGATTGTTTTCGGAGTACTTGCGCTAGTTTTTTATTGGATAATAAGAATGGGAAACTATTTGATTACTTCAACAAAGAATTGCCAAAAACAGTACTTGTTCGGTTCCTCGCCTTGCAATAAGTAACACCCAGTCAGGGGCCCCCCGTGCCATGCCCATGTGATTTTTGTGGCTTCACCACACCTGCTCAATATCTTTTTTTTGCTCTACTAACATTTTAACACTACTTCTCGCAATTTCCTTTCGATGATCAAATCCTATGATACGCACCTTAATTATCTAATGATTTTATGACGAGAAATTACATGTTGATCACTATAGCAACACATGTACCTCTGAGCAATCTAAGTGGGGATATAACTTACTTAACTAGCGCCTTTCAATAAGATGCGAGCTCTGCTCAATCTATGGTTTTGTTTTTTGCTGCCGTCAATCATCTTAGAGGACCTCTCCGGAAACAGAGTTCACTTCAATGGGTTCAAAGGTCACGCCTGTGAACTGATTAGTAGATTTTGATCCATGTTCAACTTGTTTGTTCCTTTTTTTAAGGGTCTGTTGGTTATCGTCGTAATAATGATTGATGGCAGTGAAAAAGGCAATCATTAGGTTTTGAACTTCATAGTTCGCATGTTATTGAAAGCAATGAAAGGCGCATTGATAAAAAGCTATCTCAATTCTTCCACTGTTCTACAACTCTTTCAGATAGTCAACTATATCTCGAACTGCTTGATTAAATTCTTCTGTCACAAATAGAGATGACGACTGAACTGCCAGAAAGGCATGATATGTCATATAGTTAAAGTGGGTCACTTTAACTGCCGCATCCAGTAGGCGTGACTTATACAACAGACCATCGTCTTTAAGAACATCAAATTCACATGTAATCAACAAAGTTTTGGGTAGTCCCTTCAAGTTATCTGCCATCAAAGGTGATGCTCTGTAATCAGTGAGAGCATCCAGAACCACTTTCGGAATTCCAGCCAATGGTTTCTTCAGAGCTTTGTGCTGCCCCTTATCCTCAACTCCAATGTACGACGTGTACTTAGTGTTGCGAAGATGCATAGAATGATTGTGCGTTAAAAACGAAGAAGCCATGTTTTGGAGTTCCTGTCAGGTAATAGGACCAGAAGCTGCTACGCCACGCCTCGTGAGAAGTGGAGTGTCCTGTTTTTTATAAGAAGGAAGCGAAAAGTCAGGAACTGTACTGCAGGGTTTATAAGAACCTGCAACCATAAAAAACACCAGTTAATTTATTAATTTTAATGCAGTTAATATGTAATTTTAATGGAGTTAACAACAAGAGCGCCAGTTTTCACCTGGAGGTCAGCGGTATTTGGCATGTGCGCATGTGCTAGGATTCCATGTGCTCTCAGAGTTGAGCGTGTTTTAGCGTTTGTGTTGTGGCGGATGTTCTTCGAGGTCTTCTAGCGTGTTCTAGGCCTCAGCGTTTTTCCCCTCCCCTCCCTCCCTTTTTTTTCCCACTGCTTCGGCAGTGTGACGGGTGCCTGTTTCCCTGGCGTGGGGGCTCATGGCTGGGTTGCCAGGATTTGCCAGCCATGGGGGCGGTTCTCCATCTAGGAGCTGGCTGCCAAAAGAGGAAGCTCCTGGATGTCTCAGGCACCCAACCTCCACTTAAGCGATACGGTTGTTAACCTTTGGTTACTATTTAATGTTGTACCACAAAGTCATACCCCCAGGTTAGGTTATACTCCTTAGTCATAAGGCGCGGATCCAGACAGGTTTCACCGTTTTTACAGAAATTGGTCAGATTTTTACAAAAACACTCAAATTCACAGGAAATGGCATTTTAGAGAGTGAGGCCACTGCACCCTCGACCCACTTTAAAAATAATAGTATTGCTGGGGGTGGACTAGGCCTCACCTGCGCAGCCAGTTGTTTCCCTTCATCTCGAAGCTTAAGGGCAACAGCTGTTGCTAGGTTACCACCGGCACTATCTCCAGCAACAACAATGCGGTTTGTATCGATACCATACTTATACCCAGTGGCCAGCAAGGTCTTAACAACAGCATAGCAGTCATGGAATTGGGACGGGAAGGTGTGCTTGGGTGCCAATCTGTACCTAAAAATAATATAACACACTTAATTAGCAGTGGCTGACTATTGGCAAACTCGGGATCTGATTGGCTCCACTGAGGCATCTACTTTCGATCAATATGGTAGATAGGCTTTCTGCGAAGTCTGAGCACGCACAGATTTTGGTGCATAATATGGCTAAAACAGTACAGTGGAACCCGGAGGGACATGAAAAAGTGTCCGTATTATCCGGTGTCCGTATTATAATTAAGCGGGTTGATATACCGTAAAAGCTCTATTAAGCCCACGGGGGGCTTATTTAATTTCAGGGCTCAAGAAGGGGGGGGGGGGGGGCTTATTAGAGAGGGGGCTTAATAGAGAGAGGAGGCTTATTTCAAATCATAATTTTCAAGAAAATTGACATTAATCTTTCAAACTTTACTATTACACCACTAACTAAAACAGAACAAGAAATGGGTTATGTATGACCGTCTTACAAAGGAAACGTCATTTATAACCTAACTCGATGATAGTTCTGGAAATTAAAGACCACGTTTCAATACAAAGTGACTGAAACGCCAGAAAATATTGCTGAAAAGTCATTTACATCAGCCTAATGGGGGGGGGGGGGCTTAATAGAGAGGGGGGCTTATTACAAAATCTGACTTCCAAAGGAGGGGCTTATTAGATAGGGGGGGGGGGGCTTATTAGATAGGGGGGGGGGCTTAATAGAGAGGGGGGGCTTAATAGAGAGGGGGGCTAAATAGAGCTTTTACGGTAAGAGAAAATATGTGTCGTCGGGACAAACAAAACTGTCCGTAATAAGCGGGTGTCCGTATTAATGAGTGTCCGTAAAGCGGGGTTCCACTGTACTTTAACAAATATTAATTAAACAAACCAAATTATGGCACAAAAATGTGGCTTAGTACCGGCTGTAGATATTTCACTTACTCAACAGATATCAACACGACATTAGCTTCTTTAGCCAACCGATGAGTCAATGGGTGATACATATCTGAAAACAAGGGACAAACACCAGTCAGAAGTGTAAAATAAATTAAAGTACTTTTTCAAGCATAATTTTAACCCTGGTTTCTGGACCAGGGTGGGGAGCCCCCAGGGTAACTCCCATATATAAGCTTAAGACAGTATGCGGAATTATGGAAATTTTGTATGATTCATTGATCATAAATTAAAGCAGATGGGATGAAAATTCATTTCTGGTGTGCGATGGGACACCAAAAAATAATTTAACTATTTTGTCTGATCACGATATGGGGTATCAAAAGTAGAGACTTTAGGTCTGAGAAAGGTTTAGGATTACCCCTCTACCATGGGGGGTGGCAGGGGGGTCTGAACTTCCCGCTACCCGTACATGTACATTATACTCCCACCCCTTCGTTATTAGTGGCTTAATTTCCGCTTCCTTGTGCTTTTCCTATTGTAGAATGTTTCCTGCTTCCTGGCCCCTTTACTACTGGGTTTCCGTGGCCCTCTCTCCTCCTCTCCTCCACTCTAACGCTATCACCAGTACTTAGGCCTCCCGCATTTTGTCAGGTTGCCCCTACAAATTATTCCACGTAGAGTCATATATGATAAATCTGGTATTAACCTACCAACACTTCCAATCGTCCATCCACCACCATGCAGATAAACAACACCAGTTGCATCGTGCAGCAGATTTTTAGGTTGGTAAATACGAACAGGAATGTTAGCTATTTTGCTATCCTGGATTTCCATCAACCCCTCTGGGTTGTGAACTTGATCTGGTAGCCATTTGTGTATATATATCCACTTCCGATTTTCAATTGGTGACTCGCCGATTCCAATTAATGAAGCTGTATAGGCCTTGAAATAAACATGTAAAATATAAAATAAATTAATTGGCATACATTCTTTTAACAAAAGATGGGGGAGGAGGGGGCGGCCCCTACAGTGAGATGCAAAAATGTGATGGCCCAGTTATTCTGTGGTTCAGTCAAAGATTAGCACTCAGTGGCATTTTGAGGGGGTAGACAGGGAGGAGTATGGGAACCTGGGATAAATGAGGGCTGAAAGTCTACGGGAGGTGGGAAGAGAGAGGAAGGGAAGCCGGATTACCAAGGTGGCAGGAACCGGGAAAAATACCATAAAAACTATATAATTTCAGCCTCGGGGTGGGGGGGGGGGGGGGGGGGCTCCCATAAAGGAACCCCTAAAAGGTACCAGAATCTTGTTTTGTGGGTGTGGCTCGAATTCATTTTCCCCCCTAAGATAAGAGGTACCAATTCTAAAGCAAAACTAGTTCCTATCCTATTTTTTTCCAGAATAACTATAATAGCGGTCATTTTAGATTTTAAACCCTAAGTGGTACCAAACCACAAATGTTTAACCCCTAAAAGGTACGACGATCAGCCCCATCATTTTTATATGGGAGTCACCCATTTAGCTCCCCCCTCTCTATTTAAGCCCCCTCCTTGGGGAATTAAATGAGCGCCTGGGGGCTTAATTGAGCTTTTACGGTAGGAAAGAATTTCGCAACATTGTATAATAAAGAGGCGGGGCGGGAACCAAGAGTATAAAAAGGTATGGGAAAGTCGGGAAGCTGTCCCCCACATGTTGTGTACCGAGATGGTCGACAATAAAGGAGGATTGAACCGGATTAAACCCAACAGTATTGATCTTTATTCCGCCATTATACTCGTGTTCTCCGACTACAACAGTCAGGCGTTCCTCGCCCTGACTGTGGGGTCTGGGTCCTAATACATGAACACTACATCCCTCCCTTTCGGATAACAAACAGTAACATTATAAACATAGTGCTGAAACAGCAATAAAGCATAACAAATGGTCCCCTTAACAAGAATTAGTGTTCAACATTGTCTCTGACATTTTCAAGTCACTACTGTCAGTGTCTTTGAGAGTTAGTTAATCTAGTCCTCGGATAACTTGGTGCTAACTCTGTCATGCACTCCTTGTTCTACGTGTGCATTACTCAGCTCTGGCAGTTTGGAGCGTATTTTTCGGCCAGAGTAGTTCGGCTGGGCTCACAGGGGGCATACAAGTTGAGGGGATTAATAAATAAAAGAATTATGAATCGAATGAATCGTTACTGGTTTTCTTCGTTTCTAGCAGCAAAATCAATTCACTGCGCTTGGTGATTACGCTAAAATCTAGTAGGGCGACATTTTTGTTTTCGATCGATCGGAAGGAAATTCGACACGAGCAAACTGCTGCTAGCAGGGGGAGGGGTTTGTAAAGATTTGTCGCGTCAAAAAACACGTGTGGGAGAGGGAAGGGAAGCGCGCGCGCGCGCTGGATGGCGAGTGATGGCGCGTACTGGGACAAGCCTAATGGTACGATCATGTAGCGAAAAAAAAGTTCAAGAAAACTTTGGAAAAGACGTTCACATTCTCCAACTGTGGCGAACGTAATCGAAAAAAAATTCGGGCAAGTTGTACTTCAATCTATCGACTTCACATTTTGTTTGTCTGGTTGTATGAAAGCAAAGGAAAGTTGTGATTCAAGCGAGTTTCTGATTGTGGTTCAAATTTTTTGCGCTCGGAGCTGCCTCCCTTGTTAAGAATATATATGTATATAGGAAAAAAAAAATTTCCGGAAAGCGAGAAGGTCTGGGTGCGAGATTAATGCTGGCGCAGAAAATGTGGGTAGCGGTCTTTCCTATAAGTTCGCGCTAGAGAATACAAAAGAAAACCCAAGAAAACCAGTAACGATTCATTATTCTTTTATTTATTAATCCTCTCAACTTGTATGCCCCCTGTGGTGGGGCTTATATAACTTGGTCGTCTATACTGCTTTTTTGTGGCCAGAACAAGGCCAGAATCCTGAAAAAGTAGTTTTTAACTTCAAACCGCCATTTTCGCGGCACCCGAAAATGGCCGCTGTAAGAAAATTGGCGCGCAAAGCACACTGGTTGAGAGGGACCCTTTAAGACGGATTTACATCTTATAAAGAACTAAGAGGGTGCTCGTCCAAGGTGGCTCGATGTAGTTTTTTTAGCGATGGGGTGAGAGTTTTGAAAACAAAAATTCGTTTTATTTTCCACTGGTTTCCAAGCAACAGAGGTTACCACACAACGATTTCGGCATCATATTGGTTTTAAATAAGGCTGATTTTCGGAAATCTAGTCGGAAACATTGCATCCATTTTATAATATTTTGAAGTAGGGTAGTTTGGCCACCTGTAGACGAAATTTGAACTTTTAAACAACTAAAACGGAAAAAGCGGTTTGCGTTTTAGAATTAGTTTTGATAACGAATGATCAACAATAGAAATGCTGTGTGAAATTTGCTAAAACTGTTCTGATTTTTGTTACTCTATGTTTTGCATTTTATCGGACGAATCTCACGAAATTTCTTTGAAATATTTTTGCACGTGCAAAGAGAGGCGTGCATCAAGAGAGAAATAGACCAGACGGTACGGGTCGCACTACAGCCAATTTTGTTTACATAAAAATTTTGTAATTTTTGGCGAGGAAAAATTTGCAAAAAATTCGCAAGTGCCAAATTTTGGTGGTGGTCGCACTCAAACAAAGATGTGTTTTCCAAAACTCTCCTGATTGATGTAAATGTAAACTTAAATGGCTTGGGACCAGGTTTCGTACTTCGCTTTCTTGGTTTTCGTCGTTTCTTGTAGACTTGCCACTAGTCGTCTTCTTTGAGCGAAACCGGGCGACGCGCGACAACGATCGAGGAACGTCGCGAGAGGAAACCAAAACCAACGAAAGGGAAAAATAATATTGGAAAGGGCTTTTAGAAAGTCTACGTTTCTTGCTGCTCGCTTCAATTGCAATCGAAGGAGATTGTTTTGAACTTGAGACGAATTGTTCTCCAAATTGTCGCCGGTAAATTTGGTTTCGATCAGACCCAGTGTAGTCATAGACATTCGCGGCGTAATATCGATATTCATTTTCTTCGTTTTCCGGTCGAAATAATTATTAAAAGAGTCAGATGAACCAGGTAAAAAATTATTTTGTCCCGTAATTGCACGCGCTAAGCTAGCGAATCTTAATTATCAAAACATAGCATCTTGCGTGAATGACAGTTTAATGGCTAAAACGGGCTAAAATAACAAAATTGTGTGATTTTCAAAAATTTGGTCGCCTCCAGGGCAACACTTCGGCTTCTTTGAAGATTGGCGAAAATTTGGCAATTCGCAAAAAAATTGGCAAAAATTGAAACTGGGGGTCGCACTGTATTTTACGATTTTTACGTTACGTGTTGACAGATTTGACACTTGAATAAACAAAATTGGTCAAAATTGGCTGTAGTGCGACCCGTACCTTATACTTCGATGTTATTTTCTATGCTTGCAACAATTTTCTACTCTGGTTTTCGAT
This sequence comes from Desmophyllum pertusum, assembly GCA_029204205.1. NCBI lineage: Eukaryota > Metazoa > Cnidaria > Anthozoa > Scleractinia > Caryophylliidae > Desmophyllum > Desmophyllum pertusum. Next base: position 2,531,714 of record MU825400.1, read on the forward strand.
TGGAATATCAAGTACAATCATCACACTAATAGCTGACCATTTTTTATAAAAATCTGTAAGAGCATTTTTGAAATATTCCGCTAAATGTTTACTTAAGGGTTGTTATCTTAAAATAAGATGATCTTAGTCTATCTTATGTACGATGCTGAATATCTTAATTTAAGATTTTAGTTTTTACGGAGCATATAAGCTTAAGCTTAGGTATTAAAGCTACGTACACTCCGGAGTACACTCACCAGAAAGTTAAATATATCAGAGCTAACACCGCATATTCGGAGCCCCGTTTGCTGATCATCCGGCATCCCCTCGGGAATAACTTGATTGTAATACAACCCGACGATAATAGCGACCAGGATTGCCACAAAATGTACTGAAAATTAAACAGCAGTTTGCCATGTTTGTCCACTGTACGTGTACTGGCGCAGTTAGCCTGTCCAAACATGTCGATTAACAATTCTTTTCCGGCTCCGATGCCCGGGGGGGGGGGGGGGGTACTCCCAAAAAATTGGGTGGGGGTGTGCCGCTGGGCTATAAAAACCCTTATCCTGTACCAGAATACCAGAGCACAAAACGCTAATTTTGCGACCCTGTTCCAGCACAGGTGACCAAAGCGTACTATAAGAGTTTGTATGGATTTGATTATAAGAGTTTGTACGGATTTGAAATTTAATTGAAAATATCTTCTTTTCCTTTGAAAAGCTTCAATAAAGTTGAAACCTTACCTGGTGTCCTTTGTTTGTCTCCCTGGTGCTTCTTTAAGCCATTTGAGCGATTTTCGTTTCAACGGTCTGTATCAGTGTTTGGGCCGGCGTTCGATCGTCTTCAAGAGACATTTAGCCTTGAAACTCTCGAAGATATTTGCAATAGGAATCGTTAATGTCAATTAATGGGCATGATGTCTTTGTAATTCAACCGACAGGATGGATTTTTCATCCGTACCAAGGAAATACATCACGGAAAGTTCGCGCTAAGCCGGGGAGGCGAAGCCACTACAACCGCACAAGGCAACTAATGAGATCCATTTGGACATTCCACCACAGGGCGCAGAGGAGCTAAATTTGACTTGTGCGAGCTTCGATCTAAATGCTTTATACGTGACCTTTGCGAGTTTCGATCTGTTTGCTTTATACGCGGTGTATTGCGTTACGTTATTCGATCTTTTTGTTTTCGTTTTTTCGTCCCAGCGGGTAATCGGTCGTTTTTCCGAAAGCTTTCCGAGCGAGGCACGAAGTGCCGAGAAGAAAATAACGACAACTTGTCTCTCTTCTTACAGCGTAACGATCTTGTGTGCATGTGACCCTAAGGAATTCCCGCTGGACGAAAAAACGAAAACAAAAAGATCGAATAACGCAGTAACGCAATACACCGCGTATGAAAGCAAACAGATCGAAACTCGCAAAGGTCACGTACGTATAAAGCATTTGGATCGAAACTGGCACAAGTCAAATTTAGCTCCTCTGGGGGGTTTGTTGGGCAATTACCAAAACAAATTCCTGCACAGCAAAAGTAGAGAAACAAAATCGTGCAAAAACGAGTTCACTCACAACCTCACAAGCCAAAGGTGAAAAAAAATTATTGCACAAACTCAAGACAGAAAAAAAATTAGAGCTCAGAAAAATTGCCCAACTCTCCCCCCTCCCACCCCCCCCCCCCCCCCCAAAAAAATAATGAAATGGTCCATCCTTTAATCCGTTAAGGTGAGTAGTTTAAAGTTTGTTGTGAACGTGGGAATTTTTTGTCAATTTTTTTGATGGAATTATTTAATAATTCGAAGAAAAGTAAACAGTTTTCCGTTTATGGCTCCTTCAATTCCAAGCCCGACCATCCCCCCCCCCCCCCCGGGCATTTGTCGGGCATTTGTCATTTTTTTTGTCAGAAGGTTGAAAATGCCCCACGGTGGGGTCAGCTTACATGCATAAAATCCCCACGGTGGGGCTTCAGGAAGAGTGCAAATGCCCGACCCACGGGACAAGTTCAAAAACTTTTTTGAGAGGATCGAGGAATTTAAAATCTAAATTCCAAGCAGAACTATTAATGATGGACACTATATTGTTCACAAATACATAGCTCTTTATTTATACCTGTAATCATGATTTTTGGAACACGTGTTGAAGTCGAAGCTTCGTTCTCAAGCGCCATCTTTGACATCTTTGGTTCGCACGTGGAAAGCAACGGTGCAAATGTTTGCACATGTGGGGTGGGGATGGGGCTACGGTACACTTGAAAAGTGCGGGACTCAAACGAGGTTTAATATCAACTCAGTTTTTATATTTTTCTATCGGGGGCAATCAGGAAATTTAAATAAACAACAAAACGTGTACGTCTTTTAAAATACGAAAGATCGCGTTGCCTTTGACAATGCCCCACCCCGGGCTGCCCGGTTATAGCAAATGCCCCACCCTAGGGATGGAAAAGTTGTAAAATGCCCGACAAATGCCCGGCGGGGGGGGGGGATGGTCGGGCTTGGAATTGACGGAGCCATTATAGAATGTGGTGCTTATAATCTCTCTGTGGCTTCCCTTTTTTATTTTCTTTATTAACTCATTGTTATTTAAGGGGGATTCTACCTGAATTTCAATGAAATTTTAAGAGGTTTAAAGAAGGGATAGAAGAAAAAAATAAAATTTTGGAACACCAACAGACAGTTCATACCCACGCGGGTGCTCTTGCGTGGTTATCAACTGTCGTCAATGTCAATCTACTAATTTTTAACTTCAAATTCTAATTTTAAAACTACATTAAATCTTCAATATTTCTTATTTCCCTAAATTTTACAACTCCTTTGAGAAAAACTATCTCCTCCCAAAAATCACCCAAAAATTTACAAAACACCCCATAACATAGATTCATGTTTTAAGCAGAGAGTTTTTGGATTGCTTGAAACGTGAACGAGATATTTCCATTAAACCCATGTTAAGTGGCGGAAAAATGGCATTCAGTTTAATTCCCGCCTTAATGTATTTCACCTTTTCTTCGTGATTTAATGTTAAAAAAAATATTTCATTGTCAATTAATTAATTAATTACACTCCGAAAATTGTAAATTAAGTTTACTATGTTTATTGATAATACTTAAAATCCCACTGAAAGAACGCAAATAAATTTTCCCATAATCTTCTCTCTACACTATAACAGAAGCCATTGCTGGAGTGACGGTGGACCATATCATATCATATCTTATAGTATACTCAACAAAAATATGCAGCTTCTGATTGGTCAATGACGAGTGCATAAATAGGCTATAGAGTGCAATACGGAATTGTGATAAACGGTACCGGACAAGTAGAGACGTTTTTGCCGCTTAATGGCATTGAAATAAGCTTTCAAAGTTAATGGAAATATTTTCTAAACTACAGTACTGTAATTCTTTCAAAAAGTTCACGCTTGGTTTGCCTACGCGTTCAAATAAAACATGTGAAACACTCTGGAAACTAGTGAAGCGTTTCGTGTGCAGAGTAGCGTGATGGCCGCAGCAAAATTTTGTTGAGAATATTATAAACAAAAAATCGTATGAACTGCTCGTTGCAATTAGTGTTTTATGGTCACTCGTGATGTTTGAAAGTTCTCAAATTGCACTCGCCTAAAGGCTCGTGCAATTTTGAGAACTTTCAAAACATCACTCGTGCCATAAATCACGAATTGCACTCGCGTTCATACGATTTCCTATACATATATCATATCATATCATATCATATCATATCAATCATATCATATCATATCATATCATATCATGGAAAGCTGCTACCATGTTCAAATAACTGTCTATTAAATGTGCTTCTTTTACAGATAAAAAATTGTGACCGGTGTCAACGGAACACACATGAAAGCAAAAGCTACGACGTGCTTCACCCGGTAAAGGTGGTTGCCAAAGTCTGGTATCTTGTTGGTATTGACTTGATTGATGCCAGCAAGACATCTGCCAAGGGGAACCGCCTACCTGCTAACCATAACAGACTACTTTAGCAAGTATGTCGAGGCCATTCCTCTGCCTGATAAGACTGCTTTAAGGCCCTATACAAGACATATTGTCGCCATGGAGCCCCAGCGCACATCATTTCTGACCAGGGTAGAGAGTTTGTGAACCAGGTATATTAAGGTTTCTAAAATACCAAAATTCATAAGAGATCTGTGTAACAGCTTAAACGTGTCAGTGACTACACTGTAGCTGTCCTCCAGGTATGTGAGCTGCTTATGGAGACATATGGAGTCTAGCACATGATCACATCGGCGTATCATCCTCAGTCAAAATGGCCTAGATGAAAGAACAAACCATAAAGAAGTGAGCTTTCGTAACATTTCATGGTTGAATAATAGCAAATTAACACACGGGCGCCTAGAAAAATGGGTTACACCAAATAGTTATACCATATATAAAACCCGTCCAAGTACAATGTAGTTGATTCGCAGCAAATACGAAATGTTTATATTCCGACATTTAAATCAAGGTGAGTATGTTGGGCAACTATGTATTACACCAAATTTATAGATTTCAATAGAATTCACTAATTCGAGAGAGCGAAAAACATTAAAATTAATTTAAAAAAAAAATACAAAAAACTGTAAAAAAATTGTTCAAATCGAAGTGATAGCTGATATGAGTTGTCGCTGAATCCTGTCTAGGAACTAGGTAACTTCAACTAAAAAACTGTAACTTGAAATAATATCACACCGCTATCATGTGACATGTTCCTATTTATATTCAGTACCCTTAGGAAGGTCATGGATGAGAAAGATGATGATTGGGACGAATACGTTGATGGTGCTATGTTCGCAATAAACACCAATATATCCACTACCACTAAGTGCAGCCCATTCTTCCTCATGTACGGACGACAACCACGTCTGCCTTTTGAGGTAGAAAAGTTTGTGCAACACGTCGAAGAAGAGGAAGGGCAATTGAAAAGCTAGCAAGTGAATTATCTTCAGAGGATGTTCTACAGGAGCATATAGACAAGATGTCTAAAAACTAGAGATGCTCTTTTCCCCAAGAGAGAGAGAAACATTAAAGTTGCTCAAGAAAAACAAAAAAAACAGTACCTAAAAAGGAAAGGAGGTTTGGATTACAGCTTTAAGAATGGAGAAGCTGTCCTGCGCCGCAACATGCTTCAAAAAACAACAAAGGGCACAAAATGGAGGATCACTGGACTGGCCCATACATCGCAGAAGAAGTTGACTTCAAAACCAGAACTTGTAAGTTACGTGGAAGGTGCCTAACCCCAACCCAGCAACACCCCAGCAGCCAGCAACATCACATCAGCAACCGCATCACATCAGCCAGCTGCACCCCAGCAGCCAGCAGCATCACATCAGCCACCAGTATCACAGCAGCCAGCAGCACCCCAGCGGCCACCAGTTTCACATCAGCCACAAGTATCACAGCGGCCACCAGCATCACATCAGCCACCAGTATCACAGCAGCCACCAGCATCACATCAGCCACAAGTATCACAGCAGCCAGCAGCATCACATCAGCTACCAGTATCACAGCAGCCACCAGCATCACATCAGCCACCAGTATCACAGCAGCCACCAGCATCACATCAGCCACCAGTATCACAGCAGCCAGCAGCATCACATCAGCCACCAGTATCACAGCAGCCAGCAGCATCACATCAGCCACCAGTATCACAGCAGCCAGCAGCATCACATCAGCCACCAGTATCACAGCAGCCAGCAGCATCACATCAGCCACAAGTAACACAGCGGCCACCAGCATCACATCAGCCACCAGTATCACAGCATCCACCAGCATCACATCAGCCACCAGTATCACAGCAGCCAGCAGCACCCCAGCGGCCAGCAGCATCACATCAGCCACAAGTATCACAGCGGCCACCAGCATCACATCAGCCACCAGTATCACAGCAGCCAGCAGCATCACATCAGCCACAAGTATCACAGCAGCCAGCAGCATCACATCAGCCACCAGTAATCACAGCAGCCAGCAGCACCCCAGCGGCCACCAGTATCACATCAGCCACCAGTATCACAACAGCCAGCAGCAGCCCAGCGGCCACCAGCATCACATCAGCCACAAGTATCACAGCAGCCAGCAGCACCCCAGCGGCCGCCAGCATCACATCAGCCACCAGTATCACAGCAGCCAGCAGCATCACATCAGCCACAAGTATCACAGCGGCCACCAGCATCACATCAGCCACCAGTATCACAGCAGCCAGCAGCACCCCAGCGGCCAGCAGCATCACATCAGCCACAAGTATCACAGCAGCCAGCAGCATCACATCAGCCACCAGTATCACAGCAGCCAGCAGCACCCCAGCGGCCAGCAGCATCACATCAGCCACAAGTATCACAGCAGCCACCAGTATCACATCAGCCACCAGTATCACAGCAGCCAGCAGCATCACATCAGCCACAAGTATCACATCAGCCACCAGCATCACAGCAACCAGCAGTATCACACCAGCCACCAGTATCACAGCAGCCAGCAGCACCCCAGCGACCACCAGCATCACATCAGCCACCAGTATCACAGCAGCCAGCAGCATCATATCAGCCACCAGTATCACAGCAGCCAGCAGCACCCCAGCGGCCAGCAGCATCACATCAGCCACAAGTATCACAGCGGCCACCAGCATCACATCAGCCACCAGTATCACAGCAGCCAGCAGCACCCCAGCGACCACCAGCATCACATCAGCCACCAGTATCACAGCAGCCAGCAGCATCACATCAGCCACCAGTATCACAGCAGCCAGCAGCACCCCAGCTGCCACCAGTATCACATCAGCCACCAGTATCACAGCAGCCAGCAGCACCCCAGCGGCCACCAGTATCACATCAGCCACCAGTATCACAGCAGCCAGCAGCACCCCAGCGGCCACCAGTATCACATCAGCCACCAGTATCACAGCAGCCAGCAGCACCCCAGCGCGCCACCAGCATCACATCAGTCACAAGTATCACAGCAGCCAGCAGCACCCCAGCGGCCGCCAGCATCACATCAGCCATCAGTATCACAGCAGCCAGCAGCATCACATCAGCCCAAGTATCACATCAGCCACCAGTATCACAGCGGCCACCAGCATCACAGCAGCCACCAGTCATCACAGCAGCCAGCAGCACCCCAGCGGCCACCAGTATCACATCAGCCACCAGTATCACAGCAGCCAGCAGCATCACATCAGCCACAAGTATCACATCAGCCACCAGCATCACAGCAACCAGCAGTATCACACCAGCCACCAGTATCACAGCAGCCAGCAGCACCCCAGCGACCACCAGCATCACATCAGCCACCAGTATCACAGCAGCCAGCAGCATCACACATCAGACACCAGTATCACAGCAGCCACCAGCATCACATCAGCCACCAGTATCACAGCAGCCAGCAGCACCCCAGCGGCCAGCAGCATCACATCAGCCACAAGTATCACAGCAGCCACCAGCATCACATCAGCCACCAGTATCACAGCAGCCAGCAGCATCACATCAGCCACCAGTATCACAGCAGCCAGCAGCACCCCAGCGGCCACCAGTATCACATCAGCCACCAGTATCACAGCAGCCAGCAGCACCCCAGCGGCCACCAGTATCACATCAGCCACCAGTATCACAGCAGCCAGCAGCACCCCAGCGGCCACCAGTATCACATCAGCCACCAGTATCACAGCAGCCAGCAGCACCCCAGCGGCCACAGCATCACATCAGCCACCAGTATCACAACAGCCAGCAGCAGCCCAGCGGCCACCAGCATCACATCAGCCACCAGTATCACAGCAGCCAGCAGCACCCCAGCGGCCCCAGCATCACATCAGCCACCAGTATCACAGCAGCCAGCAAGTATCACAGCAGGCCACCAGTATCACATCAGCCACCAGTATCACAGCAGCCAGCAGCATCACATCAGCCACAAGTATCACATCAGCCACCAGCATCACAGCAACCAGCAGTATCACACCAGCCACCAGTATCACAGCAGCCAGCAGCACCCCAGCGACCACCAGCATCACATCAGCCACCAGTATCACAGCAGCCAGCAGCATCATATCAGCACCAGTATCACAGCAGCCAGCAGCACCCCAGCGGCCAGCAGCATCACATCAGCCACAAGTATCACAGCGGCCACCAGCATCACATCAGCCACCAGTATCACAGCAGCCAGCAGCACCCCAGCGACCACCAGCATCACATCAGCCACCAGTATCACAGCAGCCAGCAGCATCACATCAGCCACCAGTATCACAGCAGCCAGCAGCACCCCAGCTGCCACCAGTATCACATCAGCCACCAGTATCACAGCAGCCAGCAGCACCCCAGCGGCCACCAGTATCACATCAGCCACCAGTATCACAGCAGCCAGCAGCACCCCAGCGGCCACCAGTATCACATCAGCCACCAGTATCACAGCAGCCAGCAGCACCCCAGCGGCCACCAGCATCACATCAGTCACAAGTATCACAGCAGCCAGCAGCACCCCAGCGGCCGCCAGCATCACATCAGCCATCAGTATCACAGCAGCCAGCAGCATCACATCAGCCACAAGTATCACAGCGGCCACCAGCATCACATCAGCCACCAGTATCACAGCAGCCAGCAGCATCACAGCAGCCAGCAGCACCCCAGCGGCCACCAGTATCACATCAGCCACCAGTATCACAGCAGCCAGCAGCATCACATCAGCCACAAGTATCACATCAGCCACCAGCATCACAGCAACCACAGCATCACACCAGCCACCAGTATCACAGCAGCCAGCAGCACCCCAGCGACCACCAGCATCACATCAGCCACCAGTATCACAGCAGCCAGCAGCATCACATCAGACACCAGTATCACAGCAGCCACCAGCATCACATCAGCCACCAGTATCACAGCAGCCAGCAGCACCCCAGCGGCCAGCAGCATCACATCAGCCACAAGTATCACAGCGGCCACCAGCATCACATCAGCCACCAGTATCACAGCAGCCAGCAGCATCACATCAGCCACCAGTACCACAGCAGCCAGCAGCACCCCAGCGGCCACCAGTATCACATCAGCCACCAGTATCACAGCAGCCAGCAGCACCCCAGCGGCCACCAGTATCACATCAGCCACCAGTATCACAGCAGCCAGCAGCACCCCAGCGGCCACCAGCATCACATCAGCCACAAGTATCACAGCAGCCAGCAGCACCCCAGCGGCCGCCAGCATCACATTAGCCACCAGTATCACAGCAGCCAGCAGCATCACACCAGCCACAAGTATCACAGCGGCCACCAGCATCACATCAGCCACCAGTATCACAGCAGCCAGCAGCACCCCAGCGGCCACCAGTATCACATCAGCCACCAGTATCACAGCAGCCAGCAGCATCACATCAGCCACAAGTATCACATCAGCCACCAGCATCACAGCAACCAGCAGCATTACACCAGCCACCAGTATCACAGCAGCCAGCAGCACCCCAGCGACCACCAGCATCACATCAGCCACCAGTATCACAGCAGCCAGCAGCATCACATCAGCCACCAGTATCACAGCAGCCAGCAGCATCACATCAGCCACAAGTATCACATCAGCCACCAGCATCACAGCAACCAGCAGCATTACACCAGCCACCAGTATCACAGCAGCCAGCAGCACCCCAGCGACCACCAGCATCACATCAGCCACCAGTATCACAGCAGCCAGCAGCATCACATCAGCCACCAGTATCACAGCAGCCAGCAGCATCACAGCAGTCAGGAGCATCCCAGCAGCCAGCTGCACCCCAGCATAGTGCCACAACCGTACCTAGCCCTTAGTCAGTTGCACCCCAGCAGGGTGGCACAACCGTGCCTAAGCAGCCATCAACACCCCGACAGCCAGCAACATCAAAAAAGCCAGCAGCACCTCAGCAGGGTGGCACAACAGTACCTAAACCTAAACCAGCTGCGCCCCAACAGGCGAGCAAAACTGCACCTAAAGCTAAACCAGCAACACCCAACCAGCCACAGCGGGGGCACAGCCGTACCTAAACCTAAGACAGCAACAACCCAGAAAGTCAGTGGTTCTACCCTTCCACTTGATTTAAGTGACAAAGTTATGGCCACTACAGAGGAAGATATGGTTACCAGTTTCAACAATGTCATTCTCCCAACTCTTAACAGCGTACTTGATGGCTCTAAGGACAGCTGGCGGCATGATCTATTCAGTGGTTGCATTACCCAAGGAATGGATAAAGGAGATCTTAAGTTTAATGTTATCTTTGGAGACTTCCAGGAAAGTCAAAGCTACATAATGTTAAATTTAATAGCAAAGCATTTCCCTAACATAAACAAAAAATACCTAATGGAGGTCCTTTTGCCTGAAGCCCTTATTTGCCTGTGTTGTCATCAGTTTGCAATGCCATATGACCAGGCAAATAATTTCTTACTCACTGGTGGCAAGAGGGAAATGGGGAAGTTCTTCGAGAAAGTACATCAGAAGCGTAAGGGGAAAACCTCCAAAAAGAAGGCAACTCTAAAAAGGAAGATATCTAAAGATGATGACCACAAAGTCCACTTTGTGAAAAGCGCAAAAATGGACAAACAATCCATACTAAAAATGCAAAGGCCTCGCTTCAAGTTGGATGTAGACGATGCTGGGATAAGACAGAATGAAATGCTTACTGATAAACATATCCAGATGGCACAAGAGCTACTACATCGCCAATTTCCACATATTGAGGGGCTGCTGTCACTCACAATTGGAACCGCCCAACAGTTCCCAGTGATGAGGCACGATTTCATCCAAGTGCTTCACACTGGTGGAGTCCACTGGTGTGTGTGTCACCAATATTGGGTGCCAGCAACTCAACAAGATCAAGCTCTATGATAGCCTCTATAGCGGTGTATCACCATTTACAAAGGAGCAGATTGCTGCCCTTCTCTTTGTGGAAGATAATGATGAAATAGAAGTTTCCATCCCTCCAGTGGCACAGCAGACAAATGGAACAGACTGTGGTGTATTTGCAATCGCATTTGCCACAGCACTGTGCTATAAGCTAGATCCTACACCTCTTAAGTTTAACAGACGAGCAATAAGGGCGCATATTTGGGACTCCCTGTAAAATGGGTACGTTGGCATATTCCCTTTTGAAGAAACATCAAGGAAGGATTTGGAAAGGGCTGTGACTATCCAGTTGTATTGTGATTGTCGTCGTCCGATACAACCCCAGCAAAGATGAAATGGCAGAATGCACAGTTTGCAAGAGATGGTTCCATAAAAAATGCCAACAAATTGCTGACAAAGTTTTCAAGTTTGCAAGATTTCAATGGAAGTGCAAAACCTGTAATTAAAAAAAGAAGGGAAATTTGATCCGGGAAAATTATGCATCGGTCAATGTTAGCAGTGCCTATCCCCCTTGGACCAACCCCCAGGGGCACCCAACGAATCTGTTCCTCACTTTATCTGTTCCCCAGCCGAATTCTTGCTGGCTGGCAAAATATTTCGGTCTATTTTTTAGGCTGGGAAATAGTAATGATTACACGGTCATTATTTCCTGAGAAAAGGGAATATAAAATTTCCCGAATATTCAAACTGTTTGAGACGGCAGTACATTATACAAAACAATATTCGAAAGGTTTTCCATCGATGTTTAATTAGTTCCCATGCCCCTTTTGGTTACTTATTATTATTATTGTTGGCTGGGAAACAGACAATTTTTATCCAGCTGGCTGGGAATATCCCCGTGTGTCATGCTGGCAAAGAGGAACAGATATATTTTCCCAGCAACGCAGAAGAACACCTGGAAATGCTTTTATATCATTTATTTTCATTTATCTGGGTAAAATAATGCATTTTACAAAAAATGTTCGTTGGGTGCCCCTGAACCCCCAGGCATTAGCATTTTGTGAAAAAAAAAAAAGTGGGCAAATGCCCCACAGTGGGGTTTAGGCAAGCAGCTAGTGTTCAGTAACTAGATGAAAATGCCTTCACTACCAAGCCATATCTGACACATAGTCAGTGGTGCATGACTCCAGTTTCTGAAGAAATGATGTGACTAGGAGGATTGCTATGCCCCCTGGATCTGACATTGAGTGGTAGAGCATCCGACTGGTGTGTGGAAGGTATAGGTTTGAACTTGGAATTATTTTTTCGAATTATTTTTACGAGTTTATAGAAGAGTAGCTTGTGTCACTGACTGAACATTACGGACCTTCAGATTGCGGTACCAGTATGAGTACGAGTACAACTTTTTAAACCTATTAATCATCATCAATCTCCGGCCAGGACCTACACTTCTACTGGTCAGTCACAGGAAAGAGCGAGGGCTCTGGGAACAATATTGTTTTGAAAGTACAAAGTCGTACTCGTTCTCATACAAGTACCCCAATCTGAAGGTCCGTAATATCTTTCTCAATACCAATACTGCTGTACATATTTTTTACCTATCAGATGAAGTACTTAGTACAATGCATAAAAGGTAGTTAATATATTAGAACTGAATACTAATTTATTGTAATAATTTATATATTTTATTTGTCAAAAATAATTATAATATAATATAATTATTGTAAAATTGGCAATATTTTACAGCAAGGAGCCCAAAAGTGGTAGAGTGTCTGACCGGTGTATAGAAGGTATAGATTTGAACTCTGAATTATTTTTCCGAGTTTATAGAGTAGCGTGTGTCGCTGACTGAACAATATCTTTCTCAATACCAATACTGTTGTATATATTTTTTACCTATCACTCTATCAGATGTAGTTATGTAGTACAATGTATAAAAGGTAGTTACATGTAATATAATTATTATTAGAACCGAGTACTAATTTATTGTTATAATTTATGTATTTTATTTGTCAATTTAACTGTTTTTAAAAAAACAATTAAAAAAACATTGAACATAATTACTACTATCTGACTACTATCTGACTATATTGTGATGATGCCAAAACATATCAGACTTTTGCACTCAGCAAGCTTTTAGCCAGAATTTGAAAAGTGGACGTCCTGGAGGCATGTCCCCCCACAAATTTGTGGGGGGATTGGGCGTCAACAGGACACCAGGATTAGGCGTCCACAGGACACCCTTCTGGCTAAAAGCTTGGCACTCAGTAACGCGTAATCTCTTTCACCTGGGGCTTGGGTAGACAGCTGACAATTTAGGCTAACTGGCCATTGGTAAATTGATAATTATATTTAAATGTTTTGGATAAAACAAGACGCAGAAAAATAATATTAAACTACACTTTATTCCATTCTACAAATATGTTCATTATATGACATATTGTTATCTAGTATTTTAACATGTACTAACATTGGTTTCATAAAATATCACATTGGTAAAAAATTGTTTAGTAGGCTTAGTCAGAATTGGGTAATTCTACTTGTGTCATTTTAAAAAAAAATACACAATCATGTTTCCTATTAGTTTAACAAACATCAATTTGGTTGTAATCCAATGTTACTTTGTAATTCTCAAATCAACTCTTTCCTGCATAATATTATTATTCATCAAGTTTCACATTCACATTATTAATAATATTTTGTATTTCAATAGTTTCCATTGAGTAATAGCCCTTTTCACGGTTAACCTCAAATATTTGCATAACAATACGGCTAAACATAGAAGCAAGGCAATTTCGGGCACAAGCTGTAAAACATCGTGATTTTCTTGAACTCCTTAAACTATGTTAGCATAAAAATAGTTTTAAAACGGAGAAGGACTAAATATGCAACTATTTTAGTTAAAGTTTGCCATAAAGAACGTAATCCGATCTCCCTGTTGCTTATGCGAGTCTACTCTTTATTAATAGAGAAAAGTCGTTTTACAATTTTTTCTAAAAACAACGTAAACTAAAAGAATTGTAGTTCTTCTACATTTTAAAACTGTTTTTATACTAAAAGAGTTGAAGGAGCTCAAGAAAAACACGATGTTTTGCAGCTTGTGCCCGAAATTGCCTCGCTTCTATGTTCAAGTGTATTGTTATGCAAATATCGCAAGTTAACCGTGAAAAGGGCTATTCTAATCAGTAACTATAATGTAAAACTCTTGTTTGTTTCACACGGAAGTGAAGTAAATGAGAAATTAGCAGGTAGGATAAATTGAAACATGAGGATATCACATGGTGTGGCAAGGGGGTGCAGTTGGGTGTGGCAAGGGGGTGTGGCAAGGGGGTGCAGTTGGGGTAACAAGTGCCAGTTGATGGTAAAATCCCACCTCCGAGACGGGACTGCGGTTTTTTACTCTAATGTTGCTAAGAAACATTACATATCAGTTCACATACTGGAATAGATAGTTTTCGGAGTACTTGCGCTAGTTTTTGATTGGATAATAAGAATGGGAAACTATTTGATTACTTCAACAAAGAATTGCCAAAAACAGTACTTGTTCGGTTCCTCGCCTTGCAATAAGTAACACCCAGTCAGGGGCCCCCCGTGCCATGCCCATGTGATTTTTGTGGCTTCACCACACCTGCTCAATATCTTTTTTTTTTGCTCTACTAACATTTAACACTACTTCTCGCAATTTCCTTTCGATGATCAAATCCTATGATACGCATCTTAATTATCTAATGATTTTATGACGAGAAATTACATGTTGATCACTATAGCAACACATGTACCTCTGAGCAATCTAAGTGGGGATCTAACTTACTTAACTAGCGCCCTCAATCAATTGTTTTTGCTGCCGTCAATCATCTTTGCGGACCTCTCCGGAAACAGAGTTCACTTCAATGGGTTCAAAGGTCACGCCAGTGAACTGATTAGTAGATTTTGATCCATGTTCAACTTGTTTTGTTCCTTTTTTTAAGGGTCTGTTGGTTATCGTCGTAATAATGATTGATGGCAGTGAAAAAAGGCAATCATTAGGTTTTGAACTTCATAGTTCGCATGTTATTGAAAGCAATGAAAGGCGCATTGATAAAAAGCTATCTCAATTCTTCCACTGTTCTACAACTCTTTCAGATAGTCAACTATATCTCGAACTGCTTGATTAAATTCTTCTGTCACAAATAGAGACGACGACTGAACTGTCAGAAAGGCATGATATGTCATATAGTTAAAGTGGGTCACTTTAACTGCCGCATCCAGTAGGCGTGACTTATACAACAGACCATCGTCTTTAAGAACATCAAATTCACATGTAATCAACAAAGTTTTGGGTAGTCCCTTCAAGTTATCTGCCATCAAAGGTGACGCTCTGTAATCAGTGAGAGCATCCAGAACCACTTTCGGAATTCCGCCAATGGTTTCTTCAGAGCTTTGGCTTCCCCTTATCCTCAACTCCAATGTACGACGAGTACTTAGTGTTGCGAAGATGCATGGAATGATTGTGCGCTAAAAACGAAAGAAACCATGTTTGGAGTTCCTGTCATGTAATAGGACCAGAAAGCTGCTGTGCCATGCCTCGTGAGAAGTGGAGTGTCCTGTTTTTTATAAGAAGGAAGCGAAAAGTCCAGGAAACTGTACTGCAGGGTATATAAGAACCTGCAACCATAAAAAACACCAGTTAATTATTAATTTTAATGCAGTTAAAATGTAATTTTAACGGAGTTAACAACAAGAGCGCCAGTTTTCACCTGGAGGTCAGCGGTATTTGGCATGTGCGCATATGTGCTATGATTCCATGTGCTCTCAGAGTTGAGCGTGTTTAGCGTTTTGTGTTGTGGCGGGCGTTCTTCGAGTATTCTAGCGTGTTCCAGGCCTCAGCATTTTTTCCCCTCCCCTCCCTCCCTTTTTCCCCACTGCTTTGGCCAGTGTGACGGGTGCCTGTTTCCCTGGCGTGGGGGGCTCATGGCTGGGTTGCCAGGATTTGCCAGCCATGGGGGCGGTTCTCCATCTAGGAGCTGGCTGCCAAAAGTGGAAGCTCCTGGATGTCCCAGGCACCCAACCTCCACTTAAGCGATACGGTTGTTAACCTTGGTTACTATTTAATGTTGTACCACAAAGTCATACCCCCAGGTTGGTTATACTCCTTAGTCATAAGGCGCGGATCCAGACAGGTTTCACCGATTTTTACAGAAATTGGTCAGATTTTTACAAAAACACTCAAATTCAAGGGAAAATTGGCATTTTAGAGAGTGAGGCCACTGCACCCTCGACCCACTTTTAAAATAGTATTGCTGGGGGGTGGACCAGGCCTCACCTGCGCAGCCAGTCGTTTCCCTTCATCTCGAAGCTTAAGGGCAACAGCTGTTTGCTTAGGTTACCACCGGCACTGTCTCCAGCAACAACAATGCGGTTTGTATCGATACCATACTTATCCCCAGTGGCCAGCAAGGTCTTAATTACAGCATAGCAGTCGTGGAATTGGGAAGGGAAAGGTGTGCTTGGGTGCCAATCTGTACCTTATAAAAATAATATAATATAAAACACTTGACTTTTAAGCAGTGGCTGACTATTGGCAAACTTGGGATCTGATTGGCTCCTCAGAGCACCTACTTTCGATCAATATAGATAGCAGATTTTGGTGCATTTACGGCTAAAAGGTGACTTCAACAATATTAATAATTTTATTAAAGGGACACTGTCCCCGGCGTATTTGCTCAAACTGTTATAAATGCATGAAATGGTCCCGAAATCTAGGAATAAAGAAACTTTTATAAACTCTAACTAAATGATAAAAAGCAATTTCTTCAAGAAATTCCATACTGCAACAAAATTTTTTTCAAAATTTCCAAAAGATTTCCGAGCCAAAATTTGAAACTTTGAAAAACTGACATCCTAACGTTTTTTTCAAAAAATCCATATTGCAATCCATTTCCTCCTCGCTGTTGTTTGTCATCCTCACTTCCTAATGGGTTCCTGTCATTTCTCGAGTGCTATTTCTACAGATTAAACCATTATTGTTCAACTTCCTATGATCTAGATATGTTTCTGAGCTTCCCAAAATCATGCTAAAATGAGGACAGTGTCCCTTTAATCAAACCAAATTATGGTCAACATGTGGCTTAGTACCGCTGTAGATATTTCACTTACTCAACAGATATCAACACGACGTTAGCTTCTTTAGCCAACCGATGAGTGAATGGGTGATACATATCTGAAACAAGGTTCAAACACCAATCAGAAGTATTTATTAAAAGTACTTTTTCAAGCATAATTTTAACTCTGGTCTGGTTTAGATGGACCAGCGGTCATAAATAGAATTTGGGATGAAAATTCATTATGGTCTGCAATGGGACCACATTTAACTATTTTGTCTGATCAATGATATCAGGGGTATGTAGTAAAATTATAATTATAATAATATTTGTATTTATAATGCTCTAATTCATGTAAAATATGATCAAAAGCGCATTAAAAAATAAAAAATAGTACCTGTAGTAAATAAAAGTAAATGAGGTCTAAATCTACTTATAAGCAGGTCAGTCTAAGCAGCTAATTGTTTTTCTTAGTCTGTGTTACACATGACCTTCTAAACAGGGTTTACTGTAAATGATGTTAGTTAACACATTTATAAGGTTGGCTAGTTTAAAGTCGAGTAAGGCCCACGGTTTTGTTAAACCCTGTCTAAACCTGGTTTTAAATATTCAGCCCTTCAAAGATGATTTACAGTCCGTACTGCGCAATCTCCACCTGCAATTGTTTTAACATGAGTCTCGTACGAAGGAATGGGAAAAACGTACGTTTAGATATCCTTGCCAAACAATAATAACGAGTAGAAGAGCCTTGACGTTATCCCAAACCAATGTTTCAGCTCATCGAACGCAAGGACCCTGCCACCGTACATATACTACCATTTCCTGCCCCTTCCTTTAAAGGCAGACTGGGGCGGAGGGAGTTTCACAGGGTATGCATGGGAGTTTATGGGCAGATTTTCCCTGGGGGGTCTTCTATATGAGTGTCGTAACTTGAACAAACGTCCCAACAAATTATTCCACGTACTGAGTCACAATAAATCTGGTATTAACCTACCAACACTTCCAATCGTCCATCCACCACCATGCAGATAAACAACACCAGTTGATTTCTTGCCTGCATCGTTCAGCAGATTTTTTAGGTTTGTAAATGCGAACAGGAATGTTAGCTATTTTTTCCATCCTGGATTGCCATTAACCTTTCTGGGTCGTGAACTTGATCTGGTAGCCATTTGTGTATCCACTTCACATTTTCAATCGGTGACTCGCCGATTCCAAATTAATGAAGCTGTATAGGCCTTGAAATAAATATGTAAAATATAAAATAAATTAATTTGGGGCTTACATTCTTTTAACAAAAGATGGGGGAGGGGGCAGCCCCTACAGTGAGATGCAAAAATGTGATGGCCCAGTTATTCTGTAGTTCCGTCAAAGATTAGCACTCAGTGGCATTTTGAGGGGGTAGTCAGGGGTATGGGAACCTGGGATAAATGAGGGCGGGAAGTCTACGGGAGGTGGGAAGCTAGAGAGAGGGAGGGAAGACGGATGGCGGGAGCCGGGAGAAATACTGTAAAAGCTCTATTAAGCCCCCCTCTCTAGTAAGCCCCCCTCCCTAATATGCCCACCCTTTTGGAAGCCAGATTTCGTATTAATAAGGCCTCCTCTCTATTAACCCCCCCCCCCCCTCTAATAATCCCACCCTTTGGAAGTCTATTAAGCCCCCAACCCGTTAGAGATCAGAGTTAAATGTTAGAAAGTTTGAAAAATTAATGTGAATTTTCTCGAAAATTTATGATTGAAATAAGCCCCCCACCCCCCTCCCGGCCTCTATTAAGCCTCCATTCTTGAGGCCTGAAATTAATAAGCCCCCCAAGGTGCTTATAGAGCTTTTACGGTAGGGAAGGAATTTCGCAAAAAGGTACAGGAAGCTGTTCCCCTACCCTCCACTATATTCTGAAGTTCAGTCCGAGCGATTGCAGAATACCCGGCCAACTTTGAACGGCACAAATCTACTGCTCCCGCGGTCCTGCAGTGACCAAATTGATGAATTCGATGAATAATAAAGTCTAAGTTAGTAAGACGACTGCTCCGCAGTCCTGTAGTCCCGTAGTCGATGAATAATAAAGTCTAAGTTAGTAAGACGACTGCTCCCGCAGTCCTGTAGTCCCGTAGCTTTAATCGACCAAGGATGAAATATTTTCTTTTGTAAACAATGAATGGATCGTTTCGACCTAAAGGCAATTCGCCCGATCTATATTTCTTTCTTTCCTACGCTTTTAGAACGAGTAATATACATAGTTTCTGTCTTCTTTCGGGTTCCGGCCACGCAGGCTAAACTTTCGTTCTTTCTTTCCTAACGCTTTAAGAACGAGTAATATACATAGTTTCTGTCTCTTCTTTCGGGTTCCGGCCACGCAGGCTAAACTAAAGTCTTTCGTTCTTTCTTTTCCTAATTAACGCTTTTTAGAACGAGTATTAAATATACATAGTTTCTGTCTTCTTTCGGGATCCGGCCACGCAGGCTAATCTTTCGTTCTTTCTTTCCTAAACGCTTTTAGAACGAGTAATATATCTATTTTGTTTTTGTTCTTGTTGCTATAAACGCGGCATCAATGCGCTCGATTAAGCAACGGAGTTGTTATTATCATTTAATTGACGACTACGGGACTGCAGGACTGCGGGAGCAGCATTACAACACGAGTGTGGGACTGCGGGAGCAGTTTTTTTTAAGTTGGATATTTTGTGGGCCGGGTATTCTGCAATCTAGCCCAGTCCAATATTAGTATTCAGTGGCGTTTTCAAGCATTCACTGCTTTCTCAGAATTATTTTCCATCGCGTGACATAATTTGGTCTTTGACTTAACTTAAAGATATTAAAATTCTGCAAACAAGGCAACGATAATCAATCTATAAAACTCGATCGATAACAAGAACATCTGTTTTATCCAAGCTTATTCTTTGTAACAAGCTAGAGCTGCAGTATACATATAAGCTTTACTGCTTAGGTATTTAAGCTACGTATACACTCCCCGCGTGCACTCACCAGAAACTTAAATATATTAAAACTAACACCGCATATTCGGAGCCCCGTTTGTTGATCATCCGGCATCCCCTCGGGAATAACTTGATTGTAGTACAACCCGACGATAATGGCGATCAGGATTGTCACAGATGCACTGAAAATTAAACAGCAGTTTGCCATGTTTGTCCACTCGGTACGTTTGGACAGGCCAACTCACCACTACGCATGCCGATTTCTTTTCTGGCCTGATTCTTGGTAGGTTACTTCATATATGCTGAACTATAATATAACAATAGAGTTGATGTTCGCGGGCGTAAATATGTTTTTTGGCCCGACTCAGGCTCATTTTAGCCCGAGCCGCTTTCTATTACTATTATAATAATTTCAGAGGGCATTTAGAAAAGGAATCAAAGACAGTAAGCGATATCTTGAACACTGCCGGCGTCGGGTCGACGTTTATTTCATATGATTGTAAAACTTGGCAGAAAACCGTACGCAAAATTCGTCGAAACAATCTGTGCTCTAAAGTTCTCTTGAAAGGAAAAATTACAGAATTCCATCAACAGCAAATAAATAGTCATCTAGAAGTGTTGGAACTTATTAATCATGCAATTACTGAACTGGCAATTTGGCATAAAATATTTTGCCTGAACTGAGCGGGTTTCGATCGAAGAAGACAAACTTACATTCAATTCGCCGCCGTGTATGGATTCTTCCTCGAGTTTCTGTAAGTCCTCTTCAACTAGCTGTACTGAGAAGGCTGAAAATTTGCTTCTTCGTTAGCTTTTTCAGCCAGTCTGATAATATAAAGCTAAAAAAACAATAGCTTTGCAGCTTGCAGATGGCAGCCACTTCGAGTCAACGGCGCTTTGAATTCCAAGAAAACGGCGCGAACAGTTGAATGGTTTCCAGTTCTGATTGGCTGCTACGTTATTTTCTTGTTTCTGATTGGCTCAGTTCAGCGGGCTAAAATATATCTTAGCCCGCTGAATTCTCCATTTTAGCCCGCAAAATACGCCACAATGCCCGATGAAGTTATATATGTTATTTGCCGGCCGGGAGGTCCGTATTGAGAAAAACTGTGCCAGAGGTCTTGAGTACGGCACGAGGCCGTAGGCCGAGGGCCGTACTCAAGACCGAGGGCACAGTTTTTCTCAATACGGACCGACCAAGGCCGGCAAATAACGTATTTATTTTTTTCCTACTTGGTTTGGTAATGCTAGAAATCTTGAAATCTTGCCGTTTTGCAAAATCTGTTTTTCACGCGCGCGCGTATTCCTTTTATAGCTGATCGCAAGGTCGCTATAAAACTCAAACTACCGAAGAAATAAAACTTAATCCAAATAAAAAGAAACTCAGACGATTAATTTTTACACCAGAATTACAGAAAGGTAGATGTGAAGAACAGACGATGGAGATTCAAACGGAATTTCACTGCTAAAAGCAGCTGAAATGAGAAGCTAAAGCCATTCAAAGTCCGGCGTAACCGGCAAAATTTTAGAAAAAAATCTTCCATACTCTTGCGTAGTATCATGAAAGCATTTTCCGAGCAAAACTGTTTCCTCGGTTTTCTACAATTTCATTTCCATGTTAATCTAATTCTTGCCATTCGATGGCCATTTACAATTTTCATTTTATGCGAAACCTTGACAAACTGTATTCATGCTCACTGGTTTCAACGACACAACTGATTTATACGAGCCGAGAATTATTTTCTGGGTTACCGGTAATCACTAAGTTCTTTCTTGAATGAAAGTTAATGAAGGGCTGTTTCGGTAAAAAAGAGAAACGAAAAGCAAATGACTAAAACTAAGGAATTGAGTCTAAAACACGGACATTTGTAATTTAAAATCGCAAGTCTAGAGAGCGTGAAAGTGATTTCTAAAACAACAACAAACTCATATTATGTCGGTTAAAATCAAATGAACACTCGCCTTTTTGAAAGAAATGCAAGCTCTTTAATTCCACTGCGTAGTTCTCCATTCACTTGACAACGATAAGAGAGCAATATAATGTGAAAATTCAGTAAAAGCTTCTTCGAATTCGCATCGACCTTCGCACGTTGCTGAAATTAAAACTTCTTCGCTTGGGCAGCGCAGGCCTGGCGGCAAAGTCATTTGATATTTTGACCGTGGTGGGCAAGATTGGAAAATCTTGCCCGCTCTCGGAACCAATCAGATTGCAGGATTCGAGAGTTCCGCCCGCTCGCGCTCTCAGAAAAAAAAAAATTATAATATCCCAGTTTTCGGCGGGCAACTCGAGGCGGAAATACGTCTGCGCTCGCAGGCTAAGGAGCGGAGAAACGTTTAGGGATGGACCATTTTTATTTTGGGAGGGGGGGGGGGGGGGGGGGGGGGGGGGTTGGGCAATTACCCAAATAAAATTCCTGCACAGCAAAAGTAGAGAAAAAACAAATCGTGCAAAGCGAGTTCACTCACTCACAGGCAAAAGGTGAAAACAAAATTAATATTATTGCACAAACTCAAGACGGAAAAAAATTCGAGCTCAGAAAAATTGCCCAACCCCCCCCTCCCCCCCCCCCCCCCCCAAAAAAAAATAATAATAATAAATGGTCCATCCCTTAGGGTCTACTATATGGGTGACGTAACTGAACAATACGTAAACAACACAATGAACCAAGTAACTCGAAGCAAATACACGTAACCGGCGCCAAGGGCAGGAAAACGCGTGTGACCAAGTCACGATTAGTGCATCTGATTGGTTGTTGTCTATATGGGTTTCAGTGCCCAAAGCAATTGCGCATTACTTTCGATACTCAATTGAAAACCGCTCTTCTGAACGCAAACGTTTATTTTCGTTTAAAAGACCACATCAGCTAGGGGCTTACTTTTTGGGGAAGAAGGCTAATTTGTTGGGATAATTTTTCGTCTTGAATAGGGTTGGGTTTATATTTGAATACCGCATTATAAGTCATCAAAAGGACCAGTCAAAACTCTCTAAAAAAAAATTCTCAAAATTAATCACAAAATGAGCTCTACAGTCGTCAAATGAACTTCACATGTTTCTGAGAAGACAGAGAAAGAGCTCTACACTCGAAGAAATTGTTATTTGTATCAACGTTGTATCATTCTTTCTACTGTAAAGTTCTAAATTTCACTGCCTTGATTTGAGTTCTTTCACAGGAGGAGGAGCAGCAGGAGCATATCACCCCGGAGCCTCTATCTGTACTGATGAATGACAACAGCGTAGTTACACCTTCGGCTATTTTTAGCATCGTTCTCCCGCGAAAAGATTTTCGTGTACATCCGCGGACAATAATTCGTAGTAACGACATTCCGCCGTTCTAGTTTTATTCCACGTTCCTCTCGTCCATTCCTGGTTTTATTTTTAATCTGAAACATAAATGACAACCTCGTCCTCGTGCTCGCAGCGGGTGATTTTCGCGGTAAAAGTAATTCTAAAAATAACTCAAGGTGTAACTACGCTGTGTTGATAGGGCCAATA
Source organism: Desmophyllum pertusum (assembly GCA_029204205.1). NCBI lineage: Eukaryota > Metazoa > Cnidaria > Anthozoa > Scleractinia > Caryophylliidae > Desmophyllum > Desmophyllum pertusum. The sequence goes on from MU825400.1 coordinate 2,554,975, forward strand.
AGGGAGATGGAGGCTCCAGGGTGATATGCTCCTGACCCTAGTGTACGTTTAAAACTAAACATATAAAAAACACTGAAAGCTTTTGAGACAAAAACACAATTAGACTACGAGTAGTCCCTAATTTTTCTCAGATCGAGCGGCGGCGGGCGCGCGCGAAGCGCGTGGAAATATCCTCGCGCGAGAAGACGCGACGCGAAGAGGCGCGAAAAATGAGGGACTACCGACATAGGGCCAGCGTTTGACCCTTCACGGCCGAGTGATTTTTGGGTGTCAATTTCATATCGTCTATCTTACTGTCATTTGCGCTTGTCATTGATGAACTGCGGGAGATGTTTATCACAGACCAGGGGGCGAAGGAATGCGCTTTTCTTCGTGGACGTTTCGCTGGAAGCCATCTCAAAATGGCTGAGACGTCTAAAAAAGCGATAGGAATTAGGCCTCAGAAAAAGCCCAGCATCAACCGATTTCTGCCGTGTTTGTGGCTGCAACTTCAACACTTTTACGGAGATTTTAAGCGAAGGATTTCAACCGAAAATATTTTCGAAATTCCAAAACGGGCAGAGTCGAGAAATCTCTCCTCGCCGATTTCCTGAATCAACTGGGGTTTCCTTGTGAACAATCTGCTTCATTTTCTTCCCGTGTGTGTGCCAAATGTGGCACAAAAATAAGGAATGCCGTGGAACTGATCCGTTTCCTTCGAGGAAATCTCCCTAACCAAGGTCCACAAACCTGGTTGTGCTGTTGTTGTTGACGAATCGGTTTTCGCAGATTGCGACTGAAAGGTTTAAAATACTGGCGCGTTCCCCTTGCTCGAGCTCAGTTAATTCCAAGTCAAGCCGAGTAGCATCACCGTTGGACACGGCGAAAACCGGCAAAGCTCGACGATCGATCAATATTAGAATCGCGAGAACGTCTCGAACAGCAAAGAGCGCCTCCAGTGCTTCGATTTGTTTTGGTTTTAATTAACGCATCTATTTTTGGCAGCTGATCGATACAGGCCTGTAATCGATCAGGAAAAATTACGTCTGCTCTCGCAGGCTACCTAAGTCCTTGAGTGTTGACATCGGCTTGCGCATATTGACAGATTGTTGACAGATCTCCAAGAAAGAACCAAATCAGAATTTTGCGTTGTGAGAGCAACGCATAATTCAAAACGCTGGCCCTATGTCGGTAGTCCCTCAATTTTTCGCGCCTCTTTCGCGTCGCGTCTTCTCGCGCGAGGATATTTCCACGCGCTTCGCGCGCGCCCGCCCGCTCGATCTGAGAAAAATTAGGGACTACTCGTAGTCTAAAACACAATTTAACTTGTCTTTAATAATATATGGCTTTATCTGAACTTTTTAGTACACATAAAATTTAAAGCAACGTCTCTTCAAAGATGTGTCCAAAATATGAACTTGTAGCAGAATATTAAATTCACGCTCTGTCGGGAGGAAAACATTTTGTTCTTCAGTCGGGAAAAATGAATGACCGCCTTGCTTCTTAATAATATCTTGATTTCTGTGTTCCCTTGTTTGTTGTTTATCATTCACATGTTGTTTTGTTGGTCCCATTTGAGTCATTCTCGCTTCTTTCAGCTTTATTCTTGTCCTCTCGTTCTTCCTTTGCTGGCTCAATGTCACGACTTCTGTCACTCTCTGGTTCGCGGTCACGCGTCTTCTCTCGCGGCCGTTCGCGGTCACGATCCCTGTCACGGTCACTTCTTCGATCTCTGTCACGATCTCTGTCACGCTCTCTCCGATCATCGCGATATCGTTCGCGTGTTTTATCGTCGCGGCTCTTTCTCGTGTCACGTTCCGGGTCACGACTCTTCTCCTTGCTTTTCGAGTCCTTGCTTCTATCTTTTTCTGCAAGTAAAAGTGAAAACCTCACTTAAAAGTCAGCCTAAAAAGTTCTTATATGTCCAGTGAGAAATCAGGCTTGGGTGTGGCCCCTTGGTTTTATTTCATGAACAAGTATTATGCCTGCCATGACTTCTTTCTGAAATAGGTTTATATATTGGGTGTTTACTTGCCAAATTGTGGCCTGTTTGTTCTTAATCCACTACATTATTATATGCGCACACATCCACCAAATATTCCGGGCATCGGGAGAAACCCCTCCCCCCCCCCCCCCCCCCCCCTACAACCCAGTGAAATCAAAGGTAGGTACCTGTAGTTTCGGTTCCTTTGGAAGAGTCTGTTTTGGAGCTTCCCCTTGGAACTGATCTTGGCTGGTAAATAGCTCGGTCAGGACGATCCTAAAATGAATCAGAACAAGCTGTTTATTTAGACTTTAAAAGAGCAAATAAAATAATTTCATGTAAAAGAGAGAGAATGACAATCCGTAGAGAGAGAAAAAAAGTGATTTTTTGTAAAATCACCACAAAGCAGCTTGTACTGGTCTTCTTTCCTTCGAAGTAGTCATTTGGGTCGTCACACAAGCAGATGCACTGCGTGACTACCAAAATAGAAGTGTTGCGTGGCCACCCAAGTAAAAGCGTTGTGTGACCATCAAAATAGAAACGTTAGGCGTGACCACCCAAATAAGATCGTTGTGCGACGAGTCAAATAACGGCTATGAAGCTAAGGAGACTACCGCGTACTGCTGTGTTTTTGCCGATAATTACCTTGTTTCGTAATCGCCGTTGTCTCGCTTCTTCTTCGCTTCGACTTCTCTCTTCTCTTGAAGTTTCCCTTGCTTCATCTCCCGAAGGTTTACCAGCTCCCCAGCTGTCTTTCTTTTCCTTTGCCGTGGTGTTTGTATGCTCCTTTTCTTGCTCTCTACCGTGTTTTACGCCCTTGTCAGAATCGGCTGCCTTCGGCAAGGGTTCCCGATCCTTCGCCTTGTTTTCGGTGTCCCGAGGTGGTCGCGAATCCCGTCGACTGTCGGGTCGTCGGTCCCGTCGGCCACTCGTGTCACTCCCGCTTTCTTTTCGGAAGCGATCCTCTCGTCCGCGATCACTTCCGGAACTATCCGAGGCATCCCTTCGGTCTCTCCGATTACTGTTTCGTCTGTCTTCCGGACGTCGGTCGTCGGAGCGTCGGCTGTCGGAGCGCCTTCCGAATCTTCCCGAATCAGGCCGACCCTGCGGGAATCAAGGAAATAAAGAAATTACCATACAAGAAAAGAAAAAGTCATCAGGTTATATTTTGGAAAATGATTAAAAGAAATTCAGATGATATTGACCTTTTCATCCTTTCCTTTTAATGGTGATTTTGAATCCGATTTGTCTTTTGAAGGCAGGGCAGCCTAAAATACAACACATATAAACACAATCGTTAGCCTGCCAGCAAGCTCTCTTGGGGTGGGGGGAGGGGAGAGAGAAAGAGGGAAAGGATGTCTCCATCCTCGTTCCCAGAGCTCCTCGTTTTTTTCTTTGCGCCGGAAACGAGTAGCCCTGATCGCAAGGAAAAAATCGAATTTTTTCATTGGCTGATAAAAAATGAATGCGCAACGCGAATTAATGAATGGTAACGGCTGAGACCAGAGCCTCCGTTTTGCCAACCACGTCGCGAAAAGAAACAGAGGATCTGGGAACGAGAATGGGATGTCTCAGAATTTTGAATACTCGCGCTTGAAAAAACGACGCAAAATGCTGATTGGTGGAGAGCTCTCTTTCTCCACATCCCCAAGGGAGCTTGCTGGCAGGCTGCACAATCGTTTGCATCTGTGACACAAGAAAGCTGTCCTCACAACATACCTTTGTATCTTTGTTGCCTTTTCTATCCAGTTCATCTTTTCTGCGACTGTCTTCTTTGGTTTTTGCATCTTTTCTCCTTGTTAGAGAAAATAAAAAAATACACAGCATTGCAATTTATCATTTCACTTTGAGTTTCTTTTGCAAATCATTCTCAATTAGGCTCGTTACACAGGTGATATACAAATATATATAAATTATAGATGATGTGGCGGTCAAATGAGAGCGAAAGTTTGAATTCGTGTCAACTCTCGTTCTTGTTTGATTCAACCTTAAGTTTACAAAATATATCAACCTCCTCCGAGCCAGAGTCTTCTCGGCATTCAAAATGGTGGTTTGAAGAAGACCCTTGCAAACAGCAGGTCACATGTCTCCAAAAATATTGGAGATTTTGATTGTTTCAAAATGGCGGCGGGCTAGCAATTATTGGCTAATTTTGTGGTCACGTGACCTGCTGTTCGCCAGGGTCTTCTTCGCGCCCACCCACCATCTTGAAAGCGGAGATAGCCCTGGGGATGAGGTTGAAAATATATCTCTAGCATCATAGGCACGTAATGCGTGCAGAGAGCTTACTCGTCTTTGGGTTTCTCTTCTTTGGGAGGCTGGCTCGCTGTACTTTTAGCGCCTGAATCTTTATTGGAAGAAAAACTTGAAGCTGAAGATTTCTTTGGCGACTACATAAAATAAGAATATACAGAAGTGTAAACAAGGTAAGATGTAGATATAGAATATTTTTTCATGCAATGGCCCTCCCTACCCTTATCTTTCCTCTCATGCAAGTATTTCATTAATATCTGTTTTTAGTCTCTCTCAATTATGTTGAGTCTTGTTTGCAGCTGTTATGTGGGCAATGCTTGTACTGAGAAATTGTAAAAAGAATCCAGGACTCTATTCATCGCTCAGACATTTTTTTTGAAGGAGCTGTTGTTGGGTCTGGGTTCGATGGTACTTCAGGATGGGACAATACTACGGGACAGGATGGTACTATGGGTGTCAACAGCTCTTGTTAGAGTTGTCTCCCCCGTACGACACAGGCCAAGGGTCTTAGAAACAACTACCACAGCACAGGAGTGGAGAAGAGCACAAATTTTTAGGGGTGCACTCAAGAGAAGAGATGCACAAGGTTTTCTCACCTTGTGCATTTTCTCCCTCTCACACCTCCATCTCGCGCTATTACTTCTGCCCGCGCCGCCAGTGCCTGCTATGCAGGCTACTACCACAGGCTGAGGCTAGAGGGCTACTATGATTATCAGTTGAGTAAGGCGTGCGGGAAGTTTGGTGACAATGTTTTCCCGTAAAATCTACGTTGTTGCCATGAGCAATTGGCTAGGTTTCTAATGGTAACCCAGACTTTCTGCCTGTTACTGACATCAATGGAAACAAAGCATCAGCGACACACAGGTTACCATTGGAAACTAAGTCAGTTGCTCATGGTAACGACGTAGTTTTTAACCTGTAAACCTTGTCACCAAACTTCCATCGCGCCTTACTCAACTGATAATCGTAGTATGTTGTCAGAAATGTAAACCTCTCAAGTCTACCTGCATGGCAATGAACAGCTCACAAAAAAAAATGAAAGGAAGAAAAAAGTGTACCTTTGAGAATTCTTCTCTTTCAGGCCTTCTTTTCTTCTCTGGAGTATTACGCTGTGATTAGAATAAAACAAAATCGTGGTGTAAATTCGATAAATTTGAGCTTTGTATCTCAGGAAAAATTGAAATTAAAAATCATAAGCTTTCGTCCACGTCTGTGGACTTGTTCACTTAGATGTTGACTGTACATACAGGACTTAATGAAACTTAATTAAAGGGACACTGTCCTGATTTTAGCATGATTTTGGGAGCTCAGAAATATATCTAGATCATAGGAAGTTGAACAATAATGTTTGATTCTGTAGAATAGCACTCGACAATGAAAGGAACCCATTAGGAAGTGAGGATGACAAACGACAGCGAGGATGGAAATGGATTGCAAGGTGTATTTTTGAAAAAACGTCAGGATGTCAGTTTTTCAAAGTTTCAAATTTGGCTCGGAAATCTTAGAAATTTTGCAAAAAAGTTTGTTGCAGTAGGGAATTTCTTGAAGAAATTGCTTTTTATCATTTAGTTAGAGTTTATCAAGTTCTTATTTCATAGATTTAGGGACCATTTCATGCATTTATAACAATTTTGAGCAAATACGCCGGGACAGTGTCCCTTTAAGGGCCCAGTTCTCCGCCGAATTTGGCTCTCCAGCAGATTGTTCCATATGGGCGGTAGTTTATATCTTCCTCCATCTGCATTGAGGGAGGATTTGTGGGTTCCGATATAAATGGTGGTTTTGTTTTAAGAATAATGGTGAAAAATAGACAATGATTCAACAGTGATCAGTACTTACAGCAGATATAGGTCTGCCACGCGAGCTCCTCTTCATTTTCAAATACTCCAGTAATGGTGTACTCATCTTTGATGCTCTAGATAAAGCTACAAGCCAGATAAACTCATAATTATTATTATAATAAATTATTCACATCAGCAATGACCAGACTACAGAAAGTACATCTGTCAGTCTTTTCCATTAAGCCTCCTTCACAGACACTCTTTAGGCTTGCCGTGTAATCCAGGGCTGCAAATATATTTTTTTTCTTGAAAGGACATGTGTCTGACTAAGTCACCATTTTGGTCGGACAAAACAAAAATGAGGTTGGACATCATATTACAGTACCGCTCATAAGAGAACCTGCTAATCTAATGTGTTGTCAACGCAGTCTGAGTAAACTACATGTAGTTTACGTTTAGAACAAAACGTTATAATGCGTTAGCTTTTGCGTTGGAAGGCAAAAAAATTTCCGGACATCATGTCCGACCACAGTTGGGATTTCATCGGACATTGACAAATTTTGGTCGGCCATTGTCCGATGACCGACTGTTATTAATTTTGCAGCCCTGGTAATCTGTCAGCCCAAAGGGCGTCTGCGTGGGAGGCTATACATGTATGTTCCTATATGGATTGTCCACGTAAGAAGTGAAAAACAAGGGAGTATAAGAAGATCTGCTTTTAGATCCTGGTTTCAGAAATGTCTCCGAGCTTAGGGCTTATTATACAACTTTTACATGAGTTTTTGGAGCTATGACATTGCTAGGAATTAGTACTAAAAAATGAAAAAAAATCCTTCATTTTCTTTTATCAGAAATGCTATGTAATTGAACAATATCGCCAATGGTTGGCTTCATTTGTGACCTGTCTGTCCCCTCCCCCCCCCCCCCCCCCCCCCTCTAACAACTGCCAACAATGACCTCATGTCAGTACCAACAATAAATAAACAGCATACTGGAAACAAACAAATAAATAAATACAAACTAACACAAAATAGGACCTAAAACCTTGTAAGGGAGTATACATCCCCCGCCCTACCCCTGCTTAAATATTGCTTTTAGACCCATTCTATAGAAGACTTGATCAAGTTCAATTTTGAGGACATGTGCACACTAAAATGTTGAAAGTTTTTTACATTTTTTTGCTTCAATCTCCTCTAAATGTGCCTCAATACTTGGAGGTGGTTCTTCGGCTTCACTGAGAGATTCGATGAATGCCAGGTAGTCAGGATCTAGGATTGAAATTACCAAATAAAAGATTTTATAAATGCATATTTAAATTAAATAATTATTATAACAGTCTAAAATGATACCAAGTGATGAGTTTGGTGCTAATGAAGCATTGCACTGATTCTCACTTGTGGACGATCAAGGAACTGTCCGCTTGTCAACAGACGTATCAACAAACAGCTTGACAATGCACCAGAGAAATATCATTGATAATATTATGGAGTCTACTCTTCTCAAATATTGGAATCCTTATTAACATTACATGTCTTGAAGCCTAGCCTGAGATCAGGCTCCGAGAGAAATTGCCGAGCCCCAGTCTGCGCTCGGCTCGCTTCACTTGCCCAGTCCGTGCTCGGCAATTTCTCTTGGAGCCTGATCTTAGGCTACTTGAAGCCATACAGTCAGTCATTTAGTTACAAATTGAAGAAGGCTACACACACCTTCAAGAATGGTTGCAACCTTTGGATCCTTTTTGGCTTTCTTTTTAGGTACTGCTTGATAAGGGGCATACTCCACAACAGCTGGGTATTCCACACCTGGTCAGGTTAAAAAAATCATTGTATTATTAATGATATTTTAAATTTATATTTATTTTATTATTAATGTCGCCAGTACCCATTTATACTCCTGGGTGGAGAGAGGCACTGTGAGAGTAAAGTATCTTGCCCAAGAACACAACGCAACGATCTCGGCCAGGACCTCTCAGTCCGGAGTCCAGCGCACTAACCATTAGTCTTAGACCACCACATCCCCCTGACAGAATGACCGCTTAACTGAGTCCTTCACTGACTGGCTGCATAAATTACCATCTGACTGGTCAGGAGATCACAACCAATATTATTTTAGTCCACCAATTTGTGGTTAATCTATTAATTTTAAAAACTAAACAGGATATTATTGAGGATACCTCTGTTGTCCACAAAGCAATAACCATCAAACTGATCTCTGAATTTGATGATATCGTCTCTGTTTTTAAAGTTGATGTAAGCTCTTGAAAAAGATACGGGTCCCAAAGCTGTAAACAGAGAATAACAAGCATATACTGTATTACTTTTTAACTGAAAAATGGTTTGAAACATAATCATGAACTAGAAATATGTGTCTCACAGCACCTTGCAAAGGTAGAGGTTTTGAGTTCTACTGACAGTCAGGCTATCTGCAGGTATAATTTTCTCTCAGTACTGAACTGGTAAATCTGTGTAGTGTTATGGGAGGCAGAAGAAGAGCAGGTGCGAGTGGCAGAAACCAAGAGAAATAGGAAAACGTTTGCAACATTGTGGAGTCAGCAGTAAGTCTGTGTGATGGCAGAAAAAGTACCAGGCAACTGGTATTACAAAGAAAAAAAGGAAATAATCAAAATAATTATGTACCTCATATTACTTCCAACAAAATAGAAAAAGTCATGCTCAGGAAAACCGCCAAGTTCTTCCTTCAACTGATCCTCAGTGAATGATGGAGGAAGACGGCGGATTACAACCTGAAAGGTGATTGTCCAGAATTGTCACAACAAAAATTAAAAAGTAGTTGCTGGTGACTGACATTTCGACAACCCAGTGGTGGATCCAGACCTGTTTAACTGCAACCTAAGCAGAAGTCATCAGCACTCAGGTTGTTCAAACGTCAGTCACCAACAGTCCTTTTCAGGACTACCGGAACCCTCACCAGATACTCCTGGGTCAATCAGCCTCCTGACCATATGCAATTCAAATACAAATTAAAGGCTGAATTTCAGGTCTGGAAATGGTTATATGATTATTTTAAAAAAGAATTTATTTTGCAGTAAAGTTGTTATACGGTATATGGCTGGAAATTTTGACTTGTCAGTGTTAAGTTTTTTCTCGGTTTCAATAAAATCAAAACTGCCTCACAAAAATACCCAGAATTATAACAACCTCTAATGAAAAATAAGTTATAAATATTGGTACAAAATTTTCTCTGATAAAAACATCGACGCATATCCTTCCAATAGATCATTTTACAGTTCTGTGAAATGTAACCAAGCCTCTGTATGAAAGCGAGGTTAGGGGTGACCATGAGATGATAGAGATCAGAAACTACTTTACATAATAACAGAATAATTTACATATCACAACAAAGTCACCTCCAGCTCACTTCTGTTCAAAGGCCTGGATTCTAAGCACAACTGTAAAATGGACTATTGAAATGTACATGTACATCAGTATATTTAGTACAGTAGGTTTAATTTTGAATACAACAAAGATATCGATGACGTTTATATTGTCATCAATGCGCTAATCAGAGATTTAATGGCTGGGGAAACAATTTTGTTGTTGTTTAACTGGTTCACAAATTTGAATAACAAAAACAATGTACGTTCAGTTTGTAAATAGATATCTTCCCTATATATTAGCTTGTAGTTGATGTACAGTTAAATTAAAGCACAAAACACCTTTGTGGGAGACAACAGCTTTTCCTTCTTGACTTTGGATGAACTGAGCGGCTTCTCGATTTCGCTTTTCCCCATTTTCAATCCAAAATGAAATTCACAATCTGTGTCACAGCTTCGCCATCTTTGTTTTGGAAAGCTACGTTCTAGTTCCAGTCTCTCTCATCAGTTGGAGGAAATTTGGTTTGTTACAAACATGACGTACTCGATGTTCATGCAATCACCGCTGACCGAAGTACATTTATTTCTTCTCACATGACTTCCTCGCGAAGTAGTTGAGTTGTGAACGTTCTAAAATTTTCTATAATTGCGTAAATCTTGTGAGTTGTCACTGATGGAAAAGAACGTCAAGATGAAGAAGAAGGTATTTGCTGGTATTTTAACGCTGTGCTATTTTTCCTTGAGTGTTTAGAGGCGTTCTAAATAGCGTGCGTTGTGTGGTGTTTCGTCATGTTGACTTTAGGTGCTTCTTATGGGCAAGAGTGGCTCGGGCAAGACGAGTATGAGGTCGATTATTTTCGCGAATTACATCGCAAGAGACACAAGAAGATTAGGAGCGACAAGTAAGTCTCTACTTTCGTCTGTTTTTTACTTGTTTTGAGTTCGTTTCTACTCGTAAAAGTAAGCTTACTTTTTGTCACTGTTTAAAATATTTGTTGCATGTGACAAGAGCTTGACCATAAAGCTTTAATTCTATTAAGTTATTAAGCTTAGATTTGTTTTCTCATTACATCTTTCGTCTTCTTTATTTACAGTTGACGTGGAACATTCTCATGTGCGATTTCTTGGCAATTTGGTTCTCAATCTCTGGGATTGTGGAGGGTAAATCATACATATTTTTTTAACATATTTAAAAAAATTAAGCTTACATGTAGAAAGAACTTCATTGGACTTTCTGAATTTGTTTTAAAATTATTTGCATACGTTTTAGAGCACCCTTAAATTAATAAAAGTTAAGGTGGCTCTGAAGTTGTGTACATAATTTTTTAACGAAAGAGAATGAGATCTTCACAGTTTATATATATTTCAATAAGCAGTTGAAAAGAAGGCCTGAAAGAAATTGGGGCTACAATGGGATTGAAGCACACATAACTGGCACCAAGATCTGGAAAATATGCGTGACCAAGTTGTGATTGGTTTTGGTTTTACATCTGATTGGTCGAGAAGGTGGCATGAGTATTTTTAAACCAATCATACAGCGCAGTAAAGCAAAACCAAAGCAATTCAGTGATTACTTTTGACGCTCAATTGAAAATCATTCTAACAAACTTTAAAGTGCTACTACGATCAAATTGTTGATATTCATTTTTTTACATTTTCGTGTACAATATGACTTTCTTATATATCTTGCTAAATTTCAATTCATTACGAACATTAGAAGTCATTTTTTTTGGACTTTTATTTCCGAGAATTTACGGCCGCCATTACTTGACCTTGTTCCAAGGCTTGGTTGTGAATTAAAGAAAATGACGTCAGATACTCAAAAATACCTCACGAGTTGAAATTATAATAACAATAAGTATAGAAAATTGCACGAAGAAAAAGTCCAAAGTTTTTGTTGCTCTTCATGCAATTTTCTATACTTATTGTTATTATAATTTCAACCCGTGAGGTATTTTTGAGTATCTGACGTCATTTTCTCTAATTCGCAACCAAGCCTTGGAACAAGGTCAAGTAATGGCGGCCATAAATTCTCGGAAATAAAAGTCCAAAAAAATGACTTCTAATGTTCGTAATGGATTGAAATTCGGCAAGATATATAAGAAAGTCATATTGTACACGAAAATGTAAAAAAAATGAATATCAAAATTTTGATCGTAGTAGCACTTTAAGGTGACTAAAATATTGTTCCTCATAATTTTTGCAGACAAGAGGCATTTATGGAGAACTATTTTACAAGTCAGAGGGACAACATTTTTAGAAATGTTGAAGTGCTCATCTACGTGTTTGATGTGGAGAGTCGAGAACTTGAGAAAGATATGCACTATTATCAGACCTGCCTGGAAGCTATTCTTCAAAACTCGCCAGATGCCAAGATATTTTGTCTTATTCACAAAATGGATTTGGTCCAGGAGGATCAGAGAGACTCGGTAAGAAAGTCTTGTTCATTCACTAACAGTACTGCAATGTAATTTGTCCACAAGCAGTGCACATGTTCTTAAAACTGAACCGAAACATGGATGACAAATCTTGACTCAAGGGCTTCTATTGAAAAATTAATCAGTTTCATTGTGTTGTTCCAGAAAATGTATATCCCTGCCATGGAAAATTTGTTGGTTTGAACCCCTTATTCCTCCGGAAATTCCAATTTAGCTTCATACTTTCCTTAAAATTTTTAGCTTTTGAGACGCCCATCCTCCGGCCCCCTTGGAATGATCTTCCTTGGGGTGCCTATGGATATTTTCTGGAACTGCACATTTGAAATTTAAATATGAAAAGCCCAGTCTGCAGAATATGCCACATGCATGCGCAAGATTTGTTCATAAATCTTTTGTGTTATATTAAATCATTTATGTATTATTTATAAACCGGTATTTTATTAACCTACCAAGTACACTAATTCAAGCGGCGCACTTTCTTTTAGATTTACAGAGAGCGCGAAGATGATCTAAAGAGACTGTCAAAGCCGTTGGATTGCACTTGTTTCCGAACATCAATTTGGGATGAGACGCTGTACAAGGCTTGGTCATCCATTGTGTATCAACTCATTCCTAACGTAACACAGTTAGAGCAGAATCTAGAGAACTTTGCATCAATCATTGACGCAGATGAAGTCCTGCTGTTTGAGCGGGCCACATTTCTAGTAAGTGTATAGTAATATAAGTACGTAGTTTTATAGTTTATAATTTAATATCTTTGTGTAAGTAGTGTTGTGAGATGTCAATTAAAAAAAATAAAAAATAAAAATAAAAAAATAAAAATAAAAAAATAAAAATAAAATAAAAAAATAAAAAAAAAGTGTTATTTGGGAGTCTGAGGTGTTGCGTGACGATGCAAATAACAGCTGCAAAGCTAGGAGACTAGTGAAACATATACCTGCCAACTCTCACGCCTTAGGCATGATTCTCGCGCCTGTCGGTCGAAAACTTCGATCTCACGCCCGCTCACGCCTGCGGACCAATTTCTCACGCCTGGCTGAAAAATTGGAGCTATTACAGCATTAACTGACACACTTTCGAAAAATATGTAAACTTGAACCAATACGAGGAAACATAGACCTATAAATAACACAATATGTCGTGTTTGAATCCTTCAAACCGTGTCTGAACACGTTATAGAACTGGATATGAACGCTTCGTTAACGTTCGGAAATCTTTGATTCATCTTCGGAAATCTCCCGATGTCTTCGGCAACGGTCGGAAATCATTGGATCGTCTTCGGAAATAAAAGAATCAAAAAATCTCACGCATTTGACTCAGGAAAAGTTGGCAGGTATAGAAACAGTGTCATGAGCTTGCGATCTTAGATAAATACTCCAAATAAATATAAAGGCTACATACTACCCCAAAAAAGTGCAAAGGCCACTAAATGTAGATACATTCCTTATACTATTGATAAGCTTAGAATGTCTTCCTCTCCAGTTGGATTTGTTGACATAATCCCGGCATAATTTGCATTACATACAAACCTGTAGATGCAAGATAGTAGTAAACCCCCAAAAGCTTTCCGAAGCGCCTCCAAGCCTATAACTAAATGGTTAGTGGATTAATTTCCAGTTGTACTGGCTCAGTAAATTAAGATCCTTGCAGCGATTGAACGATCCATTTGTGACCTATTATGTTTTAATCAGTAAATTTTATTACATTTCAGGTTATTTCCTATTGTCAGCGCAAGTCCCATAAAGACGTACACAGATTCGAAAAAATTAGTAACATCATCAAGCAGTTTAAATTAAGCTGTAGGTAAGTTGATTGAAATTCTTTCAGTAGATACTAGGTAAAGTTCTAATCTTGGGTAACAGAGTTACCAAATGGCTTATCGGTGCCATCGCTACTTAACTTTGGTTTCTGTAGCAATTGAAGCTGCCAGTCCATCGCAGGTTACCCCCTCCACAGCATTTTGTCACCAGTACCCATTTAATACAACACAATGAACCTGGCCAGGGCTTGAACCCGGACCACTCGATCCAGAGTCCAACGCACTAACCATTAGGCCACCACGCCTCCCCAGGGCATGAAATTAACTTTTTTTTCCAGGAGCCATTTGGCTCCTAAATATTCCAAAGTGGTCGCCAACTCCAAAAAGTTAGTCGCCATTTTTAACAGCAATTTTGTTTTTTTCATCACCAGAGACACAATCCATCGGCATACATGACGTATTCAACGGTTTCGCACAACTCGCAATGCATTGTAGGCGATTTGTTTACTGAGCTGAGTCCAGCTGATAGAAACTTTTGTTGACGTTTTTTGGCCCATATTTCTTGTGATGAAAGCAAAACAAGACCAGAGAAATATTGTTTTTTAACTTTAATCTATTGTGTGACTTTTTATGGCAAAGTTAGAACTGAAAACTTCAGGTAAGATGTCAGAATTTTAGTCGGCGTAGTCACCAATTTGGCGACTAATTTTCAGGATTTGGTCGCCAACGTGGAAAACTTGGGTGCATTGGCGACTGTATCAGGCGCAATTTCTTGCCCTGCGTCACACATCAGAGGACCATGCCTCTCACAGATTCATTCAGTTTAGCTGTTCAAATTAGTTTGGCTTTGTTCGTAACTCACCCTCAACCTTACAGTGCCTACCTGGGCTAACTTAGTTCTTTTCAATCTTTTCCTTAGTAAACTGCATGCCCATTTTCAAAGCATGGAGGTGCGCAATTCAACCTTTGCAGCATTTATTGATGTCTTTACACCAAACACATATGTCATGGTCATAATGTCGGACTCTTCAATTCGTAAGTATCAGCATTTTTGTCAGACAATTCTCCGGTACCTATTTAGGCTAAGTTGTAGAATACCTGGCAACTTATTTGCGTGTCATTGAATAAGAATAGATCCTGTTGTTTTTATATGCCTCGTTCTATAAGCGTTCAGCTGGTATGTAAATAAGTTGCCGGGTATTCTAAAATCGCTCCCCTATTTACCTCTGGGTTAAGAAAGGCACTGTGAGAGTAAAGTGTCTTGCCCAAGAACACAACACAATGACCCGGTCAGGGTTTGAACCCAGACCGCTTGATCCGGAGTCCAACGCGCTAACTATTAGTCCACCGCGTCTCTCACTACAGTTCAGCTCAGCTATCCACTTCGTGCCATGTGACACATAAGGCCTCAACACGGTCCCTCCAACCAGCTCTGTCAGCCGCTGCGATCTGTACCTCACCCCAGTTCTTCCATCCAGCCTTTTCCCTTTCTCTCTCTGCCGTCCTTCTCCATGTTGTCTTTGGTCTGCCCCGTTTTCGTCGCCCTTCTGGAGTCCAGGTTAATGCAATCCTGCAGTCATTGTTTGGGTCTTTCCTCATGATGTGGCCGATGAATTTCCATCTCCTCCTTCGCACGTCCTCACTGAGCTTTTCCATCTCAGCCATCTCTCACTACAGTACTGTGAATTAATTGAAAGAAGTTAACATACAGTTTTGTTTCCCATAGCATCAGCTGCCACACAGGTTAACATTCGCAACGCAAGAAAACACTTTGAGAAGCTTGAAAAGGCTTCAAGTAATGGACAACATTCCCTGAAAGGAAGATAGAGGCTGTAGAATGATATTATATCTGGGAAAGCATTCTTTATAATAACCACGTACAACAGAAAATAATGCTAGAGCTGCCAGCAATATTGTAAATTATTATTCTACTATTACGTCATTTCACCATATAAGGTCAAGAGAACAAGTAAAATATGAGACGGTATTGACTACTTGAACAGAGCGAATACGGAAAATAGCATAATAGTCGGGAAATTTGCAGTAGAATAATAAATCCCTTATTCTATGGCTTAACATATAATACGAGCGGACATTTTGCTCATTGCTCGCATTTTTCCTCGCCCCTATGGGGTTCGGAAAAACTATGCAACTCGCAAAATATCCGCGCGTATTATATGTTAAGCCATCGAATAAGGTGTATTTATAGCTATTTTATGTTAAAAAGAAAAGCTGTTATTTTGTATCTCATATTATTATTATTATTGCATTTGTTGGAATAAGCTTGATTGATTTCTGCCGCTTTCTCGAGTCGGGCCTTTCATTTTCCCGAAGAGCAGCTGGTAATCGAGCCTATCATTGCAATTGCCATTGTTGTCTCTCTAGTCTTCTGTTGAAGTTCTACGTTGGGAATGTCCCAAAACAGGTCACTGAGTTGTGGTCCCACAAGAGGACACTGAATCATGCTCCAGGCCACACATGAACACTCCATTTGTGACCTCCAGTAAGAGGACACCTCCCATAAGGTGACACAGAGTGCATAGTCCCAGCTACACACAAACGCTACATTAGTTAATATTGTAACACTACAATAGAAAGAAGTTATAGAAATTAAGCATCTTGCATGTTTACAGTGCATGATTATTGAGTTTGGGAGAACTTGGAGTTTATTTCAAGTGATGTAACATGACATCATTTACTCATACATACCAATATTAATAGAAAACGTTTTCCGTATTTCCATAGAGTTAAAGTGAAGTTTGGGAGAACGAGAAATGCTGTGGAAACGCGAGCCGCAGGCGAGTGTTTCCACAGCCATTTCGAGTTCTTCCAAACTTTCACAAGTGTAACGGAATCACTATGAAAACACAGGGAAAATGTTTTCTATTGTTTTTATGAAATAAAAGCACGAAGCAATTTTCTATGTTTCCATATAGTTATGGTAAATGGTTTTGAGCCAATCAGAGCGCGTGTAGCTATTATCTTGTTTATTTCATAAAAACGCGTTGTTAAACCAGTCACAGTGTGTATTGTAAATCTGCAATATTATAAAAATCTTTTACTTGTGCTGAACAAAACACAAGTTGAAACATTAAATAAAGGGAAGGATATGTTTACATAATTATATATTTAAATGAAGGAAATTGGTTTTGCCTGAAGTTTTCTGTCTCCATTCGAACCAGAGAGTACTCCATGTTGCATGTAAGCATTATAAGGGCTGTGCAATAATTACCAGGAAGGGAGGGGGGGGGGGGGGGGGTTGGAAAACCAGAGGGGGCATAAAGTAAAATCAAACCAAGGAAGGGGGGCTCAATGGAAAATAAGTCGCTCGAGAGGGGGTCGATGTTAAAATTTTATTTCAAGTGTATATTAATTTGGGAGATTGGGATTAAACCCAGCTAAATAAAAACACAACACAAAATCCTAACCAAGCAGCCTAGTCCTAGTCGTTCTCTTTCTCTCTCGAGCGAGCGCGAAGTACACGTAAGGACCTGGGAACGGGTTTGCGTGTCATTCGGTGACGTCATGAAATTTCGCGCCAAATCGAGTAAGCGGGAAGGGAACGCCTGGGCACTAGGCTGCTAACCAGGACATGAGTGATAACGGCCAAAGGTAAATATCTCTTTAAATATGGAAGGTTTGGAAAGTATGACAGGAATGTAAGAAAAACGAGCAAGGCATGCAGTAGTTCTCACTGAGGGGCTTCATGTTCTGTTAGCTGTGGCTGAACTGCAATTGTGGAGAGGATGGGGGGTCATACAAAATTTCTGACTAAATTCACGGGGTATCAACCTAGTACCCAGGCGTTCCCTTCCCGCTTACTCGATTTGGCGCGAAATTTCATGACGTGAACTTCGCGCTCGGCGCTCGAGAGCTGACTCGTCCCCAGTCGTCTCTCTTGTCTCCTTTGTTGGGAGTCGCAGACGGAGACAAGAGAGACGACTGGGACGAGTCAGGCTCGAGAGAGAAAGAGAACGCCCAAACCTCGTTCCCAGGGTCTCTCTTCTTCCCGCCAATAGCGATTGAGATTGAAATTGGCGGGAAGAAGAGAGACCCTGGGAACGAGGCTGGAGAACGCCAAGGGACTAGGCTGGGAGGGGTGGGGTGGGGGTATTACCTAATTTTTTTCCTGCATGACGACCATTTTCCAACCCCCCCCTCCTGATAATTATTGCACAGTCCCTAAAAGGTGTGACAAAGTTAGCCAATCCCTTCATCCCTTCACTGGACAAACTGACCGGTTCTACAAAATGTGTTGTTATATGAGCCGTCCTTTTATTGGGCCGCGATTTCTTCCACTCACTGCTTTAATATACACAGCATGTTTGAAATATTAACCTACTCTTGATAAACATTTTTATAAACTAGCGTTTTTTAGAATTAACCAATGCGTGCATACTATCAGCATTATTTTAAAACTCTCTTTGCGAACACGAAACAATTGTCAAAATATTTTTCGAGCCTAATTACATTTCTTTTAGCTTCTATTTTAGTAAAATTAGCTATAAACTTGAATATATAGAAAACGAATTGCAAATTCTAATGGATGTTCAGAGCCCCTGCTAACACTTCAGGTCCGTCCCGCATTTTCCGCAAAACCTGTCACCAGATCGAGGCTTGGTGCTGCATCGAAAACAGGCCGACACTTCATTGTCTATAAAACTGCTTCCCCTTGGTAGCGGCGGTGAGGCTGAATAAGACAAAAATGCAGGCCTAAGCAGACCGCTTTGAGTATTAAAACAATTTTGCTCTCTATCTCCGTTCACGCCTCTGTGCGATTGTATCGAGAGGTTTCTTAGATTGGGAGGTAAGCGGGCAGGTAAACGCAGTCCACCGTGAGCCTGCACAGAGAAAGCTCCCATGGAAGTCAGCGGGTGTGCCGTTGTCTTGGTAATACCGTTGAATGACGTCAGAGGTAACGTAGCTGGTACAGTCGGAAGCAGAGGTGGTTTTTACTCCTGTGAATGGTATACTGGGAAAGCTAGAACTCAAAGGGACACTGGGTAAACGAGTGTGGCTTGATTCTGGAAAGTCAATGGAGTGACTCTTTCCAGCCAGAATACACTCAATCGCCTGCACCACATCGCCACTGCAGCCTTTCAAAACGAGCTCCAACACATTCTCTTTGTGCGAGGGAAAAACCTTGCTGAGCACCTCAACTGGGCGAGGGGGCTTTCGTCGCTTCAGCGCGGACTCGCCCAGACTCTTCTGAAGAAGCTTGACAGTGTAATCGAAATCATCTTGATCACGGAATGTCGAGCTCCATGGTAACTGGTAGAGCGGCCTTTCGCTTTCTTTGATCACGTGATCTGCGCGTGGCAGGCAGCTGTCGTGCACGTGATAGCGGGGTGATGGGGAGCGGGAAACACCGTTGGCTTGAACTGGAGAGACGCTTCTTGCTAATCTTTTCGGTGGCGGTTCTTCGCCTTGGTCCTCCACGGGATGAGACGCCCTGTTTGAATACTCTGGGTCGTCTTTCTCTTCTTTAATAAACACAGGCTGTTGTGCGTTTTTATCTGTAGATAGAATTAGATTAAAAAAAAATTATCAGGCATGCTTTTTAAAAAGGTTGTAAGAAGTCTTAGGCTCGATTTCCGCCGCTCTCTCGAGTCCGGTCTTCGTTCCATCCCTGGTAATCGAGCGTAACTAGAAGTCTAAGAACAGCTTGGAAGGCAACGCTTGACTTATCACAGGTAACCCAAGCTCTCCATGCATATAAGTGTATACAGTGAACTCTCTCTAAGACGGACACCATCGGGACCGGCACAAACTGTCCGTCTTAGAGAGGCGTCCGCTTATAGAGAGTTTAGATACAGTAACATGACTGAAAAACGGCGCGCAGGGACCAACACCAAGTGTCCGTCTTACAGAGGTGTCCGTCCTATCGAGGTGTCCGTTAAGAGAGAGTTGACTGTATACGAGTTTTACTAATGCCACTTTTATTTACTTATAGTCAAAATTAAAGAAGCATTGAATGAGAAATAAAGGTCACTAACTTCCAAAAAAACTCAATGATCGCATGGAATCTATCAGCGATCAATCACTGCTCCTTTGTTCTAATGAGACGAAATAATTTGTTCCAAGTGGTACATTTAATTTGCTTATGTGAACGGCAAAGCGCTTGTTTCACGTCCGTTGAAATATATATTTTCTTGTATTTTTGGAGTTATGATCATGTTTCCGCTTGTTTCAAAAGTTAACATTAAGTTTGTACGCTTCTTCGTGAAAAAAAGAAAAAAATCGAAGAACGACTAAAATATTGGTATAACGCTAAAATAACCTATCATCTTTGTTGAAAATTCGGTAATTGTGGGTTAACTTCATTACTTTCCTCCCTGACAAAAAGTAGAAAAAAAAAACCCAGCTAAACATTTTGTTGAAATTCAACAAAGGACAGCTACAAAGGACTTCATGTGCAAGAAAACAAAACAGGAAAACTAAAAAAACGAGAGAGTCTCTTTGGTGCGGTACCGTCTTACCGGAACTGTTTGACCACAAAATGTATAAGTAAGATTATTAAATAATTTTGCACTTTAGACCCAATGTACTTCAAGCCGAATTCCCTCTGGTATTAATTTCTTTATTCGGCTATTTTGCAATACACCATGGAAGCAACGTGTTCTACTTTGCTATTTGTGTGGAATTGCGTTGACTTAAAGCAATTTCAGCGAGTTTTCTAGTACTTCAATGAATTCCCGATTTGACGCGACTGAAATGCGATGTATAAATTGGGCCTTAACTTTTTCCGTTGGAAATGTCTTTTTTTTTTGGCGGAAATTGCGCGAGCTTTGAACTGGGTTGGCGAGCAGGCTTTTGCAGGCGAATCCTATTTCTCAGTCAGTTAGAGTAATAAATTTTAAAAATCCAAAGCTTTTTTTTGTACTTGTTCAAGTGGATGCCAGGTGGTTTTATTGTTTCGCCCGTCAAGTTTATTTTACTAAATGATAAATATTTTGGAACAAATACAATCAAATAAAGTTTTCGCAAAGGAATGAAAATCGAGGATATGTTTGCGCGGCAAGTGAACTGGGTTTAATGTCTTCGTACTACGCCAAATTAAACGATGACTGAATTTCTCTCTCTCATACAAAAATTTGCGTTAAGTTTCTACCGATATCTGACGCTTCAGAGAGTTACTTCAAACGAATAGTTGTGGAACGTGACTAATAAAAGAAAAGCTCGTTTTTGACTGCATTTCATCATAGCTTTTTTCTTCCTTTTCAAAAGAAAAGTTAAGAAATGTAATTCCATTCACTGCAAATTTGAAAAGAGAAAATTCCTTTCTTGTAAAACAAAAAAACATTTCATTGAGTTCATTCAAAAAAATTACTTTTTGATTTAGTTGGGATTACACAACATATCCATCATAACAAAAGAATTGTCTTACTGTTTGACTTCAACTACAACCGAATCTTTTGTTCCAGTTCAAATTGACTTCCGTCAAAGATGTTTTGACACCTTCTGAGCCCCCAATAGTCACAAACTAATAATTTCGACTCACGTACCAAGTTTAGAAATGCCTGTTGCTGTATAAATACATTATTATAAAAAACATCAGAATGACTCCAATACCTTCAATAACAGGACAAGAGGCCGGTCGCACCGGCTCGGCTGTCGGACTCCCGGGGTAAACGGAATTCACTCTCTGCGCGTAGGATGTAAACGTCTGATCGTGATCACTGATTCCACGCGCGTATCCCGCACATGACTCGCTGCCCCTCGGCTCGTATGGTTCCATTCTTGTTTGGTGGCGAAGAAGAGCTACTCTAGCCGCGGTAATTCTCTGTCGCTCGGCTATCAATAAGCACTTGGGGCAGACGCAGTCCCTCCACTTGCAGTAGTGTTTGTGACCTTTTAGAGAAGACACAACGCCGTGATTCCTACAGCGCGCGCATTTGGGCGTCCGTAGGGCACTACTCGCTGAACCGTTTTCAGAGATAGCGTTCATAGCAACGTTAATAACTCGTACGGCTTCGCGTGGACTTCAGTTTTAGAGACAGAAAAATACGATTATTTCCAGAGGAAAAATCAGTGACTCAGAACCTCGACACTCGTGTGTGCTTCTTGATCAAGTAAAATTGGTACCAGAGAAAAAGGACCAGTGTTTAAATGTCGCTGACTAATTGACAGTGATGTTTGCTAAGAATAGCGAGCTTTCTCATTGGCTTATGACTTGTCAATTATTCAAGAGTATTGTTAGTTCGCTAGCAAGTGATATACAGTCCTTAAAAACTGTACAAAGTATAAATACCGTGGACAAAACGTTGAAACTGTACGAGCAATGGACCGCCTTTGATATTCTGATTTTTTTTTGATTTTTTTTTTTAGAAACATAGTTTACTCCGCCCTAAGTGAGTCTCAGACCAAATCAATTTGGAGTTGTCACTCAAAAGATCGGCTCTTCACATCGTAACAGCGATATAAATGTAATATAATTTATGTATGACTTCTCAGCTGTTTCATCGCACCAGTTATATATGAAAACGCTTTGAGATCTCACAAAACCAAGGGGTAAAAATCGTGCGAAAAAACTATAGAAATTTTGTCCTTTGGGTGATGTCAGTCGTTTATTCCGGAGACGATTTTAAACGCGGTACGTTCTTCAAAACCCATCCAACCATTTCACCATGTATCGGGTATAAACAATAGAACTGTCAAGCAAAGAAACTAAAAACTTCTCACCTAGCGAGATTCAGTTCCAAACATTTTCACGGATTTTGACCAGTTTAGCCATCGTCCGTACGCTAAACTACTAGGAAACTATGGCGAAGTAAAGGATTTAAAAATAATTTATTTCCGTACATTTCAGCAGAAGTTTAGCGGAGCAGTAGTTTTTAAACTGTTAGAATTCGCTGTGTACGTGATTAAAATTAATAACTATTTTGGAAATGGTATTTACACTTTCAAGTAGCGAGTGGCCACCTTTTCTAGAGCTTTCCGTGTTATCCGTTGTTACAAGTTGGCGAAACATGTTTCGCGACTTTTTCGTTTTGTTTACCCAAGGACCTCGTTGAAGCTGGTCTCTTTGAAATGTATACATTTCGGTAAATGAAGTAATTACACTATACATTAAATTCAAAACGACTAAAACCTGAGTTAAATTCTTTTCTTCTCACTTTAAAAATGCACTTTCAAGACGATTTGAAGTCGAATTCTAAAGACCACCAAAAAACATTAGTGTTTCACAGATCGACTGAATCACGGTGATTAGCCTGAAGCCATGTGCTTTTAATATTTATCACTATTCTTTGCTCACAATTATAGTCTCATGTAGAACCTATAGCTCACATTATTTTGTTTATTCAAAGTATGAAAAAAGAAATCCGAAGCGGACCACCTATGGATTCCAAAAAGATGGAATTACCAGTTGATATTCTTTGCAGTGCAAGCTCATATTTGATACCAGTTTCGCGACGTTTCAATATTTAATGTGGCGAAAAGCGAATGTTTTTCGCTTTCTGCTGTGAGAACAACAAACAGATAGCTATAGAAAATTGCATTTTGGAGTATAGGCAATTTATCGCGAAGAGTTCAATTATATAATCAACCTTGATTCCAATTTACTCAATTTCAATACGAAAATCTAGTTGGCTGAATTTGTCTCCATTGTTTGATATTGAAGGCTTGTTATTTTTAATAACAAATTGACTTTAAAGTTTCCATTTTGTTATTTATTGTTCATTTTTCGCGCTAATAACGCTGTTTATCATTTTTGTCCGCCCGCTACTTAGTTATATATTCTGTTATATTGTTTCAACTTAACTTATAGGTTTCCGCTCATGCGAAAAGCTTTGCTATCACGAACAAAATTTCAGTTGGTTATTTCTGTGTTCAAAAGAAACAAATCCTATCATTTTTCTCTCTTTTGCAATTGAATCACGCACAATCCTTAATACAATCGTACGGTCTATACATTGAACATATGAATCGTAAAATAAACAAATAATATTCTTAATTGATGTAAAAAAAGGAACTCTGAAATATTCTTACAAATTTCAGCTTTGCCAGCGGGTCGTCTACAGGTGGCTAAAATCAATATTTTACAGTCCATTACCCCTGTAATTAGGATACCCCAAAAAATATAGCTTAAAAAGACAGCTCTAAAAACTTCAGAAAAAAAAAAAATGTTATTTTCAATGACGCTTTCGTTTAAACGAACAGCGCGAAGAAAAACCGTGGTCACGTGGTGATCGAGTTTGCAGGAAATATGTCTGTTACAGAACGATCAACTAGTTTCCATGTTTCGCGGTTATAAATTAGGGAAAGTTTGCCGCTCTAAAAGGTTAATTCGTCAATCTATTCGTTAAACCGATTTGTGAAAGTTTGGTATAGTGGATTAAGGTATATAAGGTATAGAAAAGTTATATTTCAGAGATAATAGTACCAGAAAATAGCCGGACAAAGTTTCATAATTTATAACAAACATACAAAACACTCTTCCAACGAACGCAATTTTCATTGTTTATTTGCAAAATACCTGTCAAAGGCATTGCACGTTTTAATATACTCTTCATTGTTTACTTTCACGCGGTTCTTTTTTTTCTTTCCTGTGATACTTGAAAGTAGGTTTCATTAATTTGAGCTGTTTTCTTCCATAACCCGCTTTCTGGTGATAATTTTCCTAGAAGCTTATTTTTAACATCCCCGTTTAGGAGGCGCGGTTATATATTAGTCAGTGGCGAGATGTCAGAGTTTGAGCCCTAGCCGGGTTCATTGTGTTGTGTTCTTGGGCAAGACACTTTTAACTCTCACAGTGCCTCTCTCTCCACCCGGGAGTATAAATGGGTACTGGTGACAAAATGCTGAGGGGTAAACCTGCGATGGACTAGCATCCCATCCAGGGAGTATCAATACGCCCAGTCGGCTTCATGCTACAGAAATCGAGATAAGCTCCGGCAGTGTGGACCAGTTTGGTCCGAGTTCGGCTTTTACTCAGACATTAAAGGGGTTCTCCTTGAATAAACCGAACGTATCAAATTCAATGAACCTCAATGGTCGGTTCGCTTCACGGACTCGCATGTTGGAGGTTAGCTTCGTATATAACAGGAATTATTGTAGAAACATGACGGTTTTTACTAGTTCTCATTCAGATCCATTTTATTTTATTTTTGATCTATATTTACAAAACCAAACGTAGAGGAAATCGCGCAGTCACAGCTGCGCAGAAAAAAAAACAATTTTCGTGTACGAGTTACAGATCTCAATAAAACTATAAAAGTTTAGACAACCCCCTTACTTCAGCTTATTCGTAAAAGTATAAAAACTCTTTCGCCGATTACTTTGCTGTTCTTAAGCCCGGGCGAAACGAGGATGACAGTTCAAATCTCGCTCTCGTTTGGCCTGAAACTCTCATCGACTCTCATGCGCTCTCGTCGAATTTGAACCTGCTCAAATTTTTTGAGAGTCGTCAACAACTGTCGCTCTCGTTTGGCCCGAGGTGATGATAGTCGATGAGAGTTGAAGAAAACTCTCATCACAGGTCACCAAAGCGTCTTATAAGAGTTTGTATGGAGCTGAAATTCGATCGAAAATAATTTTCACTTTTCTTTCGAAAAGTTGTAAATAATGTGAAATAAAGTTTAAAAACATCACTAAGTACACTTCAGTGGCAGATTCGACCGTAGGTCGAAATTCGCCCAAAGCAGCTTCCAGAAGCGATAAAAACACCGGAAAAGACAACAGGTGATGTTTTTAAACTTTATTTCACATTATTTACAACTTTTCGAAAGAAAAGTGAAAATTATTTTCGATCGAATTTCAGCTCCATACAAACTCTTATAAGACGCTTTGGTGACCTGTGCTCCCATCGGGCTTTTATGTCAAGTTTAGTCGATACGACTATCATTTTACTAATTTAAGACAGAGACTAAATCGAGTTCACAGAGGTACAAAACGTTCGGTAAAATTTAGCCTGCGAGCACGTTTGGGGCCTATACGCGCGAGAATTACTTTTCGAGGACTTTTCATTTGGTTTATATGAAGAGAAAACAAAGCAGCCAGTTTCTTCTTGCCGTGATGTAAAACAACAACTCCATTCAGTGCCAACATCTGTTTCCCTCGTAAGCACACTTCGTGCAAGCAGAACGCAAAGATCGCCATTTGAACATCACAGCGCCATTTTCCTTCCCTCAATACTGATGTCCACCGCTCGTTGTGATCCTCTGTTGAGCAGTTTCTTCTTTTCGTCGAATTTTCTCTTCTGCTTTTCAAATCTGTCCATGGTTTTTTGGGGTTTCTGAAATTAAGACAAAAAATATGCCAAGATGAAGAAGAATTTTAAACGACGTTTTACATTTTTACGTTTTCAATTTTAATTTTGCATCAGTTGGAAAATTGTTAGACTTGCCTTCTTTTCATACAAAACCCTTTTAATTTTGGGATATTTAAACTGCCATAAAATGTTAAAAGTCATGTCCGCGCTTTAATAACTCCAGTTTCTGTAGCATGAAGTGACAAGGAGTATCGCTACTCCCCTGGATGGGATGCTAGTCCATCGCAGGTTACCCCCAGCATTTTTGTCAGGTTGCCCTGAGAGTAGCCCTTTTCACGGTTAACTTGTGATATTTGCATAACAACATAGAAGCGAGGCAATTTCGGGCACAAGCTGTAAAACATCGTGTTTTTTCTTGAGTTCCTTCAACTCTTTTAGTATAAAAACAGTTTTAAAATAAAGAACAACTACAATTATTCTAGTTTACGTTGTTTTTAGAAAAAATTGTAAAGCAAGTTTTCTCTATTTATAAAGAGTAGATTCGCATGAGCAACAGAGAGATCGTCTTACGATCTTTACAGCAAACTTAACTAAAAGAGTCGTATATATGTACTTCTTCTCTGTTTTTAAAACTGTTTGTATTCTAACATGGTCCAAGGAGCTCAAGAAAATCACGATGTTTTGCAGCTTGTGCCCGAAATTACCTCGCTTCTATGTTTAACTGTATTGTTATGCAAATATGACAAGTTAACCATGAAAAGGGCTATTCGCCAGTACACATTTACTCCTGGGTGGAGAGAGGCACTGTGAGAGTAAAGTGTCTTGTCCAAGAACACAACACAATGACCCCAGCCAGCGCTCGAACCCAGGCCACTAGATCCGGAGTCCAACGCGCTAACCATTACGCCACTGCGGATCCCACAACCTAAAGAGATAGTGATCAATAATTTCGTATTCTAGCAAATTGTTATATTCTGTATCCATTTCTGGCAATCTTATTTGATTTGTTCAACATGTCCCTACTCCAGCTTGTTGTTTTTAAGATGACAGGTCATTGTGCTACGACTCTACCATGGCGATAGCATTTTTATCACACCGACTCACCCTGTTAATAAAGTCGTCAAATTTGTCAATGGAATTCTGCGGTCTCACTACATAATCCTTGTTGGACGGCATAGGAACGCGGGCTCGCATCACAAAACCCTTGTCACCAGGCCTCACGGATCTGATAAGGAGATAACAGAACGCTGTTATTATAAACTGGACTCTCTTGTGAGCTGAATACATGATCCTAAAACACAAAACAAACAAGTATACTCACTTTTTTCCACTCTTCAGAGCAGAATCGATGGACTTTGGCGTTTTCCCTCCATCACTATCTACCGAACTGAAGAAGAAGTAAAGATTTCTTAGACAAGGAAAACAAGGGTCTAGGAAAAGTTAACCTATATCCGAAAGTTCACGGTTATCTGAAAATACTGTTGACTCTTTCTGCTATCAATTTCCTTGCCACCCGGGTTGCCCAATAGAGCGATTTTCAATTGAGTGTCGAAAGTCATCGCTGAATTGCTTTGGTTTTGTTTTATTACGCTCTGTGATTGGTTTAAAAACTCGCGCCAACCTGCTCAACCAATCAGGTGCAAAACCAAAACCAATCTCGACTTGGTCACACGCGTTTTTCCCGCGCTTGGTGCCGGTTACGTGTATTTGCTTCGAGTTCTCATTGGTTCGTTGTGTTGTTTACGTTTGTTGTGATTGGCCATTGTAATTGCTTGGTTTTGGTTTTACGACACTCAATTGAAAACTGCGCTACTGTCGGTTACATCTAAGCATGAACGCCTGGTACGAAAACATCACCTAAGTGAGTATGAAACGTGATGTGATTGACTGCCAAACGTTTTAGTTTGAATGTTCGTTAGAGGCGAATTTTCGCACTCGAAGTGAGTTGATTGATACTGAAGTTTGAATGAAACCATTCTTAATCATGGCTAAAATAAATATTTTTTTAAATGTTCAAACAATTTTAACTTATTGCAAAACATGTTTGTAAACCAAACTTGTTTCTAGTCAACAGTTCCTGTAACCTTGGGAATTCCCTCTTCCCATAGACTCCCCCCCCCCCCCCCCCCCCCCCCCCCCCCCCCCCCGTACTAGTTAGAACATCATTTCAGCCAATACCTTAATCGTCTTTTCTTGGACATGTTTTGATAATCTCTCTCTTCTCTCTCCTCTCGACTGAGGGACTTGAAATTTGCTGTGACACCGAATATCGGCCGCGCCCAGTCATCTAAAACAAACGTTCATTGCAATGTTATAATCACAACAGCTTAAGGTGGCTCAAAATAGTTTAGACCTTCCTTTGGCATTCTATAATATATCACAGTTATACCAAATAACTATAACATTGACTAATAACTTTTAGCACAGATTTGTATATGTACCTTAAGGCAAAGGAAACTTCAAAATAATAGTTTATTGAGGTAGTAAAACACCAAAGAGGTAATATTAAACCGGAAAGGAACAAGGATGGTTAAGACTGGGAAAGATTGAGATGGATTACGAAAAATTTAGGCTAAAGTTTTTAAGACACAGCATCCGTAATGCAGCTCTTCTAAACAGTATCATCATACTCACTGATGAGTTTTCCCGCCATTTTCTTGTTCTGTCTGGTCTCCTTTGGATGACGACACAGGTACATGACTGCTTTGCCGACACCGCTCATTTTAAGCGCTCTTCCATCCATAGGTGGAAACTAAAAACACACAGTATGGAAGAAGTGAGTGACACAGGACAATTAATCCAGCTGGCAGCATTTAATACGCAGGCACAGTATGACCAACAATAGTTTTGCGTTTGGCAAGAAGTACAAGATGCATTATGGGTACAGTAATCTGCCCTCGGCCAAACTGGCCCACACTGCCAGAGATTATCCCAGTTCCCGTGGCATGAAGCCGACTAGGAGTACAGTAAAAACCCGCAAGTAAGAACCTAGTTTTTAAGAACCTGTTAGGCTAAAATTTGCCAGTTAGACCCCCTCTATTACAAGAACCTGTTTAGCCTAAAATTTGAAACAGGTTCTTATTTTCTAAAATCTATATAAAAAAATGTGTACACTGCGTCAATTATAGTCATTTTTACATAAATACTTGGTATGCAGATTTTATATAAGGAATAGGCTGAATACCACTAAATTCTATTAGCTACAATGTAATTTTTTTCTTCAGAAAATAAGAACCTATTTAAGAACCTAAATAGCCTAAATTTGTGCTAATTACCATTTATGTAAGAACCTGTTTAGGCTAACTTGGGAAAATGCAGGTTCTTACTTGCGGGTTTTTACTGTATTGTTACTCCCATGTGATGGTATGCTAGTCCATCGCAGGTTACCCCCCAGCATTTTATCGTCAGTTACACATTTATACTCCTGGGTGGAGAGGCACTGTGAGAATATGTCTGCCCAAGAACACACAACACAAAGACCCCGGTCAGTGCTCGAACCCAGACCACTCGATCTGGAGTCCAACGTGCTATCCATTAGGCCACTGAGTCACCCACAAGATACTTAAGGTTACTGTAAACCTTCAAGGGACAATTTTTTGAAAAATTTGTTTTTCAAGCCGAATTAAAGACTACTATTTTATCTTCATTTTCCAAAAAGAATAATTTGAAAAACTTGAAATGCGCGCGAGTTATCGACAAAAACGTGTTTTCAAATAAAAGTAAAAAATCCGCTTAAGTGTTATAAGGCAATTAGAATGTGTCAACCCAGAGCTCCCCTTGACGTTTTTCGCATCACTCCCCGCCAAGTATTTCACGTCGCTTTGATTCTTGTGTTTATACTTGTGTCTTGTAATTTATGACACCAAAATCTCGCTTCCGTATGCCGTTTATGGAGAAAAGAGAGGAAGGGCTGTTATCAAGGAAAGCTTTAATACCCGCGTGCATTTATAGCCGAAACAACGCTTGCTTTGGATGAATTCCAGTTCCGTCGCCACTTTCGCCAGCCTTTTTTTCCTTTGTTCTTCCAGTGCATTCCGCTGCGGTTGTTTTCTTTTCCACTGACTCGGTTTCGCCGATGAATTTTGTGCTTCAGACTTCGCTTTCCCCAATATTCTCCTGTCGCTAAGCATGGAAATGTCGTTCCCCGCGAATTTCAATAAACTGCCTTGTCATAAGGCTCTCTGGGGGATTCCTATGTTGTGTTCTATTGGTCGGCGGCATGACCGCATTCACACCCACTTTGATTAAGTGTGAAAACTACGAAAATCTTTTCAGCCCGAAAACTCCGGATTTGTTTTTGTGTGAGTTCACTCTCTCAAATGAATTAACAGGGTATGTAGATTTGTTGGATTTTATTGAAATTTGGCCAAAATGTTTGTTAGACATTAATGAACCAAAGTGTGCGAGGCTTTCACGAAATTCGACATATTTTTCGCGTGGCATCCCAGCGCGTGACACGCATCGAAAATATATCCATTGTCTAACTTTAAAATAGATTTTTTCGGGAACCAATGAGAGTATTGGAAAAGCCTCACACACTTTGTTGGCCCATTATCTCCTGAATGATATAGTCCAGATTGTTTTTATGTCCGCTTTAACGCGAAGGCTTGTAAGGTACGGGTCGCACTGCACTACAGCCAATTTTGTTTACATAAAAAATTTTGTAATTTTTGGCGAGGAAAAATTTGCAAAAAAATTCGCCAAGTGCCAAATTTTGGTGGTGGTCGCACTCAAACCAAGATGTGTTTTCCAAAACTCTCCTGATTGATGTAAATGTAAACTTAAACGGCTTGGGACAGGTTTCGTACTTCGCTTTCTTGGTTTTCGTCGTTTCTTGTAGACTTGCCACTAGTCGTCTTCTTTGAGCGAAACCGGGCGACGCGCGACAACGATCGAGGAACGTCGCGAGAGGAAACCAAAACCAACGAAAGGGAAAAATAATATTGGAAAGGGCTTTTAGAAAGTCTACGTTTCTTGCTGCTGGCTTCAATTGCAATCGAAGGAGATTGTTTTGAACTTGAGACGAATTGTTCTCCAAATTGTCGCCGGTAAATTTGGTTTCGATCAGACCCAGTGAAGTCATAGACATTCGCGGCGTAATATCGATATTCATTTTCTTCGTTTTCCGGTCGAAATAATTATTAAAAGAGTCAGATGAACCAGGTAAAAAATTATTTTGTCCCGTAATTGCACGCGCTAACTAGCGAATCTTAATTATCAAAACATAGCATCTTGCGTGAATGACAGTTTAATGGCTAAAACGGGCTAAAATAACAAAATTGTGTGATTTTCAAAAAATTTGGTCGCCTCCAGGGCAACACTTCGGCTTCTTTGAAGATTGGCGAAAATTTGGCAATTCGCAAAAAATTGGCAAAAAATTGAAACTGGGGGTCGCACTGTATTTTACGATTTTTACGTTACGTGTTGGCAGATTTGACACTTGAATAAACAAAATTGGTCAAAATTGGCTGTAGTGCGACCCGTACCTTAACTCAGTTATAAGCAGACACTGTCAGTTTTGCGTTCGAAGGCTTGCGCGCGCCTAACAGAACAAAAACGGACAAAAGTAGTGCTTTTTATCGGATTCTTCATTCTATTACCTTTACAGTGATATATTTTTCCGGGTTTCTTCTAAAACAACGCGCAAAGGAAAAGATTTCCCGGAAGCACCTCGAAGGTTTACAGTAACCTTAATACTATTTTTTACTAGGCCCGATTTTTAGCTTTTTTAACTTTATAGTCCTATACATAATTGTAAATAATTTTATTTTAGTTTTAAATTACTCATAATCATAGCATATCTTTTATTGTAAGGCGCATTTGATCATATTCATATGTTAATTTGCGCCATATAAATACTAAATATTATTATTATTATTATTATTATACAGAGGTGGAAATAATAGTCTGATATCAAACCAAATTTTGCAAATGTCAGAATAATTACCATACTTTATGACCTAGCCTCCTCTGTAGACTCACTTTGGGCTCGTCACGCAATCTTTCGGGAAGGAAAGATTGCATGACAGGCCCAAAGATATCCACTGCTCTGTCAAGTCTGCTCTTCGTTCGGCGAAGGAGCGTGGGGCTCATTTTCCGAACAGCAACTGATAATTGAGCCTAGCCCAAAGAGCGCCTGCATAGAAGACTCTTTACAATCATACAGTGCTTTAAAAATGACTGACGATAACTGTAAAATGCCTAATATTTAGATAGGCCAGTGAAGTTTTACCTCGGTCAAAGCTTTGAGCAATCCTTCTCGGATCTGAAGATGAGGTAAAGAACCATCTGGCAAAGCAGTAAGCCAGTCCTGTAGTGTGAAGTAAAACACAAACTAAGCCAACAGTTTTGAAGTAATATATCAAACACGAGAGACAGTGTTTCATCTGGATATCCAAACACTGAGAAAAGTTGAAAATACGACGCGCAGAGGAGTATTTTTGACAAAATTTGAGGTGTTTGGATAGCCGATGAAACACTGTCTCGAGTGTTTGATATATCTTCTCGCTAAGGAGTAAATGGAGAAATAAAATTGACATGGTTATGATTTCCTTGGTTTTAACTTGATGACTTGACAGCACTAAAATTGTGCTCAAGTTCTGTTGCCTTTACATATTAATATTATATATCTTACTGGTGGAAAAAGGTTATTCCATACCAACCTTCAAAACAGTTAAAACCCCGAGATCAAGAAATGTCATTTGCAAATCAGCCCTGGAATAGCAGAAAGAAAAACAACCATCAATCAGTCTCACTGTAATGATAATCAGAGCGCATTATAAAAATCTGTTTTAATTTGTAGAATTGCTTGAAACCAATAATATTATTTTGTTTCTCTAGGAACGATTGTTTTGAACCCGGCTTTTTGACTCACTGTGTGGCAAGAGTTCCCACACAGTCATACAAATGTCTGCAAAATGTTGCAACTTTGAATACATTGTTTGAAACAGGTTTCAACCCTTTTCCCTACTGCATCTAGTGCATCCAGGCACAGATCCGGACCGATTTCCAATGTTTTATGGAAATCGGTCAGATTTCATTTTTCCAGGATATGAAAGGGTAAACAACCGAGTTTGTAGCGGGACATTGCACATGCAACAATCAAAAAGTTATGTGACAGATGTTTTCTATCAAACAAACCGATCGTTAGCCTCAAGAACTCAGGAATTGCTGTTTTATAGAATCATTATGAAAGGTTTTCCGGGGACCGCCCACACGGACTCCCCTAACACACAGTTGCAAAATGGTCATATTTTGCCCTGGATCTGCGCTTGGCATCAGCAAAATGGTTATGAAGCCCAGCAAAGTTATTTGTTATATCTTTTTGTTCGCTTTTTTGGCCTTGACCGTGCACAAAACCTGACAAAATACAACAGGTGTTTACGTGTGTTCAAGCAACTAACCAATAGAAATGTTCTGGTTACGTAATTCATGCATAGTGTATGAGAGCAAAACAAAAGATTGTGCACGGTCGTGGACCTTCCTTGCCATCTTTGTTTGCTCCTTTGAAGTTTGCCGGGCTTCATAACCATTTCCCTCTATTAACTATGTTGGCATCAAAGTCTTAGTACTGGACTATGATCTCACTTGTGTAAATGCGTTAAAACGGACGGAAGCATTTTGAGTTTCTTGGTTGCTGCTTCTTTCCTTTCATTTAGCACTCTGTCCTCCTGAAACATAATAATAATTTTTTTTTTTTTTGATAATTATTTTAGTGAGAGTAAAGTGTCTTTGCCCAAGAACACAATACAACCTCAGCATGGACCACTTGATTTTGAATCCAATGCACGAACCATTAGTATCAGATCACTGTCCCTCCCATAATAGTGGGGGGGGGGGGGGGGGGGGAAACAGGTGGACTGGAACCCAGGAGTATAAGGGGTGGGAAGTCTACGGGCGGTGGGAGAAGAGAGGGCAGGAAGCAGGGAGACTGGGAACTGGGAGAAATAGGAATTTTTTCCACAACATTGCATAATATTTTTCAATAGTAAAAGCACAAAGATGCGGGAACCACAACGGAAGGGGCGGCAACTGTCAGTACAAGGTATGAGGAAGCGGGAAGTTCAGACCCCCCTGCCCTCCTCCCCCTGACATAATACTACTCTTCCAAGTAGACCACGACACCCACAATTTTTTTTGCCGCCTTCGGTCGTTTGAAATTTGAACTCGAGGTGACTGAATTCTTATCACGTGATAGCCGTTTTGTTGACCACGCGATCGGTAGATTTGGTCGCCTTTAGTTCAAATTTCAAACGGCCGTAGACGGCAAAAAAAATTTGTGGTGTCGCGGTCTACTGGGAAGAGTAGTAGCTTATGGAAGCAACCACATTTGTTGAATAACAAATATCACAGCTTAGACTTGATCCAAAAGCACCCCAACTACAACAAATCAGCTAAGAATGTAACAATCAAAATACCTCTGCCACCTCTTTCATCTGAGTAATCATATGTGCTAT
Source organism: Desmophyllum pertusum (assembly GCA_029204205.1). Classification (NCBI taxonomy): domain Eukaryota; kingdom Metazoa; phylum Cnidaria; class Anthozoa; order Scleractinia; family Caryophylliidae; genus Desmophyllum; species Desmophyllum pertusum. The sequence continues at coordinate 2,589,170 of MU825400.1, forward strand.
AGCGTCATCGCTGTCGCTTATGATGTCAACATTCTGCAAAAACCATCAGCAGTTACTATAAGGCTCGGGTGTTCAAATTTTAATTTTTAACTTGACATAAATTCTACATTTTATAATATTACTATTGAAGTGCCGGGTGCGATATTGAATAAATAAAAATAAACAACTTCTTACCTTCCTTTTCTTTCTAAAGGTCCTGTTGATCTGTTTAGAGAAAAATGTACTGTTTATCAAAACCGAGCGTAGTCTACAGAACCAGTAGTGGATCCAGGATTTCATGAAATAGAGGGGTGGTGGGGGGGGGGGGGGGGGGGGGGGGGGGAGTTTCCAAGTATGCAAGGGGAAGACAAAAGTCTCTAGGCCTAAGATGGTCGGACTCTGAAGGAATATTTTCCCACAACATTTTGAAAGAGAAGGAGTCCAGGGCTGCAATATATATTTTTTCTTGAAAGGACATACAGTATGTCTGACTACAGTAAGTCACCATTTTAGTCGGACAAAACAAAAATGAGGTCTGACATCATATTACAGTACTGCTTGATAAGCAGACCTGCTAATCTAACGCGTTGTCAATGCAGTGTAAATTACACTGTAGTTTGCGTTTAGAACAAAATGCGTTATATATAACGCAATAATTAGCGTTGGCAGGCAAAAAAAAATTGTCTGGACATTATGTCCGACCACTGTTGGGATTTCATCGGACATTGGCAAATTTTGGTCAGCCATTGTCTGATGACCAACTGTTATTTGCAGCCCTGGGAGTCAGATAAAATTAAGAAACCTCTCAATCAGGGATGGGGGAATGGGAATTACAACCCCCTCCCCCCCCCCCCCCCCCCTCGATCCAACCCTGAATACTCAATCAACGAAGGGACTGAGGAAGTATCTTAGGTGATGGTATCCAACTTTATGACGAGTGGTACAGTTGAGTTCAGTGGGGGGGGGGGGGGGGGCAGGAAGGGGGAGGGCGTGGATTATGACTTTCTTGATTAAAAAAAGGGGGGAGGGGTGTTTCTTCTGCACCTTTTACGTTACATTTTTCAACAAATGAAGGGAACAGGTCCGCTGGGTCACTCCCCTAGATCTACCAATGCTGTCGCTATGTAATTAAGTTTCACAATAATAATAAATATTTACATCAGGAATTGAAATATTGATAAAATACCTCTTTCTTTTCTGAATCATCATGTCAAAGTCTGATACAAACCTAACAACACGAGACAACATAATAAGATATTTTGTTAGTTCACAATAATCTTGATTTATGACACGCAATAGATCGTTTTCACCAAAATAACAAGATCGTTTTGCATGCATCAAAAACATCAACAAACTCAGAGATTGTAGAGTAGGTGAAAATAAAATTAATATATTCCCCAAGTTTTGATTTGGTAGTGTTCATTGCAGTGAAGTTATTGGGAAAACAATATTCAGAAAATTACAGAACTTAGTATGGGTCCGCCATATTGGTGTACCACTTTGTTATACCAAGATGGCGGCCAAAAATGTCTGCGAAAAGAAAAAAGATTTTGCTACCAAAGTAATTTAGTTTTCACTTCTGAATGCTTTAGTTATCATTTTTAACTTATTAGCATATCTGAAAAGTATTTTAAAAGTGCGACAATATTGGTTTCTGTAACATTTCAGGTCACGTTGAGCCAGGCCATCTCAAATTTCAAAACGTTTTATCTCCAAAACGAAGCAATCTGCTGGCATAAAAATTTCCCCAGCAACTAACTACACTGATGTATATAATATACTCAGAAAGAACAGCTTTGTAGGATCACTAGTTTTGAATTTAGCATTTTGATGACATCATGTGAAAACGATCTTCGTTGATTTAAACCAACAGGTGCAAACTGTATGTAAACCAGGGCTAAAAATTAACGGTCGCCAGGTCGCCAGTGGCGATTTAAAACTGACCAGGGCGACTAAAAGTTGAGGTTTGATCGCCCGAAGGGCGACTACGATATTTAAAGCTTAGAAAAGTTGCAAAGTACGAAGTTAAAATAAAAATAAAATATGTACCGGTAGTTAAATTGGACTACGTTTCCTTTCTTTTCCTCAACTCTAAGTTCATTGACTTTAGTGGATTTTTAGTTCTTAACGAGCCGATTTAACGGTTTCACGAGTATTTAGATCGATCCGCAAATATATCTGGACGCCATTTTGATTTGTTATTGCCACGTGACTCCAGTCTTACCCAGAGTTCTATGCGGCACGTTTTCGAGTCTCGCATGTTTATCGTCAACATACTTCTCGCCAGGTTTTGGCATAGAAATTCTGATGTAAAACCCACAGAATGTGGAGATTTCTCCAAGGATGTGAGCCTCTGCCGTCCAAAAAAACCTAAAACCAAGGAAGATGCCATTGAAAGTAGCAAAAACTACGAAAAGACGAAAAGGAAAAAGGAATTTCAGAAAAGCTGGACTCAGGGGAGGCCGTGGTTTGTTGTCCAAGATAACGCGTTTTGCTCCCTTTGTAAAGAGGCGGCAGTATTAAACCGTTTATTCAAGTAAATATGTTTTTTAAAATCAACTTGAGGAAAATAAGGGCCACTTTATTTTGGCCTGGGCCACTAAGAATTCAAGGAAACTGGCCCGACTGGCCACCAAGCACTGGAGTTAATTTTTAGCCCTGGTAAACTCAGGCCAAACTGGTCCACACTGCTGGAGCTTATCCCGGTTTCTGTAACATGAAGCTGAATAGGAGTATCGCTACTCCCCCTGGATGGGATGCTAGTCCATCGCAGGTCCAATTAACTTTGATTGACTTCTTTATGTCACTTACGCTGGTTTGTCATCAAAAGCATCATCGTCACTGTCGCTGTCCACTGGTTTACTGGATTTCGGTTTCGGCACCTTCATTGTTTCATCACTGTCCTTAGTGACCTCTCCTTCTTCATCATAAATCTCAGATCCAACAGACAAAGAGTGGTGTTTTCTGTCTCGAGCTACAAACAGCAGCAAGAAAATGAATTTTTAGTCAATGTCCCATTCATAAACAAATACACTGAATTACATTTCATCATTTTCAATCTTTACCTCCTTTCTTCTTCTTGGTTACTTCAATGTCTTCTTGTCCAAATCCCTTAAAAGGAGTGCAGAAAAATCAACTACACATGTATAATCAAGTGAATGGAGTTCAATTTTAAGGTAAAAAGGTTAACGGTTAAATTCTGTCTAAAACAAAGATGCAAGTGTCCAAATGCTTGATTTAAAACCTTCAGTTGGTAATAAATACATGTAACAATATTAAGTATAATTATAATAAAATGTTATTTGTGATCTTACCACAAATTCTTCCTCTTCGTCGCTAGCACCAAAAATGTCTGCAATCAACTGCTCCCCTGCCTCTTCGCCAGATTCTAACCTAATTAACACAAGTTAATATATAATTAACATTTTAATTAATATTATTTAAAAATCCAGTACTTAGCCTTGTCTGGTGGTGGACACAGTACAATCACTGAATTGTTTAATACAAGTTAGTACTGTATGAGCGACTTCAATCTGTAAATTAAAGCTTTATAAAGCCCCTGATGGCCTATTATAAAATAGTTCTTTTCAAGGCCTTTTGAGGGGGAGGGGTGGAGATGGATGGGTTTGATAGCTATGTATAATAATTAATAATTAATATTAATTATTAATAGAGAGGCTTGCAAGCTCAAAATAAATAATAATAATAATAATCAACTTTATTTGGGGAGGGTGACACATAACAGTTAATTCAACTGACGAGCTAGTGGCCCTCCATCCTAAAACTATCAATACAAATACAATCAATATACCTAAATTATGGACAAGAATAATGAAATACAGCTAAAAATTGCAATATCAGATTAAAATTGGGCAATGCTAAAAATTACAGCTAAAAATTACAATATCGGATTAAAATTTGGTAATGCTAATTAAAAATCTACGAAGGATATAACTTACATTAAATTTAGACTAAAATGATCCACTTCTTCGTAGCGTGATAAAAAATAACTTTTAAGATAATTTTTTAAAAATAGTCACTGATGTTCCCTCTTTCTTTATGTTGAAAGATGAAAGATGCTAGTCTATTGACATGTAGGTTACTCTCCCCCCCCCCCCCCCCCCCCCCCACCCTTCAGTGTTTTGTTGCCGGTACTCATTGATATTATACCCCTGGGAGTCCAAAGAGGTGCCACCAAGTCTCCCGTTGGAAATACAGGTTACGGCGTGAATGCCTACCCTTCATCATCTTGCTCTGCTGGTTCACTCTCAGCAAAACTTTTCTCTTCCTTGGTTTCTTCGTCGTCATCATCATCATCATCATTTTGATCTACACAAAAAAAATTCTCAGATTTTAACTGCTAACTGTTTGCCAGTAGAGACAACAATTTAAAACTGCAGTACCCCAGTGAACTCTCCCTTTATAGACTACTAGCAATCCCTCTTTCCCTTAGTTCGTTGAGCGAGAAGTGAAAATGGTAAATAGCTGTTTTCTGCTGCTGTCAAATATCTTAGTGGACATCTCAAGACACAGAAGTTCATTTCAACTGGTTCAAAAGGTCAGGTCTGTGGGTTGTGATTGGTGGATTTTGATCTATTTTCTTTCTTTCTTTTTTCAGGGTCTGTTGGTTGTCGTCGTGATAATAATTGACGGCAATGAAGAATGCAAATGTTAGTTTGGGTTTTGAGCTCCAGAGCTGGCGTGTTATTGAAAAGGGGAGTAAAGATGAAAGAAGACTACAATAGTACCATAACAGGGAATTGCAGTCGTTTCACCTACAAGTTGTTTCACTAACGGCCAGCTTGCTAACGTCTTAGGTCAGTTCGCTAACATCGCTTTTAGAACGAAGAATATACATTTAACAATTATTCCACGAAATCGAGTCGTACATTAACTCATAGCCAACGAGGCGTAGCCGAGTTGGCTATGAGTTCATGTACGACGAGAATGAGTGGAATAATTGTTTTATAATATACTCACCACAGGATATTGCACAGTATATTATAATGTGTGATATATATATAGTCCGCCATCACACTTTATAAAGAACAATGAAGCGAGCTGACCTAAGATGTTAGCGAACTGGTTGTTAGCTAAACAACTCGTAACCAAAATGATCGGTTATCATAACAGAATGAAACTAGTAAGATTTTACTGTTTCATCAAGTCATGATATCATTATCAACATCTTATACCTATTGGGTCTTCCTTAGAATCCTCCTTGATATCCGGAAGAAGCTTGGAAACATCACTTTTAAGAATGTCATCAACTAATTCTGATTCTGTTCCTGAAAGTCCGAGTCCAAGGGGCGAGATTGGCATCTCCAAATCATCGTCCGTAATTGCCCCTGAAGAAATCGTCCGCCGTCTTTCTGCGGCGTTTTCTGCAGCATTTGAAGTTCCACCGCTTTGTTCTTCGCTTGCGTCTTCACCCGTTTCTCTTGGACGTTGACTGGAAACCTCATCTTCGCCTTCGACATCGCCTTCTACTAAATGTTGTTGTTTACTTTCTGATTCTAGGGTTTCTTCTGCGTGTTTATGTGCAGCTAGTGATGAAAATTCTCCCTCGTTTGAAAAAGCGTCACGTTCCACTTTACTAGAAGTATTCTCGTGCTCTTCAGCTGTTGCCGAGGTCGACGATACTGGCGACATTTCTTGATCGTAAAGAGGACTACCAATATTTTCTTTCTCCTGCTTTGAACCGTCTTCTTTATCGTCAACTTCCTCTTCTACTGGAGAATTAACACTACCACTGTCGTTGCTATCTTCAGACTGTTTTTCTCCGTGCTTCCTCTTTTGTCCTTTCTTCGCCTTCGTTGTCGGAAATATCGCTAAAGCCTGGCGCATCTGGTGAATCACCGCCATGATGGTGAATCTCAGGTGTTGGTGGTTTTTTCTAGATCTTCGTCTCCTGAGTCGATCTCGTCAAAGGGATCTCCGACGCTATCGGCCATTCTGTTTGAGAATGGGGTCTCCTCTGATAGCTTACTAGATTGTCTAGCGTTCTTCTTTACGGAGAAAATACAACCCTTTTCACCGTACAACGATCACGTTTTTGCACAACAGAACAGAGCACATCGATTTCCTCTCAGCAGCCTTAGTAGCCAAGCCTTCAATAGCTGAAGGGGCCTGGGTAGAGTGGTTCCAGTCTCTTTGCTTCACGAGGTCCGACATTCCGGAACAGGATAAATGCAAGATAAATGCCGTTTTACTGTTTTTCCAGTTAAGTGTTTCCATATCGTTTAGGACCTTTTCAAAAGGGAAATTTGTAGAAATTTGTAGAAATTTTAAGGGAACGCAATCTTGACAATATTATAGGAGTGACTTCTGTGAACTACAAGCGGCAAACAGGAGCAAATTGTAGATTAATTTGGCCCCAATATTTCGGATGGACAAAACCAACCTTTATAAGGGGCGAGGAACGCTAACTCCTTAGCGCATCCTAGCTGCCCTAGGCCTTTTTCCGCACCCAAAACGGCATTTTTTATCTCTACGAAAACAATAGGCCCTTTGCATAATGCGGTCACATGACCATGTCAATCATAAAAATAGGTGGTAGTACAAAATGGTTGCCAGAAATGTCAGAAATGGAAAGAGCATGATGAAATTAGTAAGGTTGCCAATTTTGAGACCGCTGTTGCTTAAGCGTGAGATTTTATCACGGTGGTTTGAAAGTTTGAAAAGGATTTGTATGACTGGATGGCAAGGCTTGCCATCCAGGCTGATCCAACCATACAATATCCTTTCAATTTTTCGAACTTTCAAACTACCATAAACAGCGGTCTCAAAATTGGCAACCTTACTAATTTCATCATGCCTCTTTCAATTTCTGGCAACCATTTTGTGCTACCACCTATTTTTATGATTGACATGGTCATTTCCCCGGTCCAAGGGACCGGGAAAATGCGTTCGTTATAACGGGGGTTCGCTATATCGGGGTTCTGATCCGTCATTGGGCGGGCAGGTTGAAGAATATGTATAGGAAATCGTATGAACGCGAGTGCAATTCGTGATTTATGGGCACGAGTGATGTTTTGAAAGTTCTCAAAATTGCACGAGCCTTTAGGCGAGTGCAATTTGAGAACTTTCAAAACATCACGAGTGACCATAAATCACTAATTGCACGAGCAGTTCATACGATTTTTGTTTATAATATCTCAACAAATTTGCTGCGACCATCACGCTACTCTGCACACGAAACGCTTCACTAGTTTCCAAAGTGCTCACATGTTTTATTTGAACGCGCAGGCAAACCAAGCGTGAACTTTTTGAAAGAATTACAGTACTATAGTTTAGAAAAACAATTAACCATTAACTTGAAAGCTTATTTCAATGCCATTAAGCGGCAAAAACGTCTCTTCTTGTCCGGTACCGTTTATCGCAATTCCGTATTGCACTCTATAACCTATTTATGCATTCGTCATTGACCAATCAGAAGCTGCATATTTTGTTGAGTATATTATAACGTTCGTTATAGCGGCCCGGGACTTCGTTATAAAGGGGCTCGTTACTAATCGGGGTTCCACTGCACTCGGAAAAATATTTTCGAGTACTAGCAGTGACGGATCCAGGGGGAGGGTTGGGGGGTCCGGACCCCCTATCAGACCTTGGGATTTTTTGCTTTCTCTATTATCCACAGCAAAACCATCTCCAAAATCCACCAAAATGCACTTTTCAGAGCCTAAAGTCTCAATTTTTTTCTGCGGGAGGCCCCCAAACACCCCCCCTTTGCGCCTTTACTACTGCCGTCTACTTCCAACAATTTTCCATCAATCTACTTCACATTTTCGGGAAAACCCTGGGACCCCCCTAACAAAAAATCCTGGATCCGCCTCTGACTAGTTCTGAAGGAGTCGAGCACATCTGTTCTGAAGTTCACTTAACAGAAGTCGGACACTTCTGTAGGTTTAATTAATTTTTATAAATTATGCGCAGTTTTAACATCAAAGCCCTGCCGCTTGACAATTTTAGTTTGTTTTGGTAAAAACAAATGAATTTAGTCAGTTTTTTTACCCGTCTATCTTCTTATTAAAAATGATTTCGTCACAACATTGTTTGTCAAAACAGCATGAAGTTCACCTTTAGTCCAATTTCGTTATCCACTGGCGCCCAGAGGCAATATTTTGACTTTGTTTCGGCAGATGTCTTATAAGTAAGAAGACAGATACACCAAAATCCGGGATTCACAGTTTGCTAAACTACTGGATTTTGCACCTGTTAATAACGTCTTAGCCTGCTTCAGGCTCTCGGGTTGTAGTGAAAACAAACGAAAACGACCCGATCGCTCGTAGATTATTGGCCGACTGTTGGCCGACTGCGGCCGGCCGACAATCTACCGACAGTGAACCGATAGGCTAATGAGTGTTTGGCTCTACATTTTCTCTCCTTTTCACGCGCGCCATTACCTGACTCATTCAGTTGAAATGACTGAAAACAGGTTGGCCACTTTGTCTTTTTAACATGAAAAAAAAGAGGTTTTCGCTAAGTAAAATGGCGACTTGGATAAAAGTGAATAGATGAAGGTATTGTTTTCCTAAAACACAGGGGCGCATTATAAAAGGGGCTTGGGTCCTCCTACTTAACCTGCCTAGGTTCCTTGGTGCTGACTAAAAGGATCGCGGCCTCTGGGGACGAGATTAGAGGAGCGCACTCGAAGGAGTAAAACGCGCGCGTCTCCAACCGTCCTCCTACCTCGTTCCCAGGGTCTCTCTTCTTCCCGCCCCTGGGAACGAGGTTGGCGCGTCTCTGTCCCTCGCACGCGCCCCTCCAACGCGCACTCTATATTACTCCAGCAGGCTATCTCCTACTTTCCACACCATCTAATTTACATTTTAGGTTTGCACGTAGAAACTTAACTCCATTCTCGTCCCCAGGATCTCGTTGTCGTTCAAGGCCAGTCGGAGAATGGATTCAAACGCCAAGAAGACCCTGGGGACGAGGCTGCGGAAAAGCCTGGTACAGGCTATTCGAGTATAACTGTTGTTAGTTTAACCCAGACGTCGAACTGCAGATTACTTTATTTAGAAATTCTGAATGAATTTAACTCCTATACTATAGTTATAAAATCAATGAGGCAAACAACCTTTTACTGAAATATGAAAACAAATTTTACCTATAAAATTTTTTTACCTATAAGCAAAATTGTGCTCATTATTAAAGTGCACCTAACCCCAAAAATTTTTATTCGCTTAAATAAATCTACATGCAATTCGAAGCATTTCTGCGCAAAAAATTTTGGATTCGGTTGAATCCTCCATTTTCTATGCCCTGCTGAAGTCACGTTCGATGTGTTGCACGACCGCGTATAGGGAGTCTGGAGTCTGGTGCCGAGTTATGACGTCTACTCGGGAACCACACAATATAGCGCCTCTGTCATTTCTCTGTATTTGTTTGGGATAATTGAACATAAAAGGGATCATTTCTATGTGTTTTGGGACTTAAACTGAAGAATTTTGTTTCGAAATTGTGCGTTCTTCGTCTTCGGAGTCAAAGTTAAGTTCCAATTCGAATTACTCCGAAATAAACTTCATTTCTGAAGTAGAAATCGAGCTGGAATCGACGCGTGATTTATACATAAATATGCGTTCCTCAATCAATACTTCAAGCGGCAATGAGGAAGAAATCTTCGCAGATGAATCGCTTCGAGACCTGGAATGGACAAATAAATGTGAAAAGGAGGTCAAAGCGAATGAAGAGCCGAAAAGAAAGCTCAAGGACCGCTTAGATAGCACTGAAGAAGCCAGTCAATGGTAAGCAATATTCGTGTCACCTATAAACTTTGCTACTCCGACGAGCGTTTTAGACATTTATATGTTTTCTTTTGCGAGTATGCATTTCGTAAAGCAATGGTTATTCTGTTAAATGCCAGCTTTTTACCATTTAATGTTTGCAACAGCCAAGTAACCGTCGCAGTTGTAAGAATTCTCGCTCGAGGCTTTTGTTTAGATGCTTTCGTAGATGTCTGTTTAGCGAGGTTACAGTTTACCAATATGCCATCCAATAAAGCTTGTTTTGGCTCAGTTCTATTTAAGTATCGGTCCATGCTTAAAGGTTGTCTATCGAGAGTTTATAGAGAAGTGTATTAAGAGTTGCTTGAAGCGCAGCCAAGAGACAGTCGATCGATTGAAAATCGGCTTGCTCGCGCGCGGGCCTGAAAATTTCAGCCGTAGAAAACAAACTGAAAGGAAACAAGCCACATCACTACAGTTTTGACATCCAGAAACGTTTGTCGTTACTATTCCAAATAACCACCATAGTGAATCAAGTTAATTTTCAAGTAAAAACCGTGAAATAAATGACTTTTTCTTCCTCGATAAGCGAAGTGGGTATGTTCCCTCGGTGGTCCGCATTGATACCCATTGATGTCACGATCTGTACACACGGCTGTCGCACTGCTTATTTCCCGGCCTCAGAAAATAACTTTTAGAGTCAAAATATTTTGTCATTTTTCTTATTTAGTCATTCGAAAGAAATTCGTCTTTGAATGACCTCAAAATTTCCTGAATTGCTTCGCATGAGGAAGAAATGTTGACGCCATACAGTTGCGCGATACTACGGATGAACGCTCGGATTCCACGCTCGTGCTACTGAATTTTGCCGGCTATGTCATTGGTAGAGATAACATTTCGGTAACATTTGGTCGAATTGCTAGTTGACTTCGACCGGGTAGATTTGAAAATAGCCTTAGGAAGTCTACTGGAAGTGCGCGGACAAACTCCAGAGTTCTCAAATTTATGACTCTCCGCACAGTCCCACTTCGCTCATTTGAGTTTACAAAATCCACCGTCTTTTTCGTATGTTCTCGACCATCGCTTTAAAATGGTATAGTATACCTTTATCTAAATCTGGCGTGCTGCTGCAACGCACAATAACGCACCTGGAAGGCGTTTCTACACACTTCTCGAATGTGTATCGCATCTTTTGAAGTAAATGAGTGGACGCGAAGGATCGAACGTTCCCGAGTAGACGTCACACAGCCGCTAGAACTCATTCCCCTCAAACGCGGCCGTGCAACAAAATGGCGTCGTTTTAGGTGCAATTTTGGAGACTTTGTCGGGGCACAGAAAATCGAGAGATTCAACCAAATCGAAAAATTTCTTCGCATTTAAGTTTCAAATTATAAGTAAATTCATTTACACGAATAAAAATTTTTGGGGTTAGGTGCACTTTAAGTAAAGCAAGAGAGGATGATCTAAGAGAAGCATTCCCTCGTAAATGGGTCTCTTCCAATGATAATTTTTGAAATCTATTTTTAATTTGCAGTCCATAGCTGAGCTATTTTAAGAGCGCTACCTGATTGGCCAGTTCGAGTAACGTGAGGTCGGAGCCTCGATCAGAAGGAAATAAAATAACTTTCACAGCATGGCGCGAAACTATTAATAGATTTCAAAAAATTATCATGGGGCACCGGGAATCCTTCTCTTAGGTCATCCTCTCGGCATGGTGACAGCTGTTCTTGTGCTAAGCTGTGCGAAAGAAATGTCGAACAATAACTGAAAAAGTAAATAAAAGTTGGCTTGTTTCGCATTAATATATAGTCCCTGAACTTACATTTTAAAACACATATAGCTATTTAGCGGTCGGCTCCTATGCTAATGAATATTGAGCCTTTCTGTGCATTGAGAGTAAACAATAGCTGTACCTAGTAATTAGGAACATAAGTATTTGCTCAAGCACCTGCCGGTTAATGCGAAAAATAAGGATGCGTCATTTTCACAAAAGCTTTGCAGAATTTCTCTTTAAAAAATATTTCGCGTGTTTTGTAATAAATGTGAACGGAGTAAGCTACTTCAGTGCATGTTGACGTCAGAAATGGAACGTTACTTCAACTGGCTTTTTCCCCTTTTGTTAATTGCCGCCATGTTCGCGTTCATGACTTTGTTGAAATTCGCGACAAAGAGAAACACGGGTAGAGCAATGATTAAAACACCGAACACTGTTAGGAGACCACCCACCATTTTGCCTGTGGCTGTTAATGGGTATTGATCTCCGTATCCAACGGTGGTAACTGTATTCACTGCCCACCAAAACGCGTCAGGGATGCTCACGAACGCGCAGACTTTTTTTCCGCAGTCCACCTCCGCGTAAAACGCTGCGCTCGACGAAACCAAGACGCTGATAGAAATGAAGATCAAAAACATCCCCAGCTCTTTCATACTCGTGGAAAACGTGAACAACAAGATCCGCATGCCGCTAGAGTAACGCGACAGTTTGAAAATTCGCAAAATGCGCAGCATTCGTGCTGTGCGCAAAACGGAAAGCGGCGCGCGCGTCCCTTGCATTGTTAACAGTACGTAGTACGGAAACACGCTGATGATATCCACAATGTTAAGCGTTGAGCGAAAAAATCCCAGTTTATCAGGCGCGCTAGCAAAACGTACCACTAACTCGAAAGTAAACCACACATAGCATGCCATTTCAAGGGATGAGAAAAATGCAGCTGTGTTATTATTAGCTGCGAGGTCCCCTGATGACTCAAAGCACGGTATAGCGACTGATAGAAGAATAATTACTACAGATAAAATGGCGAGCATCTTTGCTGCGTAAGATGATTCTGGATGAGAGAATAGCAACCAGATCTTGCGTTGTATAAAATTGTGTGGTAAGTCTTCTTCTTTACCCAGAAGAGCACGTTCGATTTTATCCCGTGTCGACGTATAATCGCTTCGTATTTCGAAAAAACGCACTTCTTCGATGAAAACGTTCTCAGGTACCACATCGGGCCTAACTAGCCTTCCATATGACTGATAATAAAAAAGAATTGCATCAAAAGCCAGTCGATTGCGGTTAAAAAAGTATTCCTTGTGCCTCGCGTCAAAATATTCAACGCGCTTTGACGGGCAGCCTAAGAGCGTTTCTGGATACCTTGATAATGTTTCTTCTAAAGTTTCGAACATTGTTCCACTTACATTGATCCTGACTCGATCGTTACTAGGTTTCCTATGTAGTGATATTATCGAGAAACCGTCTTCCATTGAAGCCATGTTTGGTTCATTGATACTTCCTGTTTATCATGTGTGCACACTGTTGAAGTCGCGCAGGTTGTTTCGATATTGGAGTTTGGAATTTTGTCATAGCTGTTTTTCTGCACGTTTTCTGCAGTAGTCTTTCTCAACCTTTCAATTCCTCAATATGTCCTGACTGGCTTGTTTTTCGATGTTTTTGCCGTGTGGTGTCGATTAATTGGCGATGTATATCTGTCGCCTTCGTGACATGCCGTGTGGCATATCTCTCCAGTCAAAGTTAAAATTGCAATTTCAAAGCGTGAATAGTTAGTTACCTTGACTCACGATAAATTATTTACAGTATTTGACGCGTGATCTCGTCTCCTAAGCAGAGTTTAAAATATAAAAAGAGCCGACAAAGTGGCTAAAATGATTTTAGTTGCAAAAAAACCGAATAAACGGCAATTTTTGGGGATAATCCCTGCGCTGTCTTCTGCAACAATTACCAATATTGTGCACACATTTGTGACGTTTATCGTCGCTTGGGGGTTAAAATGTTTATCTTGAAAAAAACAACAAGTTTTATTGATTGTTGAAATTATTCATAATTTGCACACACACGGTGCAAATGTAGGCTTGTATAGCTCCAAACGACAGATTGAATAACACAACAGTAGTTTACCATCAGTGCACGCATGATAACGGTTTGTACAAACTATGATTAATCGTTTCGTTGTCGGGTTTTGCTAATAATTTGACGCTAATTAATGGTATATGTATGGCACGCACACCGAGTGGTGTAAATTTTAAGTCACTTTGTATGCATTTACGTAAGTGTTCTCAATTTAAGGGCCAAACTGTTACATTCCGAAATAACAACATGGAGTGACCGATATTTTTTAGAAGCGTCCTAAAATGCATAAACTTATAACATCGGCATGAATTTTTGCCAAAAAATATTGCAATTGCAGTAGAATCATAAAAACGCCGCGGACTTATTCAACCTCGTTCCAGGGCTTTTCCTCTAAACTTTTCCGACCCGCAAAATTTAGAAGGGAAAAGCCCTGGGAACGAGGTTGGACTTATTCATGAAATAGTAATTAGTGCGTAGACACTTGAAACAATTCAAAAGCAAATTTCAAAGCGCAATACTTTAGTGTTTAAAGTTGACTCAAATGCTTTTAAGTATTCAGCTTATAATGCGGCGGTTCTGTCTTGAAAGTGGATTAAAACGCGTACGAAAATCACCTCAAATTCACGCGACAACATTTAATACCATGCTCATAAAAACATAGTTTTTTTTAAAGAGGAGCTATCAGATAAAAGAGTCACTGTTAAGTAAAACAACATCATTTAACGTTTGTGTTCGTTTATATGACACGAAGAATGAATGCGAACCGTTTGTTTCTGAAGTGCGCGGCTCTCAGTAATATTCCGCGTATAGAATGCGTTTCAGAATCAGACGACCGAGCAGTTTAGGGCCTGGGCCGAACTGACAGCGGTGTGACGTCTTACCTCGAAGGTGTAGGGAGGGGGGGGGGGGGGGGATGTAACAACAACTGTTTACTGTGACACTTGCATAAATACCGGCATTGTTTTAATTTTCTTTTGCATGGGTGTCCACGATTCTCGCGGCTCAAAGCTTTGCTTCCATGCTCGCTATTTAGTGAACTCTCCGCTGACATTTGGGAAATTAAAGGAGCTGTTCGGCCGCTTTATTAGTTATGCTTCTATGAACTGGAAATTCATCGTTTCCAGAAAAAAAAAAAACATATTGGTGGTGCATGGTGGATAGTCGTTCTATAGCTACCAGAAAATCACGCTGCTTCAAAAATCAAGAGCCCGCGAGAGTTCCTGTCAGCCAATATCGGCAGGATATAAATGTATTTAGAGGATATGTGGTAAATAGAGTGGTAAAGTGTGACGTCACAAATTTTCAAAATGATTTTTATCATGCCTCAAAATCCCATCATTAGATAAAGATTGCTGCTGTATGATCAGCCACAAAATTTCAACTTGTTAGCACGAATAGAACAGAAGATATAGAGGTTCAAAGTTTGGTACCGTCCCATACAAACCTCTCTAATTTTGCGCCTGTTCTAAACTGAAGGAACAAACGCAAAATTCAGAATGGTTTGTATGGAGAAATTAAAACCTGAAGTGCCCATATCTCGGCCGCAAATGGCAATGGAGAGCTAATGTTTGGTAAGTAGACGTTTTTTGGCATGCTCCCTCCGAATAGCTGATCAAATTTCATAATTTCGCAAATTTAATTTTTGTGACGTCATAACTTTAGTACTCGCCGCAGTTTTGATCGAGCACAGCGAGGTCCGTACAAAAGACCGAGTCGATATTCTCCCCGCAGTACAGTCCTGTCAGGTTTACATGATGTTTATAAGCCGCCAATTATTCCTGGGTAACTGGGAGCCTCAGGATGGCAGCCGCTGACACGGGTGAGCTCATTTTGTACCGTGTTTTGTGTCCCCGGGCGTTGCTTCTTGAGTCGTGCGCGGTGCGCGTGGAGTTTTGGGGCTGATGCACCAGGCCCTGCGCTGCTTGTTTTCAAAGTTAATCGAGGGGACTGCTTTCCCCAGTCCTCGTGCGTTTTATTCTTTAGCTCGTTCCCACTGGAGAGCCTGGAACAGGCTAAACCAGAAGCTTAACACTGACGAGGGTGGGAGAATATCGGTCCCCGTGAAAAGACCGAATTAAGGTTAATATTCTCCCAGTACGTACGGTCCCGAGCAAGCTTGGTTAATAAGATATTTATTACACGACTTTGTGATTGAAAAAGAACTCCGGGAAGAAAAAGCTAACGTTTCGAATCAACACAAAAAGGTTTATTCGGCTGACAAAATCGTGTTCAAAACTTATCATTCTTCGCTTAATTTTTCTTTTAGCCATAACAATGTTAGCGTCTCTCCCCAATCCCACTCGTAATTTCACGCTCGTTCCAGATCCTTCGGCCGCGTTCAGCCCGACACTCTCGCGCGAAAATACGGACTGTTTTGCAGTCTATAACAATGTAAGAACCGTGATGTAGCCTTTACCCGGTCCAATACTAAAATATTAGACCGCATACCTTAAAGCATTCTGATTGGCTGCAGTTTTTGTTAATATTAACCATCTCAGCTGTCTCCAATGTTCGTGTAATAACTACATCTTTAATGTGATGATGAATATATGAATGAAATCATATATACATCTTTCTTGACAGAAAAGACCGAGGGCCGATATTCTCCCAGTACGGTCCCGCGAGCAAGCTAGAGATTTCTTACGACAAGAGATTTATTAATACCCGACTTTTTGCTTGAAAAATAGTTGTGGAAATTAACATTTAGTAAGAGACACACCCGGTCCATTACCTAGAAAATATCGGACCGGCAATTAAACATTCTGATTGGCTGATTTTAGTTATTGAACCTCTCAAATATGTATGTTTTTCAAAATTAACAGCTTTTTACCACTTAATACAAGATATACAAATTAAGATATATATTTCTTTCATTTATATAGAACAGCAATACGAGTTCGCACGAGATGCATTGATCTCTGTCTATCTTCCATCTTGTACAGCTAATTTATACTTTAGCAGATGAGTGTAATCGGTCCTGACTAAAAATCCCCTCTTCGTCAGTCCTGACTCAACGTTCGTCTAAATTCAAAACTCGTACTCAGTTTTGCCTTCCAGTCTGATCACCTGCCATTTAATTTTGCTAGTTTTATCGCCAAAACGCTGCAAGGTTACTTCCATCAATGTCATCTAAAATACGGGAATATTTAATGAATTCCATCTGCTTTATAATATTTAATTTAACTCGATCGATGAGAGCAGAAAAATATTTTTTATCTCTGTTTTGGAATAAGACTTCCACAATTTAATAACGCAATCGAACGCACCCTTAATTTTTATTTATTTCTTTTCCTCTCAAACGAAGCCTTTGTCATTACACATAAACTTAAAAAGATAAAGATTTTGTTCAATATCTGATCAATGTAAATTATTGTCTCCTGTCAATGCAAAAATATGCTTGAGGATGTATTTATAACTAAGCCTCAAATATGAAAATAGAGGTTTTGTCATTGTCATGCAAAAGAAGCTAGCTAGCCATCTATTAAAAAACCCTCCGGATATATCCGCAATAACAGGTCTTTTTGAGTTCAATTGACGAGGAAATATTTTCCGTTGTCTTCAATCAGACTGTTTAGAAACAGTTTTTGTATCACAGCGCGACACTTCGTATGTAACTCAACAGGAGCAGGTTATTATGATAATAAAACACAAAGCTAGTAAAATAAACTTACAAGACTTTAAAGATCCCTTGGGGAGTTTTTTAATATCTAAAAGAGGATAATACATTTATAAATATCTGCTTTTATATGCACGGAATAGAATATTTACTAATCAAAGACGCGCCGATTGTTGCGAGGAAATTTTATTTTCATCGATAAAATATTCTGATTCGTATCTCGCCTTCTACCCACGCGAAGATTCTGAATTAAATAAGCTTCTCTTCCGGAAATTCTTTCCGGGAAATTCACTGTAGCAATGCTAAATCATTGCCAAAAAGGAAATACTTTCGACAATATTTACTTCTCAGTGACATTTTAAACACAGTCAGGGTCTGTTGTATGGGAGAAGTGTTTCCTTAATTTACGTATACATCACCCAGACAAGCATTTTCCATGGGATTAGCCAGATAAATCACTAGTTATTCTTTTCGGGGACCGTCTAGATTTATTCTCCATGTGTTTTCGAATCGGTTCGCCTTTGAGATAAGCGTTAAAATTTTTCGCGAAAGCCATGACCGGTAAAGAGAACGCTAACACACCAAAAACGGCGCAGATACCGCCGACAACTTTTCCAAAACTCGTTATTGGGTAGTAATCTCCGTAACCCACCGTACTGACTGTTGTGAGACTCCACCAAAATGCATCGGGATGCTTGAAAAATGACTTCCATCCACTCCAAGATCCGTGTAAAACACAGCGCTTGAGGACAGAATTATTATCATAAACATAAACAACATCATCATTTCCAGTTCGCTTAGACTCGCGCGACAGTAAACATCATAACTTTCAACCCGCGTGAGTAGCGAGTTAGTTTCAAGATGCGAAATATTCGTAGCAGCCGTGCAATACGCAGAACTGTTAGGGAGACAAGCCGGCGATTCCCGCCGATTATAATGGTGAAAAACGGAAGGATAGCTAGGAGATCCACAATGTTTAAAGGCGATATTAGGAACTGGAATCGATTCGGAGCCATTGCGAAGCGCACGAGATATTCAAACAAAAACCACGAATAGCAAATGGTGTCCAAGATTATAAACACTTCCAGAGTTTTGTAGGTGCAGTTGTCAAGCTCGCCACTTAGCTGGGTTTTATCGCAGGCCAGTGTTGCGTTTTCACTGTCTTTTTTTGCTGCGGTCTCGTTGCACCTCAAATCCACGTCGCATTCCCTAGCCCCTCTGAAGCCAGGTAGAGTTTCGAGGCACGAAACTATCACCGAAGTTGTAATCATGAGTATAGAGAACATGGCAATTATTCGCGCAAAGTTAGATGTATCGGGATGTTCAAATAAATTCCATACTCGATTTTTAAACGACCACTGCGGGGAAACATTCTGTTTGCGTCTATCTTGATTCAAGCATTTCGCGACGCTGTTTAGGGCCTGTTCCCCGAGTTGAAAAAACTCTACTTCTTCCGTAAAAATACTGGCTGGAATATCTTCTGGCCAAAGAAGGCGACCACCAGACTGATAATAAAATAAAATCGATTCGAAAGCCACTCGGTGACGATTAAAAAATATTCCTGAACGACAGGATTATAATACTGTTTTCTTCTCGTCGGATTGCCAAGTAGAGTGTCTGGAAAACGGCAAAGTGTTCCTTCTTTTGTTTCAAACGTCATTCCACTCACATTGATCACAATTCGGTCCTCCATTTTATACAAGCATGCCTCGTTGTTTCGACGAAGGAATTTACGAGAACCCACACTGAGCGAGTGTAATAATTTATGGATATATATATAAACTCCGCTTGTACGCAAAGAAATTTGTTTGTCCTTGTAGTTATCACGTCAATATTGAGGTGCACAGAGTTCACAGTCCTCTTCAACCATTCGCCATTTTTAAATAGGGCCCAAATTCTTGTTTATAAGTTAAAATGGCCTTGACAGTCGCTCTTGGCTTGAATACAGCTGCAGGGTTATTTTGAATAAGAAGAAGCGAAGAAAGGCGACGGATACGAGTAATTTAATGAAATATGGATAAGCTTATCTGGTACCGACATGCTAACGACCAATGGCTATCCCCCAAAACAATGACAAATTTTGACATTTGTATGTTGTGAATTAACTTTCGACTAAATTGACAAAGCCCTTCGCTCAAAAACCAAAATAAACGGATAGGTTGCAGACGAGAGCAGATTCTTTGGTAAGCTAGATTTAAAACAATTCGTGCTTTATCGATAAGTGTTATTTCGCGCATAAAGGCAAATATATATTAGCTCTAAAAGCATTAATTGTTATGTGATCGAGTGGAATTGTTTTTTTGCCGGATGTGAAAGAGAGGTCTCCATAGCAGTCTAATTCAAAGGAATACATAAACTTAACACCTTGAAATTGCCACATCTACTATTATGAAGTACCATCTCATTTAAGGTGGCCCGCGGTTATTTATTGGAGCGGAGGCTCCCTTTTTAAAAACTAATTTTCCGCATGAAAGCGTTAACCGATTTCTGTAATTTTTGATAATCTAAACAAGGAATCTTCTAATTATAGAAGGCTTTTAATTTTAGGGCAATCGGAATAAACGATTAAGAGATACAAGCGTTATTAAAAGACCTTGTTTTTTAAGAAAACGCGAATATTTTCATAAAACGAAGATAGATTTTTTTCTAATTACGTTCAATAAGTTCCAAGACTTCAAGGTTTACTGTGAGCAAGTTTCCACAAAAACGGCTGCACAGAAATTGCTACACAGTTCACTGCTTAATTTTCACTTCAAAATGATATGCTTGTGTATTTCTTCAGCTGTTGCAAGAACGCTAAAATAATTATTATACGCACCTATCATTGGAAAGCTTAATGTTATCTAAAACTTTGCTGAATAATCGGAAAAGATCGGAAACTCCAAGGCCAGGAAAAGCTATAAGCGAATGAAGAACAAGATGTTTATGTGCGTAATTTGTGAATTTAAAGATATTCAAGTTTGTTCGACTTTTGAAAAAACTACCGATTTGTTTTCGCTTTTTTCTAAGTATAATAAAATACAGCATATATACAAACGGCCTAACCTTGTTTCAGGCGTGTAGCGTCGATGAAGTTCGGAGAATTTGGCTCGTCAACTTAGCTGCTTCATGTCTTCCATTTTACAAATGCTAGGAAAACCCCTCGTGTTCCGTAAATTATTCAAACTTGCCGCGTTCTGGAATTTATTTGTCACTTGGGAATTACGGATCATCGAAAATTTCCTTGGAATGTCATTGATCGTTCATTATCATTTAAATTTTCGATGATCCGTAAAATTCCCAAGTGCAAAATAAATCCCACAACGCGGCAAATTTGAATAATTTACGGAAGACGAGGGGTTTTCAAAGCATTGGTAAAATGGAGGACATGAAGTAGCTAACTTGACGACTTAATTCGCCGAGCTTCGTCGAGGCTACATGCCCAAAACTAGGCGAGGTCGTTTTTATATATGCTGGATTTTATCATACTTAACAATTACGGAAAACAAATCGGTAGTTTTTTCACAAGTCGAACAAACGTGAATATTTTGAAATTCACAAATTACGCACTATAAGCATCTTGTGCTTCATTTGCTTATAACTTTTACTGGGAATTTCCGATCTTTTCCGATTATTCAGCAAAGGTTTAGGTGGTATCAAGCTTTCTAACAATAGGTGCGATCTTAGCATTATTGAAGCGTTTTTGCAACAGATGAAGCAAATACACGAGCATATTATTTTGAAGCTAAAATTCAGCAGTGAACTGTGCAGCAATTTCTATGCAGCCGATTTTGTGGAAACTTGCTCACAGTAAACATTGAAGTCTTGGAACGTATTGAACGCAATTAGAAAAAAATCTATCTTCGTTTTATGAAAATATTCGCGATTTTGTAAAAAACAAGGTTTTCTAATAGCGCTTGTATCTCTAAATCTTAAATTTCGTTTGCCCTAAAATTAAAAGCCTTCTAAAATTTAAAGATTCCTTATTTTGAATACCAAAAATTAGAGAAATCGGTTGATGCTTTCCTGCCGAAAGGTAGTTTTAAAAAAGGGAACCTCCGCTCCAATAAATAACCGCGGGCCACCTTAATTAGAAAAAAAAAAATGAAGTAAAGAAAACGAATGATTTAGAAAAAAATAAAAACCGATCACGTTTCTCGGATTTCCTCAGTATCTCGGATTGCATCGATTAAAAAGATTAAAAAGAATACTGTACTTGGAAAAATATTTACTGAAAATAACAATAGTCTTTCCATATTTATTATCAATTTCTCATGCTAATTTTGATCAATCGCTGTCATAATATACGTGTAATTACATCGCTTTTAAATTGGAATATTTATCAGGACCACCAGCAGACTTAAAATTAAAACAATAAACTAATAGTGTTTTCTTAAAACTTCTGTTATAAACAGCGTGAAAATTAGAAAGATAATTAGAAAAGATAATGCCCTGGGCTAATTCTGGGCTAAATGAATGCCTCAAGAAAGAGAGACTGATAACAGAAAAAAATAATAGTGTGGAAATAAACAGCATCGATTAAAACTCTTAAATTCTTACTGATAATTTTAAAATACTTCAGTACAGTGTTTTAACACTGCACTGAACCCCCAATTAACTTAATTGGAGGTACAATTTTTTGTGTTGGTCACTATACAAAGAAACCATACCTAGGAGTGCATTGCCTTTTAGCCAAAAAATCCGGATATTTTAGTTGGAAATTAAATTGTTTGCGGAAACTTTCCTGAATTCTTCAGTTTCGAAAAATTCTGCAATCTCTTTTTTCCCGCCGGTTGGAACATAATGTCGGGAGTTTCTATTTGAGTCAGTCCACACTAAATAATGCGTTTTCGAAACGCTCCGACGGTTTTTACCGAAAATGCATCAAAAGCACCGCGTCCACACTATCGTTTTCGCAGCGTTTTCCAGGTCCACACTAAAACGCTCGAATCGCTCGAAAAACGCTACAACAGTCATCTGCGCATGCGAAAAGGAGACTGGATGGGAATTCACGTGATGTGAATGACGTCAGCGTTTTAAACCTCCGTTTTCACTGTCTAAACACTAATACGATTGGCACTCTGGACAGCGTTTTCAAATGTATGCGTTTTCGATGAAAACGATCAGCGTTTTTCATCATTGTAGTGTGGACGATAGGCGAAAAGGCATAAAAAAGTATGCGTTTTCAAACGAAAACGCATTAGTGTGGACGGGGCCTAAAATCTATATAATGCACTAAAATACGGGATGGGGGAACTGATGCCAACCTCGATTCCAGGCTCTCTCTCCTTTTCCTCCCTTGTCGTTTGAGTAGAGAGACCCTGGTTGCGGCTGGTCACGTGACCACCCAAATTCTGGGTGGTAAAAAAATATATTCGGAGGGAGGGGTGGTAGAGTGTTAGAGTTGTTGCTGTGACAAATCTACCATGAGAGGGTGAGAGCGTTGACTCTGAGTCGCAACTCGCAGACGCAGGAGGTCTTCAAACAACTCGCAAGAAAAGAAAGCACCAAAAAAGTTTGTACATATGCTTACATGTGGTTATTCCAGCTTCTACAGGCTTTGCCAGGCCGTTTGCGAAGATCACTGCGATAATCTTTTCTCGGAAACTGCTTGCGTAATTCTCAGAACTGCACAACTACGACGATCGATCGGACGTTTTACAACGGAATTTTGTCCACGGAAGAAAGCCGATCATTTCAAGAATTAAGTTTACATGTAAGCTTGGTATGTGAACAGCTTTAAGGTAACGAGTTTAAGTGATCGTTAAATTGTATTCACTGCAAAAACTGCCGTTCGCTCCTACTTTTCTTTGCCGATTTTTTTCGCTCGCCCCCACTATCTGCCCCTGGGTCTCCGAGGATGGGGTCTACCTGAATGCCATTTTCCCGCGACTTAACATAGGTTAAATAGAAATATCTCGTTCGCGTTTCAAGCAATCCAAAAACTCTATGCTCATATCATGTATCTATGTACGGGGTGTTTTGTAAATTTTTGGGTGATTTTTGGGTATATTTGGGAGGAAATAGTTTTTCTCAAAGGAGTTGTAAAATTTAGGGAAAAGTGAAATATTGAAGGTTTTATGTAGTTTTAAAATTAGAATTTGAAGTTAAAAATTAGTAGATTGACATTGACAGGCAGTTGATAACCACGCAAGAGCACCCGCGTGGGTATCAACTGTCTGTTTCTTCTATCCCTTCTTTAAACCTCTTAACTTTCATTGAAATTCACGTGTACCCTCGCCTTAAAAGGGGGAGCCTTTCGGGCATTCCATTCTTTCAAACCCACCGGCATTAATTGTATGCTAGTTTACTTAATTGTTGTTTACGTCTAGCTCAACCTTCCTCCAGAATTCCATGGCCTCATCTCTAGAAATCGACAACCAAGCTTTCAACTTAGCCAGGAAATCCACCAACACTTTCGTCAGTAATTCATTTTCTGTTCGTTCCTTTGCTTGTCTTGACGCAATGAGGAAAAACTTGACATAAACGGGCCGAGACGGCTTCGTGCAGCAACTCAAATTCCAGACCGGGAAGTGGAAAAACAGCCTGGTAACCAGCTATGAGATAACCGCTGACCGCTAAGACGTCGTCGTCGTTGATGAAGGCGGCTATATTTGTCGCCAACTCGAACAGCAAACACGAGAAGTGCATGTCACCGAAATCGATCAGACCTGATATTTTGAACTCGTCGCTGCTCGTGTCGATAAGAAGATTCCCCTTATTGACGTCATTGTGTATAGCGCCCCGGCGGAGAAGCGAAATTTTAGGAGTCACGTGGCTGGCAAATCTGTCCAGGACCTCGCGGACAAGACTTTTGTTTTCTTCGCCATCAACGGAAGTGACGTAAGACTCGAGGGAAAGAAAATTTTCTATGCTCCATCTATCTGACTTCCGGTGTAATACGGGACATTGGAACTCCTAGTAAAGGACATAAATAAATAAATAAATAAATAAATAAATAAATAAATAAATAAATAAATAAATAAATAAATAAATAATAAATAAATAAATAAATAAATATAAATAAAATAAATAAATAAATAATCGGTAAGGTGCCTAGATCAGTTTCGAAATATTAAAATTCTAGCTTGGCTCCAAGGCTAAAAAAAATGAAAACAAAATAAATCACACTCAACCTCGTTCCCAGGGCCTCTCTTCTCTCGTTCGTCGCTTTCGGCTGGAAGAAGAGAGACCCTGGGAATGAGGTTGAATCACACTGAGACTGATTAATTGATAATAACTAGGGGTACCATATTGGAAGTGAAGTGCTGCCACATTTGTAATTTCATTATCATCGCTGGTTTTATAATAAAACAATGTCACGCAAGATCCTTTCGTGCAACAGCGTGTGCAACAGCGTCTCAAAACAGCCGAAATCGGCAACAATCAAGCATTAGAGCGTCTCAAAACAGCGTCTCCTCGAGCGCGCAAAAGAAATCCCGAGAACAACAATCGCCTCTTCTCGTGCAAATTCGAGCGTGCAATAGTCGTCACAAATCAGACTTTTCACGCGGAGGGGCCTGGGTACTGCTAACAAACATCTTACCGGCAGACGGAAATCCTGAAATCGAAACTCAGGACAGAAATAGGAGGCTGCCCTGTGCGGGCAACAATTAATTTATTTTGTTTTACACTCAGAAAAGAAAGATCTGAAACATCAACTAGCGTTTAATAAAATGTTGATCATATAAAGCGCGCTCTGATTGGTTGTGCAGTCGGTTTGCATGAGGCTATGTTACGACGTATCATTACATGTTGTTGGCTTTATTTTATAAAAGAAATAGAAAACGACCACTTCTGCTTACATATGAAACACTCGAGAAAGTTTGGGACGGATACAGAATTTAGTTTAGACTGCAAAACAGTCCGCATTTTCGCGCGAGAGTGTCGGGCTGAACGCGGCCGAAGGATCTGGAACGAGCGTGAAATTACGAGTGGGATTGGGGAGAGACGCTATAAATACTGACGCCTCTTACGAGGCTCGCGCGTGGATTATCGGCGCTTCGCGCCTCTCAATTCGCGCGTCGCGCACAATATCTCGAGAAAAGAGAGACTGTTTTGCAGTCTAAATTTAGTTCGAGTTTTCGTAAAGTTCGAGCTGATCGGAATAAAATTACTGTATTAGAGTGAAGCAAATCCACGTCATTTTGGCACGCGAGAGAAGCACGGGGTTATCCACGCGAAACACACGAAACTTAATGTCACGCGAATGAATGTCGTTATGTGATTGGCCCCATATTAGTTTCCGCTTTGTGTTTAGCCTTTTCATACCTGAAAGCTTTTGCTCAACCTCCCAACAAACTGACCAATGTTGAATAAATTTCCACAGCTGAATTTTCCAAAACTCTCGGCCGTGACGCCTAGAAGGAAAGATATCAGACGAATAACACACCACTCATGGTCTGTTGTAGAAACATTTTTGTTGACATCTTCCTGGACTGAGCTAGCTCCATCATTACACAACGGAATTTGAACGAGAAGTTTCATTGAGCCTCCAGATCCAGCCACTGGGAACAGTGAAGGACAAGGGAGTTCTCTTTCCCTCAGAAACGTCATGGCTTCGTTTTCAGCATCAATAAAATCTCCATGTTCACTGTCAGCAGAGTTCAAAATTTTGAGGACGTATTCTCCTTGCTCGTAGCTGTCCGTTTCATTTTCTTGAGTTGTGTTGTATGAATTACTTCTCTGCCCTTGGACATAGAAGTTCCTATCGCTGTAGCTGTTCAATTCCTTAATCTCGTTGATTCTTTCAAAGTTGTAAAACTTCTTCGCTAATTGCCCTGCTAACTCAAGACTAACACAGGGTCTGCGAACAAACGAGGACATTTTCACTAGAGTATCGACTGAAGTATAAAATGTCAACACGCTCTCGAGCTCCGTCTCCAGTGCATCGAAGCAGATAAATACAGAAAAATTATGGATAATTTCAAGTTGAATTTCAATAATATCCATAGTGATTATTTCCGGATCTCTTGACTGCGTGCGTTCTTTGTTGTGTATTTATAGTCCATGGGTGTCCACATAAAGCTACATAAATTTATTAGAACTGTGGTGGCTGTGACTAAATCAAGGCTGAGCCGAATGACGATTTTAAGAGAAAACCCGGGGAGAAAATAGAAGGTCTGTGAACAGACTAAGGGAAAAAAGCGCAACAAAGCTAAACCAGAAGAATCAGTAAATGCACCACAGCTGAACACGTAAACCCCCAAATACCAACGATTGGGGGAAATTTCAGCAACCTCGTTCCCAGGGTCTCTCTTCTTCCCGCCAAAAAGCTTTTGGCGAGAACTGAGAGAGGTTGGACTTTCAGCTGTCTCCTCGGATGACTTTCTCGTCGGCGGAAAATCCGTCTGCGTTTACAGCTCGACAAATCGTAGTTTTCAATCCAGTATTTTCTATATTAGATCATTTTTTGTCGCTTTCGAGCAGGCTCCTCGGGATAGACTCAACCCCCCCCCCCCTCTCCACTCGCCACCCCACCCCACCCTCCTCCTCTCCTTGCTAAGTAGTGAGCCCTTTCACAGGCTAATTTGGAGATGAAATACGGATGAAATTTGGCGCACAAGAATGCCATTTTCTCGTCTCTGAAGGAGAATCACCGGACCCAACTGGTTCACATGTTTTTTTTAATTTTTTTTTATAACCAGTTAATTGTGCCTAAAATCTTCTAAAGTGGAGTGCGCACACCCCTTCCGATCCTATCCGTTTTAGGGATGGACCATTTTATTTTTTTGGTGGTGGGGTTGGGCAATTACCCCCCCCCCCCCCAAAAAAAAAAAACTTCCTGCACAGCAAAAGAAAGTAGAGAAAAAAAAATCGTGCAGAGCGAGTTCACTCACTCACTCACAAGCAAAAGGTGAAAACAAAATTCTTGCACAAACTCAAGACGGAAAAAAAAATTCGAGCTCAGAAAAATTGACCCCCCCCCCCCCCCCCCCCCCCCCACAAAATAAAATGGTCCATCCCAATTCACTTCAGAATGGGTGGTCTATCCCCTGACATCATAGGAAACGTGTCCAATCTAAACATTCCGCAGACGCCAAATTGGCGGGAACAGGCCACCCACGCAACTTCCGGTATGCAGCTGTTTGAAGTATAAAAGGCAATAAATACCATGTATTACTAAAATTCGGCTTTTATTTTCGTCTTTAAGATACCTAACTCGTAATTTTCCTCAAAGCTAAAGTGAAAATTGACTGAACTATCTGAGTGAGTTAAGGAGGGAGGGAGATAAGTTCTTGAAGGGCAATGTCGGTGTATTTTCAATTTCAAGACGCGAGAATGGCGGCGGCATATGACACAGCAGTGTGTCAGGTCGTAATCCGGGTCGTACCGTAATTTAAAATGTACAATTCAAATGCCTAATAGCATTGAACTTGTGGTAGCTGCTAGTCACAGCTGCCAGGAATGTTGCAAATCTCCAGGTCTGTAACTTCGGTTGATCTCGTCCTGACCGGCGCAGTTTCTGTCGTCTCTTCTCTGATTACTGGCAGACTCCAAAGGCTCTCGCTTTCCCTCCGAGGCGACCAGGCCATGTCGAACGAATTCACGGAGCCTTCAGAAGCAGATCGATTTCTGCACAATGCCTGAGGTGAAATGAAAAAGCCAGTGTTACTCGCAGGACGGACCGTGTTGTTACCGCATAACAAGATCGAAGCGACCAGCCTCTTGATATTCCGTCGGATCGCTCGTATGTGAAATCCGTAAATGACGGGATACAATAGCGCGCTTGAATAGGACACCATAACAAAAGTATTCTGTAGTTCATACCGTACATGAATCTTCTCCGATTCTAAAAGAATCGAAATGACGTAGGGTCCCCAGCAAAATATAACTGTACCAAGTACGAGGAATGTCGTACGCAAAGCCTTCGAGCCACTAAAGGCGCTCGTGTTCGAGGCAATGGAATTGCGATTTCGCGCACCAGCGATCGATGCGGGCAATACGGCGATTTGTCCCACTCTCGCATGTCGACGCGCCGCTTTTAAAATATAGTAATACATCGATACCATTACCAACAAAGGCACAACAAGTGTTACAAGGGAATAAAGTTTCGTATATCCCTCGCTCAAAGAATCGCTCCATACAACAGTACATGAAATTTTGGCCTGTTGATATCCATATTTTCCCCAGCCAACCAGAGGGAGCAAAGCTAAGAACAGACTCGCTAACCATGTACACGTGATGTAGAAGTTCGTACGTGTTGGAGACATTCTGATAGCGTAAGTTAAAGGATTCACAATGCAGTGATAACGATCGATACTCAAAAACATCACCATGCCTAAAGATGTTGCAGAGAGTAACACTGTGAGGAATCCGCTCGCTTGGCACCAAGCGTCACCAAAGATCCAACGTTGCTTTAAGCTTGAAGCGAACACGAACGGCAAAACAGTCAACGAAAGGACGAAGCTTGAGGCGTTCAAGTTCAGGAGAAGCTTGCTAGAAGAATGCGACAACAAGTCGGGTTTTTTAGTGAGAACAAATCCAACCAGAGCATTGCATATAAGTGAAGCAACCGCGAGTAACAGGATGGCGGTGGATTGAATCCCGACGGCTGTTTCAGACAAATACATAACTGCACCCCCTTCGTAAGAACTTGCATTGAAAGCGCCGCTCATGGCTAGCTAAAGCTTCATCGGTTTGTTGTCCGGTAGAGTTGAGCGCACGGCACGAAACTTGAAATTCAATCTAATGTTTTTCCCACAGAGATGACCCTGACTGCCAAAAGGTCTGAAAAAACTTGCGGATTTGTGTCGTGTAATATCAACGGTGTTAGATAACAGCCATGTCAAAAATTAACGAAAAGCAATCAGATATTTGAAAACAGGTCATAGTGAAAGAAGACACCTTCAAATATTCTAATAACTCAACGGCTGCCAAGCAAAAAGAAAACATCAATACCTTCTCCAACCAAACATATATTTCTACCCACAGCTGGTAAACTTATTGGAAATATAAATGGTGGCGTTTTCTACTCCACTTATCCGGCGCGGCGCAAGATGAAACGGAAAGCGCTTATTTCCCCCAGCACTGTGAGATAAGCCACGGATATTTTTAAAACCTACTTGTGAATTGCATCATGGTGGTCCGTTTGCAGAAGAATTTTGTTGGATTGAGAGCTGACTGGTCTGCCTAAAATTAAGTGAAGAATTTCATATTTAGTCAAGAGAGGATCATCCCATCTTTTGTTCTCAACAGAAATTGGTTTATGTAAATAAGTATGTCGTGTGGGGAGGGGTGACCCACAGAATAGGCCCTCTGCAGAACAGTGTCACGTGACTTTGACAATCATAAAAAAATTTGGTGGTACGTACAAAACTCAGACTCTGTACATAAAATGTGTTGTTTCCCATCGCCCGACCGACCCAATTTTTTCAAAAAGTTTAAAAATTAAATAAAAATTATAATTCATTGCCTGCGACCTTTTATCGGGTGTTACCAAGCTTAAAATGCTTTGTTTAATGTTTATATCTTAAAATCATTCTGACATCTACCTTTCAGAGTGATATCGGCTCGTTTCAAGATATGGTGGTCACGGGGAAGATATAATCAAGGCTCGCTTGGAATTATTTATTAAGTATTTTCGTTTCTCGGGTTTTTTTTTTTACCGACCGACAGACCCACTTCCATGAGAGAGACTCGGGCGATGGGGCCTTAGAGGACTTAGAGCGTGATGAAATTAGCTCATCACGTATTTCAGGCCCATTTTGCACTCACAGCTATGTTTATGGTTGATCGGGTCACGTGATAGGGTGGCCTTTTGACAGGTTACATAATCGCGACCTGAGGGGTCAATATAATAGGCCCGGGAATAGGTAACGCCACAAAACAAATCTATACCATTTTAGTCAGGAATGCTACACGAGAATTCTTCACCACGGTCACTCAAACCGGCGTTTAATTTACGACTTCAGCGAAAATGAGGGTGTACCTTTTTCATGCTGGAGGTATATAAAAGGGTAGGGAATTCACGAGTTGAAGTCTAGAAAAGGGTAGGTAAAACTGTCATTTCAAGGGCTTTCAAAATTTTAAGGGGTTACTTATAGAAAAGTGATGCAGTGTTTCTATTGTAGGTATACATGAAAGGGGTACCATTTTCTATGAAAGGTATATAAAAGGGTTACCTTTTATGTCAAAAACGGTGTAAAAAGGTAAGGGTTTAGCCTGAGTATCAGGCTTTTCGGACTCCCCCCTCCCCTAAGGAAGGTCTGATACTCAGGCTAGTAAGGGTTTGACCTCGGGGCGAAGCCTCCCCGTATGAAACTTTGTTGAGTACTCCCCCGGGTATGGGGAACGGCGCAAAGCAGCTAGTGGAAAAATCTCGATCCTCTCCGTTTTTTCCACTCGTGAACTGTTCACGTCACGCCGCTTATTAAAACGTCCGATACCAAGGTGGGAATCGATGGAAATAATGCTAGCGCTTACCGTGGGGTCCGCCTCACTGATAGGGTCTGTCAAACAAGTGCAAATGCCCCAGCCACGGGAACGGAAACAATAATTTAACAATAAAACACTTAGTGCCTTGAAAAATAACTTTCTTATCAATCATATATAATTAAATAACATTGTTCCGTGAATAAAAATAAATGTTCCGTCAATACGTTGACCGGTGTTATTAAAATTACCCTTAAAGGAATCTTCCACACTGTACTTTGGAACAAGAATAATCGAAACCGAACATTTGTTGAAAACAAAGTCAAATTATTTCAGTTTTGAAGAAGCGCGCGCCATTTTGGATTTATGACTTTTCACATGTTGCCCTTTATCACTGTTTATGTTACACAACAAAAGAGCCGATTGTTTTCATTTTCCCGCTAAAGCACCGTACCCTGCGAACGCAGACGGATTTCCGGGTGTTGTTTGTGCATGTGCGGCTCGAGCACCATGTTACATAATCATTCAGGTGTAACACGTTGTTATCAGATCCGTTTTTGACTGGCGTGTTAAATTTTCGGACACGGACAAAAATTCGGACAATTTCGGGCACTGAAACGGTGTTTGAAATTAACCTTATTAAAGTTTGACACATTCCTAACTTTAACTGAAAATGGCCAATTGAACCAATGAAAACTCGAAGCAGGCGCCAGCGGCGCCAAGCGCGGGAAAACGCGTGGTAACCCGGGAAAACCAAAACAATTCCGGAATACAGTCTAAACCCCTCGATCGACTGTCGACACGTACTTGGTGAAAACCGCTTTAATGTAACACGTAAACGCTAATGGTGTTAATCTGTAGATTAAGATCAGCAAAGAAATACGTTGGCTAAATGCTATTCCCCACTCAAACCCTTTCATTCATCGTCTCTGTCCAATACGGTGTCGTTTCGCAAATGATCGTACAAGCCGTACAAGCCTTGACTTCTGGCAACCTCGTTCCCAGGGCTTTTCCCTTCTAAATTCGGCGCCCTGCTTTTTTCAAAAATTTCGGATCGCTAAAAATAGGCCATTGTTAAGTTCCTGTTGCCGATCCTGTTGCCTCTGTTTCAAAACGAGTCCTGGTGCAAATTCTTTCATATGAAAATGAGTCTTAGGCGGGAGGGAAGTATTAACGAGCATGATCAGCAAACAGATACGGGAAGCGAGAAGTCCCCTCCTTCGTCCCCTTCCAACATCCCCCTAACCAGCGATCAGGCTTTCTTTTCTTTTCGTTTCTGCGGAAGGCCTACACCCCAACAAATTTCAAGTAAAATCACAACCTCGTTCCCAGGATCTTCGCATATTGAAAAACGAGAGAACCCTGGTAACGAGGACTTTTATACATTTTAGCCTCGCAATGCATCATGGTCATACTTATGCGCCAGCGCTGATCCTGCGGTTATGGCCAAAAATGCGGGAAGTTTTCACCAAAACACGCTTCAAAGAACACGAAATTTTCGTTTAAAATCCAGATAATGTATTAGTTTAGTCGCGAATTTGTGTCATGAGAAGTTATTGATGGCGCTTTCTAGCCCAGAGTCACCTGCACCGCCACGCCGTGTGTTTATAAACCGTGTTGAAAATCCAACCGAGGAACATGAAGAGCTCAACAAAATGGCGCATGGAGTCATCGCAGAAAGTCGAAGGTAAACCCGTGTAAATTTTCCCTGAAATTGTTTAATTTCTATGGTACAAATGTAATGAATGATTTAGGAATCGTGCACGATGTAAACAGAAGGAAATCAGAAGAGATCGACCTTTAAATGAAATGAAAAAAAAAAAAAAAAAAAAAAAAAAAAAAGAAGAGATCGACCGGCTGCCAAGTTCTCCCCTGTCCTATATCAGGGAAGTCCCGCAACATCCCAACATCCCCCGCCGGGAGATCGTGGCCAAGCAAATTAGCACGATGCAGCGGGTGATTTTCTTTGATTTGTTGCAATGTTGATGTGTTCATAGTGAACAGAGATCTGATTGACAGTTTATACAGTACACTGTAGGTGTGGGTCTGGGATGGTGAGGGGGTGGGGGCGGTACAGGGCTGTGATTAGAGTCTGACCTTACCGCTTCCCCCCCTATCCGACTCCTGCCTCTGTGCTTTTTCTATAGCGAAATACTGTGCAATGTTGCAAAAATTTTTACAATTTCTCTCGGTTCCCACCACCTTGGGAATCCCACTTCGCCCTCTCTTTTCCCACGTCCCAAAGACTTCTCACTCCCTTTACTCCTGCTTTCCCACCCCCCCCCCCCCCCTGTCCCTCCCCGGGATAGGACAATGACTGACAATCAGCAACACATCTCAGCCATTCTAGCATTTGATGTGCGCAGTCGATCTCTAAGTTGAAGATGGTGAATGAAGTTTTCTTGTTTGCTTTTATTCACAGTGAAGATGTCTTTTCCAGCTACGTATGTCATTCATTATTAAACCACAAGGGTATCCAATGTCATCCAGGAGATATAGTAGAGGCTGGTTGTCTAGCAGTAAGTTGTTTTTACAAGGGTTTAAAATCAATAGCAGCGGTTTTTATTGAGGGTTGTTAAACCAAAACCAAAGCAATTACCATGGCCAATCACATCAAACATACACAATACAACGAACCAATGAGAACTTGAAGCAAATACACGTAACCAGCGCCAAGCGCGGGAAAACGTGTGACCAACTCACGATTGGTTTTGGTTTTGTATCTGATTTGTTGAGTATGTGGCGCAAGTTTTTTAAACCAATCACAAAGCACAGTAAGGCAAAATCATAGCAATTCCAGATTACTTTCGACACGTACTCAATATTATTGAAAACCGCTCTATTAACGTTTTGGATCTGTCAATTGAAAGCACTTTAATTAGGGACACATCCCCTCACATGGTTCATGTCTTTCAACACTAGTCATTGTACATTATTTTGTACTTCTAACATGTTACATGCTATTTCCTCACTAGGCTCAACAGCTACCTGCAGCTAAATATGGATTGTTTGAGTCACTACCACAAGATTTAGTAGAAACAGGTTGGACTTAGTAATTAGCATACTGGTACCATTATAAACCTTTCACGCCCTGACCTGAAATTATTCAATATGGATATTTATTGTATTTTGCAATCTTATCACATGCAAGCTGAAACTGTAAGAATACCGTAAAGTTCCGAAAGTAGCGACCCTTATAAAGTAATGACCCTCACTATTTTCAGGATTCCACCAATCTTGTACCCAGAGTCAACGGTTTCCTCAGTCAGCGGTAGTCTTCGCCAGGTTAGACTCTGGGGGAATGGAATAAATATTGAATTTTTATGGGTACTGCGCTTGCGCAAGTGCCCATTATTGTCGTCGTCGAAGCATTCTTAACATTCCTTCGTAAGACTTCGTAAGACTTTTTTGTAACAATTCTTTGAATAACTGAACATGATATGACATTGTTCGATTGTTTCGCTTCATTGACAGTGGTGTCAAGTGCAATGCTCAAAAAGAAGATTGGCATATTTAGTGAGCTACATGGAGAGAAATTGCGTTGCAAAATAAATATGAAAGACACGTTTGTTTTTAAATGTTTTTATTTACGTAGGTGTATTTCTTTGACAACTGCACGAACAGGGTCGCGTTTGATTGAGTCACATTGTTGAAGCTTTTGTTGAGTAACCGCCGGTCTTTTAATTTAGAGTCCTTCGTACAATTCATTTGTTTGATTAGGGCCCGGCCGCACTAGGCGAATTTTTGTTTGTTTTGCAAAAATATCTGTCATCAGTTCCGTTTCACAAGTGCGAACGGCGATTTTTTTCCTACCAAAATTTTGTCAAGCCTTACCAAACTTCAAAGGCGCCGTCATCCTGCCCCAGAGCAGGACAAAATTTTGTCAAGCGTCAAAACTGACAGATTCGTCAATTCACACACATTAATCTCAAGGTTACAGCGATGATTATTCGCTTGCCTCGGTCCGTACAACTTGTACCGGTCCAAAATTTTACCTGCTAGCAGCACCTATACTGATGTTTGAGTAGCACAATTTGCTTTACAAGCAGTGAACAGTGCACGTCCGATCGGGTACAAGTTTGCGCTAAAAAGTGACAGTGACAGTCGGGAAAAGCGGCAAGAAACATGCAAGTCGTTTAAAATTTCAGTCCGAGAAGAAGAAATATCTAGTTAATCAGTTTGTGTATCATACCACGAAGGCAGGAGAGTAAAAACTTTAGAAAGTACTGGTTTTAAAAGATTGTCGAGGAGTTGAATGCAAAATTTCACAGCAACAACAGAGGTTTTCGGTTTCTACGTGATTGATATGTTGTGGTTCGCGAAAAATTTGTCATGATTTTTGGTTTTCAAGTGCGTACGCGTTTATCAAAATGAAAATTTGGCGGAGACAAAATTTGTAGTATATTTTGGTAGCGCCAAACAAATTTTGTCAACTGAAGAGATAAATGAAATTTCTACAGGTAAAAGGTTGTCGTGTGACGTGTATTCGACTGTGACCCTCCATAGGAAAAGGGGGCTTATCGCATCAGCGTTTCAAGGCGTTTATATTTGAAACGCATTTGAAACCCGTTTGAAATAATTTGAAACACATTTCAAACAGTGTTAGAAACGTTTACTTTTTTCAGCGTTTGAAACGTAAAGAAACGCATTTGAAACGCCCATCTGCCAACAACCTGCATTATTATTACCTGACTGAAGCATAATTATTCGACAACACAACAAATGCTGGACTGAAGATGGTAAACGGTAACTTCAGGCGTCGTTAATGAAATTTAAAAAAGCTAGATAAATCACGGTGGTGCAGTCACACTTTTTACTTTTGATTAAAAGTTCAGTAATATTCCATCGTTAGGTCGATCAATAAAATAAACAACAAGAAAGTTAAGTGTGTTGCCGTGCATCTGTTCAGTAATAGATCACAGATGACGTCAAAATGTGGTAAGAACAAAAAAGTGGCCAACGAGCCGCTGCGGCGAGTTGGTCACTGATGTTCTTACCACATTTTGACGTCTTCTGTGATCTATTACTGAACAGACCCACGGCAACATGGAATCTATTTGTTTTATATAATTTTGGAGATATTCGCTTCGGATTTTCACTTGAATGTACGCTAAATAAGCCGATAAAAATTATGTCAACAAACATCGAGTTTAGGCCACAGTGTTTTCATGCACTCAAATAAAACTTTGTGAAAACTAAACGGCTTAAAATAAACTACAGCTCAACTCAGCAAATGTTTCGAAAAGCAAATATTTAGAGACTAACCTCTATTCCGTCCTGATATGAGGAAAAACAATCGGAATTATTCCAGTCCAAATCCGTTGCAAGTCGCTTATAAACGGCGAACGATAAGCTTAATCCCGCTCAATTTATCGGATTCTGTTCACAAATTATGAGCTAAAGGACCATCATATTTTCCTCCAAGTTCTAGCCAAGCTTGAACAGCCGATTTAAAATTCGTATCAATTGAACAACATTGAATTTCCTACGGAATATTTCCAGTTTGACGAAAATATTTCTCTGTTTTGAGCGAAGGATTTGTTGGAGCAGGCAGGGCGCCCGCGCGTTTTCCCGCTTCGTGACGTCATTCGTGCGTCTGTACTCTAATAGATAACAGTTCTAAACCAATCACGGCGCGAGTTTTACACAGTGAATTATATAATTATTTTTAGATTCTGTTATGTCAGCGCGAATGCTGCTGTGTAAACAAAGATATTACAGTATGACGACAATCAGAAGAGTATGAGTGATGAGTGATTTGAGAATTTTGTTATGTCAGCATGAATGCTGCGAATGCTGTTGTGACAAAGATCAAAGCCGCGTGCTGGATTGCAGAAAATTAATTCACCGCGCTTTCGGGAGTCTGACGTTGGACATCGTGACAAAATGATATTAGAAAATGGATTTTAGATCTACTATTGTTAAGTGTGTTAAATTTTTTTCGAAACGAGGAATGATTTTAATATGAAAATATCTTCTAAAATTAAAGACGAACTTTATATCTGCTTGGTTTGTAGACGAAAGATAAGATCATCTCATTTGAGCACAGTTTCCGTTGTTTTAAGAAAACAGTGGGTGATTGTATTCAAATTAGCTTGGGTTTTAAGTCTTGTTAGATGTACTGATCAAAATGACATGAAGGTAAATAAACTGAACAGAGTTTGTTGTCCGCAACTGAGAAGTCGGCGAGCTAGTTTTACGAGAGCAGAGTGTTGCTAAAAGTGACCTAATAAATTTGTTACGTTAAACGTGAATCGTGCAGTGTACTGTAATTACCCAGTTCAGTTAGCTAGGATATGAGCAGAGTCAAGATGAGAACTGTTCTTTGATGGATTCTTGTGTAATAATTCGTCGTCTATTTATAATATGTCAATAATTTCGCGGCGTGTAATTGGTCGGGTTATTACACAATTACAGAGATAAAGGCAAATAGCTTTGACAGTTTGCAGGGGTTTTTTGGCAGGTTTTTTTTCAGTTTCGTGAAGTCAAATCCCTTTGTTTTGACTGTGATTGAAACGCCTCGTATGTACAGTGGAACCCGGATAAGACGGACACGAACAATTGTCCGTATTAAGCAACGTCTAATGACTGCAGTAAAAGACCAAGGAAGTGAAACTTTTGTGTTACGCCTGCCACGCAGCACAGTGAGCAAGACAGTTGTCAAACATGTCATGACAATATACAGTGCACAGATAAGCGAGGTTAACTTTGTATGAGAGCGGAAAAGTGACCGTTGTAATGTAAGATAAAATATATGAGCTTTTCGTCGGGACAAACAAAACTGTCCGTAATAAATGCGAAAGGGGAGGGGATAGCCTGCGTGCAGATGTCTCCTTTTCCTTGCGCGTACTAACTTTCGAGTGCCTCCCGAGTTTGTAGGGGGGTACCGCCGGGAAATTTTTGAATGAATGAATGAATGTTTATTTCCCATAATAAAGTGATGGACTATACAGTATTGGAGATTTTTTTAAACATTTGGGAGGAGGACTAAAGAAACCCTAACGGGCTTTTACAAGGTAGTCCCCCTTTAGATTATCTTAAATTTTATGTTACTGAAATAATTGGTATCAGATATTTGGCGCAATAAGCTAATATATATAGTAAACATGAATAAGACAAACAAACAAAATACCTAATTCTAGTATGACTATGTAGTTTTAGTTAAAGTTAAAGGAAAATGAGAGTAATCAACATGCAGATTTGATATGTCATCTTAATAGGAGAAACCGCTTCATCCTACTTTTAAAAGTAAACACTGATAAAGAACCCCTAATAGATTCAGGAATACTGTTCCAAATGTCAATTATCTTATTTCTAGTCGAGTAGATTCTATAATTTGTTCTGTTAAAAAATTTGTGTAGCTTTTTGAGTTCCTAGTATTATGGTCATGAATTTGGCTATTATTTGTGCAGAAATCATTGAAATAAGGCGGTAGAGCTTTTTTGTGAAGACTATAGCTGAAAGTACCTATTAAGAGATCATTTATTTGATGGATATTTAATAGGTTTAACTTCATAAAAAGTGGGAGAGATGGTGCAGTGTATGTAGAAAACGTTATAATTCTTAATACCTTCTTTTGTAATTGGAATACTTTTGCCAGCCTTGTAGGATAGTTATTTGCCCATACTATATTGCCATAATGGAGGCATGGATAAATTAAGCTATTATATAATAGTTTCAAGAGTGATTGACTGATATAAAAGCGAATTCTACAGAGGATACCTGAAATTTTTAACATTTTCTTTGTAATAGAATCAATATGGTTCTTCCAAGTTAAATGTTGGTCAATTATAATACCCAAAAATTTAGTGTTTTCAACTTGTTGCAAAATTTCATTGTTTAATTTAATATTCAGCTGTCTTTTTAACTGTTTTTTGCGAGATCTAAATATAATGAAACTTGATTTTTTAATATTAAGTGTTAGTTGATTTAATGTTAACCATTCTTGAATCTGATTTAGCTCTTGATTTACTTTAAATTCAAGTTCACTGATATCCTTTCCAGAGCAAAACAGATTAGTATCGAACCTCTACTAACGGCCACCTCTCCACAACGGCCACTTTCTTTTGTCCCGGCGGACAGTCCATACATTCACTCTTGTTTTAACCTCTCTACAACGGCCACCTCTCCACAACGGCAACGGCCATTAAAACCCTATCTTTTTTGGCGTACAGTAATAAAAGGTCACGCAACTTCATCTGTACCACGCATCGTCGGGCAATACAGTATCTTATATTGCGGCACGTGTTTAGCCACTGATGGAAGAATCACACAATACTAGAAAGTACAAGGCCCCCATTTTTTTCTATTTTCCATTTTTTTTACGCTTTTACAGTACTGTATTTTTATTTCAGTCGTAAATCGAGTACAGCTGATAAGGCTCTGTGTTTAAATTGCATTGCGAAATTTAAAAAAAAAATGCCTTGTGGCACAGCCAAGTCACATTAAAATAGAACCTCGCAGCCACTCACTCAAGCAAACAACCCTTGACAACTTAATTTCACGAAAGAGAAAGTAAACGATGTACAAACTGATGTACTCACTGTACCTTACTAGCTTTGTTTTGTTAACATTCCTGTTCTGAAAATCATTTTGGTTTCTGTTTTATTGATACATTTTGAGTGTGTTACGTATTCATATGCTATAATAAGCATTTTTAAAAAAAATGTTGTCCCCCCCCAAAAAAACAAATGGTGTCATATTACACCCCTACCTCCCCATAACGGCCACCTCTGTACAACGGCCACTTACCTCTGTCCCCAAGGTGGCCGTTGTGGAGAGGTTCGACTGTATTTCGCATTTCGTGCGTTTTGATATGAAACCAGGCAGCAAAAAGCAAACGTATAAACATAAAAATTTCTTGCACTTTTTAAATTCAAAATGGATTAATGACAAACAATTGCAAGAAACTTTATGTGACATGTAATTTACAATTTACGGACAAATTATCTATCGATTGACAGGATTTTGCTGCGGCCTTTCTATTTCGCTCTTCTGTGACCTCTGGCTCTGTTCGGTCCATTTTATCCAATATTGACACACATGCTGAGCCCTTTTGCAGTTCATTATTGGGGTACCCAGTCTTCTCTCATTTTGATAGAGCCTGGGGATTAAAATTCCGTATGAGGGTTTTAGGTCGAATTTATCGTTAACGTTAAATTCAGCTTATAGAATCTCAAGATCTGGTCCAAAATTTAATATGTCACCCAGCAAATCTACAAATGGCGGACCTTCGATGTTATCTTCGTTGATTCAGGCTTCATTTCCAGACTACACCAGTTAGCGAATTAGAGCTTTTCATTCACTTTATTTTCAGCCATCGGTCCACGGACGCACCTGTCGCATCCCTCGCCCTACGGGCCTGATTATTTTAGTGTGGTTAGCCAAAGCAAGAGATGTTGCCTTAGGGCTA
The DNA here is from genome assembly GCA_029204205.1 of Desmophyllum pertusum. Classification (NCBI taxonomy): domain Eukaryota; kingdom Metazoa; phylum Cnidaria; class Anthozoa; order Scleractinia; family Caryophylliidae; genus Desmophyllum; species Desmophyllum pertusum. Next base: position 2,629,108 of record MU825400.1, read on the forward strand.
GGGTTATCAAATGCAATACACCAAAGAAAAAAATAACAAAACCAACAAAGTTGCTGCACTATCCTCAACGGCGACAACTCGGAGAACGAAGTCTTGACCTATATTATCAATTGAGAGGTCTGGTGAGAGTTAACGAAAGCCATTGGCGTGGAAATGTTTATATCTAGTATGTCTAGTATACATGTTATAAAGGGATGATGTGGATTCATGACTGCTGGGTAGAGAAAAATATAACTTACTGATTGAAATCGTGAGAGTCCCTAACCCATTTCGTTTAATCGGCTCATGGGCTACATGTATGCGCATTCTCTGAGTAAAAAATGCAGTAGCCATGAGCACGCCTCGCGGGCCTATTTTTTGATTGGCTGTTGATGTAGAAATTTACACGAACAGCCAATCAAAAAATTCGATATTTATTTCATATTTCCCCCAGAGTCTAACCTGGTGACGACTAGTCTACCGCTGACTGAGGAGACCGTTGACTCTGGGTATGAGATTGGGATTCCACAATAAACTATAAGCTGCAAATATTAAATTAATAATAGTAAATTAAACTGAGTTGTTTTTGTGTACATGTCACTCTTTCAGGTAAACTGAGTGATTTACAGCTGGAAGGAGTTTTATATGCTGTAAGTAGATCTTATAGCTCCTTTCAGACCATTCATACATTTTTTTTTGGCGGGGAAGGGCATTATGCCGGCACTAAACCTAACACTGATATTTAAACAAGTTCTCCCAACAATTTCTATGAGAAATATAGGGAGACCAGTAAGGAAAATTTGTCTGTTGACATTATTTAGGGCTTAGCAGTTACTTTACTTTTACTTTTTTTACTTTAATAGTTTAACAATATAAAAGTTACAAGTACTGAAGGAAAAACCCTGAACAGGAACTACTTCCCTAAATATAGGGCTACCCACGCAGTCATAAATTATTGAATAAATAAAATCAAAAATTCAAGTTAGCGCACATCATGGTAATCTCAATCCTGGCTTCAAAATTTAACCAGGGTTTTTAAATCCGGCTCTGAGAACTTTTATCTTTTTCTCACACACAAGTAAGAGTACATCAATCAATCAATAATCAATCACTTTATTTCAACACGATAAATCAATCAACAGAGCTGGTGGGGTCGTGCACTTAATTTAGTCAATTACAGAATACAGAAATGCTATTAAACCTTAAAATGTATATACAAACCTGAATCAATGTCAAACCAAATCAATGTTGATAAAGCATCCTGTTGGTTACTCTTTAGTGTCAGAGACATCAGATGGTTCTCGCCAATGGACAAAGGGCGGGGTTCTTTATTGGAGATGGTGCTGGTGTTGGAAAAGGGCGACAGGTGAGTAACGTGGACCCCTGTTAACCGCCTATAGGCTGTAATATCCGGTGGCTACAAGGCGTTCTTACCGGTAATTAGAAAATGATTGACGGCAAGCTTTTGTTTGGGCCACCATGAAAAGGGGGTGTAAAAACTGTTACTAGTGAAGTCGCCATATAAATAAGATGGCCATTTTCAGTTTAGAAAAACTTGATCTGCAGTAATTTTACTAGTTATAAATTAAAATAATTTAATCATCGTGATCAGGAAAAACCTCATATGTAAATCAGTGTGTTGAAAGTAAATTTTACTTTCAACACACTGATTTACATACGCGACTTACAAAATTAGTTTTGTCTAAGACCTCGTCAGTTGGTCGCCATATCAAAAATAAGTTGCTTTAAAATTCATTCTTTTTTGTTCTAGATCTCTGGAATTGTGTTGGACAACGTTGCCCGTGGGAGGTGCAGACATGTGTGGTTTAGTATTTCAGCTGACCTCAAATTAGATGCACAAAGGTTTGTTTTCAAAAACTGTAATAAATTATAATAAATTATAGGATAAAGATAATTATTGGATATTGTTATTTTTTCAGAGATTTACATGATATTGGTTGCTATGTGAAAGTGATTGATGGTTGCCAGCAGCTTGATAAAGAGACAAGGTACTAAACATTGCACAACTAAAATTTAATTAATTTTGTACTTGTCGTAATTTTCTGCATCTTTAATTAAATTAGAAATAAAGGATGTTATTGTAAATAATTTTTTTCAGAGTATTTGGTTTGCCGGCTGATTTCAAAGAAGGTGTGGTCTTTAGTACATATGCCACGCTAGTGTCCTCTGTCCAGAAAGGTATATTGATAAAAATATAGTACTTTTAGTAATAAAAAAAATATTGTCCTTTGTTTGATGTAATGTTTCTAAATTAACAGATAAACTGTCAATAGTTTTCATTCATCCGATTTCCAAACACCAAGAAGAGAGTGAAACCCTGTGTCGAGTGTTTAGATACATTTCAATCGAAGCAAAAACTAAGGAGTAAATGGAAAAATAAAATTGTAAAAATTTATGCTAATTTTCAAGACCAGGCATCAGGGTTCCAGATAAGTTTTAAATGCAAGGTGTCAATGGGGAATTGCAACGGGTCAATAGGTATGGGCCTCGCCAAATCGTCAGAAGTTTTCCATTAATTTATTATTTGTTAGACATTTTCCTACTCTATCAGCTGAATATCAAAAACATCTTCTGGCATGAAAAATGATGATGTCACAAGTGGTACAAGTCCGTGGTCTCCTCTTGGCTGGTTTGGCCGGTTTAGGAGTCAATGGGTTAAGGATGAGTCCAGTGTGGATAATTGCATTCATTTGGCTTCAGGTTTGCATGCGCATCAATGTTGTTGTATTTTTCATCAGGTACAAATCGTCAGAGCAGACTGCAGCAGCTGATTGACTGGTGTGGCGGCGAACAGTTTAATGGATGCCTTATATTTGACGAGTGTCATAAGGCCAAGCATTTTGTACCTGTAAGTGACTTGCTGAGAACTGAAGCTTAATATTTCTGGTTTTCTCTATCCTAATGGGATCTTTTCTAGGTGCAGTCAACTCTCGCCTTGCGGACACCCTGTTATTACGGACAAAATCCAGCCCTCCACCCGGCAAAAGCTATAGAGGTTTGAGTGAAAATGACACCATAACGGACTCCAAACTATGTCCCTAGGGTGTCCGCTATAACGAGAGTTGACTGTAACTCTATTACCTCAGAATCTTGTATGACTCTTCGTATGAATCAATTAATCTTTGTTGAACCGACAAGGCTTACTTTTTGCATATAAATTGAATGGAGGTCTACATGTTTGTGTGCAATTTTTACTTGTTCATCTTTGTCTCGTTGTTGAATTTTAAGGGAAAAGAGGAAAATAGTACAAAAGTAGCCCTTGCTGTCACAACACTGCAAAGGTATTTAATTGGAGAAGTAAAATAATTTAATAATAACCTAATAAGTGCCATTCTTTGAGTCATGTTGATGTTGGAAGTTTGACGCTCATCTCATCATTCATTATGATTATCCTAACATTGCAGGATCCTTCTGAAAGCTCGTGTTGTGTACTGCAGTGCAACTGGAGTAACAGATGTAAAAAATATGGTAGGTCTTCGGGGTTTTCAATTTTAGACAAAGTATGGGTACTACGTAGATGACAGAAATTGTAAAGTAGTGGATGGTGCATTGTAGCTTTCTTGATTGTTATCAATTTCTATGAACCAATCATATGTGTTGTATTTGACAAAGTTTGTTTCATTTTATTTCAGGCATTCATGGAGCGACTTGGTCTGTGGGGAGATGGGACGGCATTTAAGTCATTTGATTCTTTTCTTACCAGCATCACTAAGAGAGGACTTGGTAAGCTACTTGCTGCTACTGTATCACCAACATTTATTTTTGTCAGGTTGTCATAACAATGAAGCATTGACAAGAATTTGCGTGGGATTGATTCCATTCTACTCTAATTTATCTCATTTGTTAAATGTTCACATAATTATATTATTTTTAGGTGCTGCTGAAATGTTAGCCATGGAGATGAAAGCGTCAGGAATGTATGTCTCCAGAGGGCTTAGTTTTAGACAAGCTGAGGTATAAGAGATGCAGTTAATGCTTGCTGGCTTATAAAATAAAGCTGTGAAATATGTTCAAGAAACAATAATTATTATTATATCATTTTTTAATGCATTATGGTGTCATATGGTGCATAATGGTGCCTTTGCTCAATATTGATACATGTACCTAGCGTTTGCAGGGTGCAAGGAGAACAGATTATCCAGGATGCCCTTTGGGCAAGTTGTGTGCTAGCTGAAGGCCTTTCTCATTGGCTTTACTTCATCTGCCAACTAAAAATGTCCAAAAATTTCATCAGGCAAGTGATGGATAAAATGCACTGTAGCCCGACAGAAAAATCCACATTGGACAGTGCTTTCTTTGCATGTATAATTTTGATCCAGTATCCTAAAGGTCAGAAATGGAAAACCTATTCTAGAGATGACAGAATTCTTGTTGCAGACAAAATGTTAGCTTTTTTACTCTTATTTTTTTTTTTTGCAGTTTGTTAATGTGGAGGCTCCATTGACAGAAAGCCAGATTAAAGTTTACGATACAGCAGTTCATGTGTGGTAAGCAGCGTTTGATCAGTTTCTAATTTCTCCTTATTGTGTCATAGTAAATTAAACCAGGCAGGTCATGAGAATAAAGAACCAATCATTATTTTTGGGAAACATTATTGGGAGTTGATTTGCGACCAAATTCTCAATCTACATAGGTGTGGTGGCCTAATAGTTAGCGTGTTGGACTCCAGATCGAGCGGTCTGGGTTTGAGTGCTGGCCAGAGTAATTGAAGGGCCAAGTGGAAAACTATGCTAAGTGAGCAAACGCGCTTTGCTCACTTAGCATAGTTTTCCACTTGGCCCTTCAATTGCGTTGTGTTGCTGGGCAAGACACTTTACTTTCACAATGCCTCTCTCCATCCAGGAGAAATGGGTACCAGTGAATTGTCAGGACAACCTGTCAAAAATGCTGAGGGTGGGGGTACCTGCGATGGACTAGCATCCATCCAGGGGAGTAGCAATACTCCTAGTCACTTCATGCTATGGAAACCGGAGTTAAACGCCGGCCTGATAAGCCACTTGGCTTGTAGATTTCTTGTATTATTTTGGAAGTCATTTTTTTGTTCTCTTTTGACATCCAAGGTGTGAGTTGAAGAAGTCACTAGAATATGCTATTGGTCGAACTACGACTTCTACTCCAAGGGTGTGTCAGTGTTTTGGTCAAGTCATCAGCGTTTTTTAAACAGCTCTGGTGAGTAAATCAAATGGTTTCTACTTCAACTTCAAGAGTATGGTCTGTATTCTGTATGTGGCTGTATAAACAGGGTGGCCATAAGGCAGGTTCCACTGTATCAAGTCGTGTTATTGTTATTACACACAGCATGAGTATGAAAGTTCCTACCATAGTACAGGAAGCCCAACAAGCATCACAGGACGGCTACTGTGTGGTCATTGGTCTGCAGTCCACTGGAGAGGTTTGTTTAGTTTATCAATATCTCCCCCTCAGTACTGAACTACAAATCCAATCAAGGAAATACCATATAATCCCGATTAGTAGCGAGGGTCATTGCTTTCAGTTTTAGCGGCTTCTCAGATTGCAACGTTCTGGTGGTCGCTACCATAACAGGGGGTCTCGCAAACACTGACAAACTAGTGGCCCTCGATCCTAGGTATCTAAATTCAAATGGTCTAAAATATAATTTACAAAATTTAAAATAGTCTAAAATATATTACAATTTGATAGAAACACAGAAAAAAAGGAAGGAAAAACGTCTCGGCTGTTGCTTCGAGTCACGGCTGAGATTGGCTAGTTCTGAAAAAAAAGAAAATAAGTAAAAATAAAGTGGCTGCCATAGTGTTCATGGTTTGAGTGTCCGCTCTGTAATTCTTGGTCAAACGACTTGCATCATTTACCAACAAATACACTAAACTGAAACTCATTCACTTAAAATAATTATTATGCGTGTTTTCATTTTGTTGACTGGTGAGAGGTGTTTGCTATGTTCGAAGGGGTCGCTATTTTCGAGAATTACTAGAAGGTTGCCGAACTTGTCGATACTTACAGGAGGTTACTAGTTTTGGGATTCTACATAAAGTACTGTATTTCTTGTCCTATTCTTTATTCAGGCGAGTTTGGAAAGTGAAATAACACGGTGCGGAGGAGTGTTGAATGGCTTTATTTCCAGCACGGAAGAAATCCTCACCAGGTTTATCACGCAATATTTTCCAACTCAGACAATAAAATCGGTAAGTTGTTCTCTCTAATGGTAAACATTATCTAACATTATAGGCCCGCAGCGCGTGCAAAGGGCTATATAGCTGTAATCAAAGAAAGGTTACAGCTACATAGCCATTTGCACGCATTGCTTACCTATGATGCTGGATATTTATGTATTTATGTATTCATTTTAATTTGTTAACGAAAGCAGTGCATTTTCTTCAGTTATTTGAATATCCCAAGTCTTTGTCCGACCGGAATTTAACTCCAATCTCTCACTCTGCAGTAACTAAACTAACTAAAGTAAACATTAAGCATTTTTTTGACATCATTTTCAACAGTGCTTTGTAAGTTTTCAGGCTTATTATAGTTTTCTTATTTTTTAGAATGGCGATGTAGTGGAAGATCAGTGGAGCGTCCAAGCGAAAAATCTTCTGCTTACGTTTGTTAAGAAAGTTAATCTCCCAGTTAGGTTTGTATTGAAATGTGCAGCCTTCTTGTTACTAATTTAGCATAGTAAAAAGTTAAGCAACCAAGTTGTTACTAAAATTGTTAAGTTTTCTTTATTCCCTCTCCTCCACTACCCACTTGTAAACAGTTTATCTGCACATCTGTAAAACTTGGCATTCTTTTCTCCCCAGCCCTCTAGATGACCTTATAAACCAGCTAGGGGGACCAGGAAAAGTAGCCGAAATGACGGGTAGGCGTGGTCGTGTGGTAAAAACAGAAAAGCAGCCTCAACCTCATTACGAGGCTCGAGAATCAGACAGCAGCAATGTGGATAGTTTGAATATACAAGAGGTGAGAGCAAGTTGGAGGAAAGCTGAATCTCGCAAGTGGATAGAGGCTGTTGTAACATTGCATGCCACAATTTCAACGTGTGTCAGCAGGGCTGCAAATAATTTGTTTTTCTTGAAAGGACATGTGTCCGACTAAGTCACCGTTTTGGTCAGACAAAATAAAAATGAGGTTGGACATCATATTACAGTACCGCTTGATAAGCGAACCTGCTAAATCTACATGTAATTTTTTTTTCAATTTTTTTTTATTCACACTTTTTTCAAGATTACAGTAACAATGCGTTGTCAATGCAGAGTAAACTAGTTTGCGTTTAGAACAAAACGTTATAATGCGTTAGCGTTTGCGTTGGAAGGCAAAACAATTGTCCGGACATCATGTCCGACCACAGTTGGGATTTCATCGGATATTGGCAAATTTTGGTCGGCCATTGTCCGATGACCGACTGTTATTTGCAGCCCTGTGCCAGGCACTCTACCGCGGTCAAACGTCTGAGCATGCAAACAGAAATAAACTACGCCGAAAAACCTCAACATTACACCGTGTTTTAAAAACGTCTAAGTTTTTTGGTAAACGTCTAAAAAATGGTAAATCAACATAATGCTGGAAATATACTGAACTTTGTGTTTGAAAAGTCTAAACTTCTCCTTTGACCTACAGTTGTAGAGAAATCGAGGGTTCGAGAAATTGGGATTCCACTTTACTTTAGTTTTCTTTCGCAAATTTATTACTATCAGGGTTTCGATTTTTCTCGCAAAATTTGCGTGACACCGGATTGTTGTAATGGTTTTCCTTAAATTTGCGCGGGAAATTGGCGCGCGGGCGAGCAGAATTTACGCCTTTGCGCATGCTTGAGCATTTGACCGGGCGTTTATTTTAATTACTTTAATTTTGTTATTTTAGCGAAACAGCTTCATGAATGGAGCAAAACATGTGGCTATAATCTCAGATGCGGCTAGTACTGGTGAGTACTGTTAGTAGTTTTAATATCCTATCATAACAAAGCAGTCAGCAGAATAAAGAAAGTTCTCTAAGAGTTTTGTTCTTGTTCATTATCTCTCACAGGAATCTCATTACATGCCGACCTCCGGGCAGCCAATCAGTGTCGTCGTGTTCACGTGACCATCGAGCTGCCGTGGAGTGCTGACAAAGCTGTACAGCAGCTGGGAAGATCACATCGATCAAACCAAACAAGGTATTGAACAATTTCTGTCCAAAGCGTGCCAAAGGTGAAAATGGAAAAAGTCGCAAATTATATTCTGTGAAATATTGAAAAACAAACGTACCACATGAAAGTACTGCTCAATAGCTTTCATTTCAATGGTCACACACTAGGGTTTCATCCACAGACTCAAAGTTAGAACCACCTTGTACAGCATAATAAACAGTACCGCATGAAAGTACTGCTCAATAGCTTTCATTTGAATGGTCACACACTAGGGTTTCATCAGACTTGTTAAGCTTGATATAGGATATAGGATATTGATATATTTTGTATGTTTTTTCTTTTTTTAGTGGACCAATCTATAAACTTGTAACTACAAACTTGGGTGGCGAGAGAAGATTCGCAGCGGCTGTGGCTCGCAGGCTCCAGTCACTAGGTAATGTAGAAATACATGTATTTTTGCCAACCATTGTGCCAAACAGGCAATTAAAGGCCTTCCGAACAGATATTTCACTGAAACAATCCGTAGGGTGCCGTTGATCAGCCCGGGCTAAACGAGAGAAAACTCTCAACGAGTCTCGAGAAAAATTTGAGCAGGCTCAAATTCAATGAGAGCGCACGAGAGTCGACTTGAGCGCACAAGAGTTTCAGGCCAAACGAGAGCGAGAGTTCCTTCTCGTTTTGCCCGGGCGTTACCACTAATTGAATTGTTTTTGCTGTTAGGTGCTCTTACAAAGGGAGACAGACGAGCTGCGACTGGGGCCGACTTAACTCAGTTCAATTTTGACACAACTTATGGCCGGTCTGCTCTCAGGAATATGTACCAATCCATAACTTTGGTATGTTAGAAAGCTTGTTACAAAATCAAGAAACGTTGCTTTGTTGGTATTTTATTAAAATCGCTTGCTTTGTTCGTTGAGCTACATGTATGTTTTATCGGTTTTTCTCTTTCCTCAGCAAACCATTTGTCCAGGAGTCCCTTTGTCCAAGGTTCTGTCGGCTGCTCAGATTCCTGATAAATATGAATTTATAGAGTTTAACTCGATGGCCAGGGTAAGTCAACCACAAGCTATATAGCTGTAATAATTATTGCGGTGATTTTGAACACAGACAACAAACGTTAACATTGTAAATCCCTGTCACGCCGGTTTTGATGATGCCTTGTGGCTTCCACTTCCTCTACGCCCCACCCCCTCCCCACTTTCATTCCAATGCTACCACCCACCCCACCCCCCAGTGGTGCTTTTCTTATACCACACATCTTTATCAACTTCAAGGTGACAATTGACTAAGTGCTTCATAAGTCAGCTGGTTGTACAAGCGATACTCCCTAATCTTGTGGAATTCTTGGCAGTTCGAAATAATCGCGTAATTGGTTAATTCAATCACGTTTTTCTTCTATTTTCTTTCGTAGCAATGTCTCATATCCATGGGTGTGACAGACGCCAGTTTTGTGGTGAAGGACAAAGAGGCCAGCGATGTCGGAAGATTTTTAAACCGCATTTTGGGGCTTAGCGTAGAGAGACAAAATTTGGTAAGGGCAAAACGGCTCATTGTCCCATAAGTCCTGGCCACATAGACAGACGCTTCTACTTACGTCTTCGTTTGGCCAGGACTTGCGCGCACTTCGTTGACTTGTGATGACTTGCGTTCACTTTGATCGAGACGCAAGTTTTTCACCGTTTGGCCACCCAACGCAAGTTTTTTTCTTTTACTTCTAGTACTGAATTGCAGCGCGCGCAGGAGCTTTGAAATGGCTTTTTGGCAACTTGCGTGCATCTGGGAGTAAACTTGCGACTCCATTTGGCCACCCAACGCAAGTTTGTACGTAAGTTCATATTTCAAACTTGCGGCTACTTGCCTCTTCTTTTGTAGAGTAGCTCATCGATATATCATTGTCAACTCGGGTTTTCGGCACAGCTAAAAAGAAAGCTGTGAAGTCTTCGACAATTCCCGAGAAATACGCGAAGAGTTTCCGATTCTTACCGACCAATCAGAAAACAGCACGAACATTCCATAAGCCGTCAAGTCAGCTTTACGTCATCAACATACATCATGTTGCTTAGCAACATCTTTGCCGAAAATCACGAGTTCAATTAATTCTCAGATGGATATATAAATTTGTGTTTTTTGTACATATTGTGAGAAATACTTATTCACTGTTTCCTTTTTGTTTGTAGTTATTCTCGTATTTCTGTGAGTGCCTTCATGCTACGATTGAAAATGCAAAACGTGAAGGAAGGTACGTACTTGGACCTTCTCTCCCTTCTCTCAGTTAAATACACTGCAAGCCTGCAACCGAAGTTCTTTCCATGAGCTACCTTGTGGAACTGTGATCGTTTCTGGATGCTGTGGGTACATTTTGATGAAACGCTTTTTCTCAAACCGTCGAATTCCGCTGTAGAATTTAAACAACTATTTTAAAGATACAGTCAACTCTGTACAGCTCCGCAAATGATCCCGGGACCGCAAATGATCCCCGACCGCAAATGATCCCCAAATTGGACCGCAAATGATCCCGACCGCAAATGATCCCCAGAATGGACCGCAAATGATCCCGCTAAAAATCGAGGAATGGCGTGGACGGTGGACGCGATTTTTTTCCGATTTTGAATATTTTCTGTGCACGCTAGACATTTTTATGACGGAAGTGATATATATTTTTTATTACTTAAGGCATTGATGCAGATTTTAGAAAAAAAATAAACTCAAAATCACTGAACGAGAATACCAGATATATTCTAAAAATAGTTAATTCGAGAAGGTGTTATTTTTGGTTTCGCTGTAAACTTCATCCGCGTCAAGAATGATTGCAGATTTATATTGCTTTCGCGTCACCAAGATTCATTTATCTATAAATTTCGAGATTAAAGACGGTATTCTGCGCCATGAAACAAGCTATACATGGAAATTGAAACACCCGTTACAGCAAACTACTTCACGAAATCGGCAAATAACATTTCCGGTGAATTATCGTGATTATTCATGCTGTTTGGCGGCATCGACTGCATTTAACGCCCGGCCCACTTTGATGAAGTGTGAAAACTGTGAATTTTTTTTCAGGCTAAACTCACTCTCAATCAACAACACGAAATTTTTAAATTCTCCTTTTTATTGTCCGTTGCAAAGGAATTGAAAAACAAATACGGCGAGGGAAAAGTCACAGAGGAAATTTGTCCTAATTGTGGAAAGAAGTTCCAGTGCTATACCCAAGGAGTTTTGAGAGTGGTGGAGCTTTACAGGTCTATTCAGACGACAACGTTTTCTGTGATGTGTGCGTGTTACATGAAATCAGTTAAACAGTGTGGACGGAATTCATCGAGCAAATTGTGAAACCTGGACGGAAACTAATTAAAGTAAAAGTAGTAAAACATTGCGTTGTTGCCGTCGAAGTTGCCAGTTATGGTCAGTTATGTTATTGTTGAAATAATTGAAATGTACAATGTTATCACGAAATATCAAAGTGTGATAAGTCACGTCGGACTTATGAACGTTTATAGTAAAGGAAGGATATGTAACGCTTTCATATATATAATCTGCTCGAAATACAGATTAAATGAAATAATATTATTAACAAATAAAAAGGAGAATTCAAAAAAATCGTGTTGTTGATTGAGAGTGAGTTTAGCCTGAAAAAAAATTCACAGTTTTCACACTTCATCAAAGCGGGCCGGGTGTTAAATGCAGTAGATGCCGCCAAAACAGCATGTATAGCTTGTTTCATGGCGCAGAATACCGTCTTTAATCTCGAAATTTATAGATAAATGAATCTTGGTGACGCGAAAGCAATATAAATCTGCAATCATTCTAGACGCGGATGAAGTTTACAGCGAAAACCAAAATTAACACCTTCTCGAATTAACTATTTTTAGAATATATCTGGTATTCTCGTTCAGTGATTTGGAGTTTATTTTTTTTTCTTCTAAAATCTGCATCAATTCCTTAAGTAATGAAACAATATATATCACTTCCGTCATAAAAATGTCTAGCGTGCACAGATTCAGTTATTGGAGAAAATATTCAAAATCGGAAAAAATCGAGTCCACCGTCCACGCAATTCTCGATTTTTAGCGGGATCGTTTGCGGTCCATTCTGGGGATCATTTGCGGTCGGGGATCATTTGCGGTCCAATTTGGGATCATTTGCGGTCGGGGATCATTGCGGTCCGGGATCATTTGCGGAGCTGTACAACTCTCTCTAAGCGGACACCACTGTAAGGCGGGCACCTCTCTAAGGCGGACATGGATGGATGGCTGGTCCCGACCGAATTTCACTTTGTTTGTCTGTGACTAAACTCCCTTTAAGGTGGACACCTCTCTAAGGCGGGCAGCTAGAGCTGGTCCAAGGATATCCGCCTTGGGGAGAGTTCACTGTATACAGAAATGTATTGTAAACACAACTGGAACCTCAACCCTGTCATTAACGTTGCGTGACATTACACAGGTACAGTGAAGGCGTGACAGACATATCCGGGTCTTCAATCACGATGGTCGGCGGTCCTCAACCGGTTTTCACCGACTTCCAGGGAAGTCTCATGGGAACAAAGTAAGTAGTCAACACTGTAACATAAGTTTTTTTTAATTGGCAGTTGTCAATCACTGTGTCATTTATACAAGGTTCAATTTTATTTTTCTCTAACAGACACGTGACTCTTAACGTTGACCGCGGAATAGACTGGGACTCGGCCGTCAAGCTGTTTCAAGAGAATGGGTCTAATAAGCTGGATGGATTTTATTGCTCCAAAAGGGAACAGAAAGGAAAACGACTGTATCTGTTGGCGATACAGAAGAAGTCCTCGACACGTCTTTTCAACATTACAAGGTAAGGTCACTGGGGGGGGGGGGGGGGGAGACCTGGAACGTTTTTTTCTATTTTTCTCTTAAGATCGTCCAAAGCGCGAGCGAAATAAGAGCTGCGGGGATTTAACGAATACGAACGCTAAAACGGCTGTGGACAGACTATGGGAACGAGGTTGAACGTCCAGTCTGGAAAAGAGCCTTTTTCTTTTCCAAGGATCTTTTGAGCCTGCAGTATTCTACTCAGTGGGGGTTGCTATGGTCACGTACTGTATATTGCTGGTATTGTTTTGTGATTTGAATAGGGGCTCAAACTGCTTGATCTGGAATCCAACATACCAACCTTTATACTAACCATTAGTTGCTCGTTAAAGATCAGTGTATCAACTGTGAACTCGCGGTGTTCTGATGTGCATGACATCTTTCTTGCAGACCAAACACAGGTCGATCGCCATTTGAAGAAGAAAAGGCTGATTTGCTTCACAAGTACAACAAGATTTCACTTCAAGATGCAGGTGAGAATTAGTTGTAGGGCCCTGTTACTTTACTTTACGTCACTAATTATTTTATCGTTGTTGTTTTTGCTTCAACAGAGGCAGGATGGAATGCGCAGTATGAAAGAACGACAGATCGCTGTATTCATGGTTTAGGATGCAAGACTGGACCTTCCTGTAAAAGTAATTCTCAAACTCATTAATAATTCATCAGATCATAACCGTGTCGGAGGTTAGATACCCGGTATTAATTAGCATAGATTTAAATTACGATTTGATTTCTCCGTTAACTCCTTAGTTTTTGTTTCGATTGATAAGATATATCAAACACTCGAAACAGTGTTTCATCCGATTTCCAAACATCTCGAATTTCGTCAAAAATACTCCGCTGTGCGTCGTATTTTCAACTCTCTTCTCGGTGTTTGGAAATCGGATGAAACAGTTACACTGTCTCTCATGTTTGATATATTACCTCAAATAGTGCCAGCTTTAAATCTCGTTCTTTCGAACGTGTTTTAAACCAAATCGCCGGATTGTTGTGCTTAAACTTTAAGCAAACATTTTCGTTTCAATCAATTGTCGAACTTTTCTCTTTCAGCTGGGTGTCGCATCACTGAAATCCATTTATTGTGTGGTGGAATTATTCCACTGTTATCTGCTTTGGAATTGGCCATGGCAAAGCACGCAGATAAACTTGGACTTACGTGAGTAACCCTGTTTGTTTGTTTGTTTTTGTTTGTTTTGTTTTTGTTTGTTTGTTTGTTTGTTTTGTTTGTTTGTTTGTTTGTTTGTTTATTTATTTGTTCGTTTGTTTAGAGCGGTTTTCAAGGGAGTGCAATAAAACCAAAACCAAAGCAATTTCAATGACCAATCACAACAAACGTAAACAAACACAAGGAACCAAAGCAAATACGTGTAACTGACGCCAAGCGCGGGAAAACGCGTGCGACCAAGTCACGATTGCTTTTAGTTTGGCATCTGATTGGTTAAGAAAGTGGCGCGAGTTTTTCGAACCAATCAGAGAGCGTAGTAAAGCTAAACTTTCGACACTCATTGAAAACGGCTCTATTGGTTTGTTCAGCTCCTTTCAGTTTTCTGCTTACTTATGATTCTTGTGTTTGCTGCCACAGTAAGGAGAGTCGCTCTCTAAGAGTAGTCCGCGTTGAGCTGGATAATGGTCAGCGGCTGGTTGGTTTGCGTTACCCAGAGCAACTCATACCGGAAGTTACATTTTTTCTAAAGGAACAAAAACTTATCGACGCCGTCTTAGTAAGTGTCATTTTGTGTTCGTATTGTACTCATTTGCTACATAATGTTGGGAGGATGTTGAGGTGGGCTTCTATATGAAATTTGAAAATGAAATTTGTTTTGTAATTTAATTGTACAGCATAACATTCACAGTACCACATGAAAGTACTGCTCAATAGCTTTCATTTGAATGGTCACACACTATGGTTTTATCCACAGACTTAAAAGTTAGAACCACCGTGTACAGCATAATAAACAGTACTACATGAAAGTACTGCTCAATAGCTTTCATTTGAATGGTCACATGCTAGGGATTCATACACAGTCTCAAACGGTACAACCACATTTATTGACTCAAGGTTTGACTCTGGAAGTCAAAGGGTTACAAGTTTCCTTTATTCCTTAGGAAAAACAAAATGGCGTCTTGGGTATAGCTGGGCCTTCAAAGGAGACATCGAAAGCCAGCCAAGGGTACGAAGAAACCGAAACCTCGATCAACCCAAGAACTTTAACGAAGGCTACAACTCCTCTTGTTACTATTAAAAATTTCTTCAAACCAAAGTCTGTTGAAGAAACAACTGAAGGCAATGCCTCCGAAGCAGCCGAAGAAACAAGCGTAGAAAATGACTGTACTGAGAAAAAATGCAGTTCAGATGTTATTCAACAAGAGAACAGAAGCAGTCCTGGTCCGTCAATTAAAAATACGGCTAACAAACACGTTGTGCCAGAGAAAAGTAATAAAGGAGTTAAATCTATTTACTTTAAATCAAAGGGATCCAAACACGAGGGGCTCTCACAGGGTGGAGCGTCCGCTGCTGGGCCCTCTAGAAGTAACGGCCTTGTGCGCCATCTCTCTGGGCCCCTTTCAAAAGAGAACTTACAAGGAAAGATCTCCTTGAAGAGAAATAATTCCGACGAAGCTTCAAGGACAACCAAACGACAGAAGCAGTCAAGTATTCTTTCTTCGTTTGGGAAAAAGACGGAAAAAACAGTGGAGGAGACGAAGAAGGAAATTCACTGTCCTGTTTGTGGAGTGAAATTTGCAAGTGAAGCTAAAAATGCAGAGATAAACAAACACATCGATGGTTGTCTCGCTAAATGAGGGTTTTTCAGTGAGACGGTTCTTGTCATAAATTATGATAAGTAATTCACGTGGCAGTGATTTATGATATAGGATGAGCATTAATTAAGGGAGGAATAAAACTGGTGGAAAAAAAGGCTAGAGCGATTTTCAATTGAGTGTCGAAAGTAATCTGGAATTGCTTTGGTTGTGCTTTACTGCTCTGTGATTGGCTCGCGCCACCTACTCGACCAATCAGATGCAAAAGCCAAACCAATCGCGACTTGTCGCTCGCGTTTTCCCGTGCTTGGCGCCGGTTACGTGTATTTGCTTCGAGTTTTTAATTGGTTCGTTGTGATGTTAACGTTTGCTGTGATTAGTCACTGTTAGGGACTGTGCAATAATTATCAGGAGGGGGGGGGGGGTTGGGGAAAATGGGCTTCATGTAGCCAAATATTAGGTAATACCCCCCCTCCTAAAGGAGTGAATTTAGTTATCCCCCCCCCCCCTCTAATCAGTCAGAAATTATGTACGACCCCCCCCCCCCCCCACCCCACAGTATACACACACCTTTATACAAGTAAGCTGCTACATTTTCTCTACTACACGCACTAGTGTGGATTAAAATCTTATAACAGAAAGAAGGGCTCCTACTGCATGTTTAAATTGTTGGACATCCGCGTCTAGAACAAACATCACCTCCGTGACAATGTTCAACAGAACCATAGCAGAAGGAAAAGGGCATGTGTGTTATTTTCAGGTCCGGTGAAGGCTTGCTAGGAAAATTTTTCGGCCCCCACCTTATAAATAGGTATGGGATTCGCCAATGTAATATGTATTTTAAATAAAATGTTAAGCCCCCCCCCTCTTGAGTGACTTATTTTACCTAGAGAGCCCCCCCCCTCTCCTTGCTTTGATTTTACTTTTATGCCCCCCCCTCATGGTTTTCCAACCCCCCCTCCTGGTAATTATTGCACAGTCCCTTATTGCTTTGGTTTTGGTTTTGGTTTTACGACACTCAGTTGAAAACAGCTCTAATGATACACACCAAATTAGGCGACCGCCGCACCAGAGCACGTCGTTTATGGCAGTTTAATTTTTATCAATTTAACATACTAATTTTAAATCTTCATTTTCCCTATTTATTTCACACCCGTTCATCCCCTTCGTCTTGATATAAACATTTCAAAAGTCGGCAAAAGATATTTTTCTGGGACCTTGTTCATAGATTCCAAGAAACGTTAAAGAGATAACTAAAGATAAATGCAGAATGTTATGAAAAACAGCAAATTATTCACCTATTTATTTTATTTTATGTTATGAAATGTTATTGTTTGTTCTTGGCTTTGACCACACAAAGGACTAACTGTTTTAAATTTAATGCAGATTGTGAGCTGTAATAAGCTTACACGCCATGAAAATGTAAAAAAATATAATCAAAATGTGAAAAAGAAAAATTAGGTAAATAACAACAATTGAGGTACGAATAAAGAATGTTTAAAAAATCAGTTCAAAGGATTGATGTACACTTGAAGCCTCCCCGCCGCTAACATGTACCGCGAAATGCCGTCCACGTTCGCAGCCTACCACGTCGTTGATTTCCGCTCATACTACAATCTCGTTCCCAGAGTCCTCGTTACCCTTGTCCAGCGGTGGAGCGGCCAACAAGGACCTCTGGGATAGAGTGATCCGCCTGACTTGCGCAGTAAGACCGGAAGTCCAAGAATCTTGGCTTCCGTCAGTACAGTTGAAACATGCGGTCGAACACATGCGCAATAGAGCCGGAAGTCCAAGAATCCTGTCATGGTGGATCGCTTCCCCCCAGAGGTCCAGGATTGTGACCATCAACTAGATTTAATTTGATGTAAAATGGTCAGAATTCCACATTTTTCGTAGTACTTTGAACCTCCAGAAGGTGAAATCTTCTTTGTTCGTATCTAACTGAGATTTCCGTCATTCACTTTTGTTCTCAAGTAGATAGCGCGTGAGTAAAAATGTTCTCTCCTAGCGCATCTCTCGCGTGCGCCCCCACCAACTTGCGTCCTACTACTGCGCAAGTTCCCCCTGAATTTCAGCCGGCTAGCGACTGTGGCGCTGCTACAGATTTTTATAAATCAGGCCGATTTTCGTCCGCTCAGTCATAAAATCCCAAATCGGGCCGACAAATCGTAGCGCGTAAACCGGCCTATAGCTCAGCTACTTCCTTTTTTGCTTTCAAAATTATTGAATTCCGTATTTCCTTCTTAGAACTTTACATATGCCAGGAGCATATCACCCTGGAGCCTCCATCTCCCTTATTGGGCCTATGACACAGCGTAGTTACACCTTGAGCTATTTTTAGAATTACTTTTGACGCGAAAATCACCCGTTGCGAGCACGAGCACGAGGCTGTCATTCATGTTTCAGATTAAAAATAAAACCAAGAATGGACGAGAGGAACGTGGAATAAAAACTAGAACGGCGGAATGTCGTGAATTATCACTATTGTCCGCGGATGTACACGGAAATCTTTTCGCGGGAGAATGATTCTAAAAATAGCCGAAGGTGTAACTACGCTGTTGTCATTAATCAGTACAGATGGGGAAGGCTCCGGGCTGATATGCTCCTGCATATGCACGTTATCGCTAGTAGTCCCAAGTACCTGGGGCTGGGAACGGTGACGTCATGTTTCGCGCCAGAAGGAAACGCCGCCTGGGTACTAGGGGCTGTGGCGTGACCTGAGCTTTTACAATTAAGGACGGTGCCTCCTATTGTTACTGCGCATACGTTCTGCGCATAATTTCTCGCGTCATTAGCGCGCGCGCGCTCGAGCGCGCACATACAGAACATTGCAAAATCTCTTTAAGGCTAAGCTCGGCAGGGAAATATATGGTCGTTTTCTTCATATAACTTACAAAAACGCGTGGTGACCCCTACTTTTTATGTTATAAAATGGAAGCGGTAAGCCTGTTAAACATATGATTAATTTTTTGTTGTGTGCAAAAGTTATTTAGACTGTATTTGGGTATACCAGAGGAGAGCTGTCAGTGTTGATAATGGCTACGTTGCGATGATTTTTAATTAAAAAACACATAAACAGCAGTTGTTATATTACCATTTGTTAAGTATTTTAAAGCTTTTTTATATTTATTGTTGCTTTCGTGTATGTCAAGGCAAATTCAAACGGAATCTGCGAAAAAATATGTTTTTCTTTTTTTCCGAGAAAATGCTATTTCAGCATTTTTTTCCAGATTGAAGCTTGATTATCTCTAAAAAATGCGTGGTTACCCCCAATTTTCTTTTTCGATTCCAATAGCCCTTGCTAAGATCTGCTTTTCCCGCATAGTCATAAACCGCGCAAAAATACTTTGGTATTAGGATGCACCGTCCTTAATTTATGCATGAAACAGTAATCCCTGCTAATATATGCGTGATCTGTCAGCTACGCTTGGTTGCGAACATCAACAAGGAAAAATTACAAATCAGATAAAATGGCGTTTACTTTGACTAAGCTTGTGACCTCGTTCCAATCGGCTTTCAAAAACAATTCTGGAGCAATCAGAAACACAACTGTGGCCCTAGTCGTTTTTGGCATCAACGCTGTTGTTCAAAGCGAGGATTTTTTCCAATGTCCGCCAGACGGGTTTATATTCTATGCAAGCTGTTTCTTTATCATCCCAGCCCTGTTTCTGTTCCTTGTTACTATATTCCTTCACAGCGGCTTTTGGAATCTCGTACGTGGATGCTGCTATTATGAAGAACAGGAGAGACGAGGTGCTAAGCGTTGCTGTTGTTTTCTATTCCCTCGCTGGCCTTGCAGCAAGAAACTCGTTGAAATCCTCTTTCAAAGTTCCTTGTCAGGCTTCATGTGGATTTTCTGGGCCTTATTACAGCGTGATTATTTCATCTGTGGAGTTCTTGGAGGAACAAAGAAGGCCAAACTCTTCAACACTACAGCCGAGCAGAAATTGCAGATCGAAGCTGACTACGCGAATGCGGG
Source organism: Desmophyllum pertusum (assembly GCA_029204205.1). NCBI lineage: Eukaryota > Metazoa > Cnidaria > Anthozoa > Scleractinia > Caryophylliidae > Desmophyllum > Desmophyllum pertusum. Next base: position 2,648,783 of record MU825400.1, read on the forward strand.
AAAAAACTCGCAGACAGCTGCGCTGTTGCTCCTTGGCGTTGCATTGATTACAGCGCTTGTTGTCGTTTCTGTTCAACGATGCTGTTTTCAGCGAGAAATCGGCTCATTGCCAAGTCCTTATACCTATCAAAGGCTCGAGTCTGAAGCGGCAGTTGACGCATTCAAAGAAAACATGGAGAAGCTCGCACAGGGACAAGGAAAAAGACGAGCAGATTTGTACTTCGCAACGATGTACAAAGAGAATCCCTCCGACATACTCAAAAGCGCTTATCAAAATCTCGTCACGGTGAATAAATTTGACGAGGCGTTCCCATCTTTGGAAGATTATCAGCATCTCCAGGCACAAGCAGCAGTCACGGCGTTCAAGGAAAGAGTTCAACAAGAAGGCAAACAAAAAGTCGAGCTGACTTTTGTGGACACAACATGGCATGAATATGAAGCAAGCGACGCGTTTTCACTGGTCAACGACGCGTACGAAGCAATGGCGGATCGTTATCCAAGATCAACAGGCGACAGAACACAGCCATATGTAAAAGAAAAGACCGCAGACGGGGAAGGAAGTTTTTCTCGCGGACGAGTGAGCGATGTCGAAATGCTTCCAAGAGCATAACAATTGCTGAAGTTTTATTCGTAATCCGAGACACAGCCTTAGAACCCGGAACTTTCTAAATGTTGTATAAAAGAAAGATTGTACAGTCACGTCGAAGCTCCCGTATAAAGCGGACACCCTCTGGAAGCAGAAAAAGTGTGCGCAACTGGAGATGGCCGCATTTCTGGGAATGTGTAAACACAGAGTTTGTTTGTTGAGCTAGAGTTCAAACGGGATTTTGTCAAGGCGGTACCCTGGGCCCAGAGGTTTTCTTTCTTTTCTTTCTCAATCGAACACCGCGTGCTTCGATCGCTTTGATCAAGTTCAGAAGAAGAAAGAAGAAAGAAAACCTCTGGGACCAGGGTATCAAGGCGGCCGTAGAGCTCGAGAATGTCCGCTCAGAGAGCTTCGACTGTATTGTATCAGACAAAAGCAGAAAAATGCAATAATTATGCATGGATTTAACATTTTTTGCTACTTTCTGTTTTAAAGGAATGGCTACTAGGATTGTTATATGCCAGTTTGCAGGAATCGTAGCGTTAGCTTCGTCGCGTTGCTACACGAAGAAATTTTACCCCCCATCTGTGACCCATCTGTCGCATTCTGTGAACAGATGCTGTAGACCGAGTGTAGACTGGTGCAGATGAATAGCAGTTATTACAGACGGTCAGCGGTTTGACATGCAAACGAGGCGAAAGGGTCAATTTGTTAGCTGTTTGACATGCAAACGAGGCGAAAGGTCAAATCTGGTATTGTTAGCCGTTTGACATGCAAACGAGGCGAAAGAGTCAATCTGGCATTGTATTTACCCCTCCCCCCCCCCCCCCCCCCCCGACTCAATTACCAGCCGCTGTTCGGGAAAATGAGCCAGAACGAAGACCGGACTCGAGAGAGCGGCAGAAATCGAGCCTAACTCGTTTGCATATTTTTTTAAAAACAAAAGAATATTTGACTTTGGGCTCAACTGTAATAACAGCTATTGAAACGATGACGTCTTCAACGTGCTTTATGATCTGACTAGCCTCCTACGCAGACGCTCTTTGGGCTCGTCACGCAATCTTTCCTCCCCCACGAACGTTCGTGGGGAGGAAAGATTGCGTGACGAGCCCAAAGAGCGTCTGCGTAGGAGGCTATGATCTGACAGGACTAATTTAGCGATTTTTGTGAATTTTCGACATTTCGCATAATTTTTAAAAAAACCAAGTCCATGAAACGGTTAATCGACATTTATTATTGTTATCCTCAAAATAATTATCGGCTTTGCAGCTAAATTAATGTTAACGTTATAAAAGTTAAATACACCTGCGATGGTTTAACATATAATACGCGCGGATATTTGTGATTGCGTAATATTTTTCCGAGCCTCGTAGGGGCGAGGAAAAATGCGAGCAACGAGCAAAATGTCCGCTCGTATTTTATGTTTAACCATCGAATAAGGGATTTATTATTCTACTGCAAAATTTCCCGACTATTATGCTATTTTCCGTATTCGCTCGCTCGTTCAACTAGTCAATACCGTCTCATATTTTACGTGTTCTTGACCTTATATGGTGAAATGACGTAATAGTAGAATAATAAATAGAGGTTATTCAGCGGAAAGTTGTGTAATACGGCTGGGTATTTTTACGAGTCAGTTTTATTTTTTCGAGCCTTTAGGCGAGAAAAAATAAAAACTGACTCGTAAAAATGCACAGCCGTATTACACAACTTTCCGCTGAATAAATTGTTTATTAAACGACATAATATATTTCCTAAAATATAGGCTTTCAACAGTGTTTTCCGTAGCGCGCGGTCAGGGGACTGAGACCCGTGTAATACGGTCTCATATCTGCTCTCCTCTTTGTGCGTATTCGCACTCTAAAAACGTCACGTCGTATAATAAATAACGATATATAGCACCGAACGCTGTTCTTGTAGTTATTGCATTGGTAATTAATCAGGGGCACCCAACGACAAAATTTTCCTGTAGGTGTTGGAACGTCGTTTTTCGTTATAATTGTGCTGGCTTATTTTTAAACGCTAAGAAAAATGTATCTGTTCGGATACGTTAGCAGACAGCCTGCAAAACAGTCCGTATTTTCTCGCCTCTTACGAGGCTCACGCATCGCACACAATATCTCGAGAAAAAGGGAAACTGTTTTGCAGTCTAATACGTTAGCAGAACTTTCAAACTTCAGAAAATGTTAGGGATTGAAATCTTATTACCCGAATTTATTAGCTGAATTTGCCTTTCCGAAAATCTTAGCTGATCTATTTTTTTACCCAAAACGACATTTTTATCTCTCCGAAAACAAAAGGCATTAATTTTCCCATATTAAGAAAGTTCGAGATGACATTTCCCTAACATAATATCTGAGGTGTTTATAGGCCTTCCGAACATTCTCACCCTTTTCTACAATTGCCCGTTCCGAAGTTCAAAAAGGGACTGGGCACTAGTTTACCAATTGTTCAAATTACGTCATATTAAAAATTTAATCCCATCACCAGAAAGATCGCATGAAAATTAGTAAGCTTACCAAGTTTGGTTATGTTACATTACATATAGTAACCAGGCTGTGAGCTGTCAAAGGTCGCCCAAATTCCATACAAACGTCTCTAATTTTTCTGAATTTTGAAAGCCTTCTACATGGTTGCAATCTAACGAAACAACCTCAAACTTGTAACTGACTAATTTTAATGTGATCTTTCTTATGACGGGCTCCAATTCTTAATTAAATTTAATTTAAAAACTCGTCCCCAGCCCATTTGAACTTCGGAACGGGCAATTATAAAGCCAAATGTTAAGAATATGCTGTATTCCATATACAATAACAACATACTTCCAGCTGTAGGGTCATTCCATCGACCCAGTGGCTGACCTCGCAATCCAATAGCTTCACAGGCACCTTCTATCGGATCGATAGAATGCTCTCGGAGCGCGCTCACACTCGCGCATTAAAAATTATATTATTACTGAAAGCTGGCAATAATTTAGTTTTATCGATATTCTATGTTTAGTAGATAAGCCACTGAGTTATGATAAAACAATTATACTGCTAGCTATTCGGTTTCTATTGACTTTGATAGTTGACTCGGGGCTTGGCCGGCATCACCAACAGTATTATTTAAAACCAAGAGAGGATGATATAAGAGAAGCATTCCCCCTGACATGGGTCTCTTCCAATGACAATTTTTTGAAATCTATTTTTAGCTTTCAGTCCATAGCTGAGCTATTTTAAGAGCGCTACATGATTGTTCATTTCGAGTAACGTGATGTCGGAGCCTCGATCAGAAGGGAACAAAAATAGCTCACCATGGCACGAGACAAAAAAAATATGGGAATTCTCTTAGATCATTCTCTCTTGTTGAAACACATTAGTGGCACAGGGTACCCAGAACCCATGCAGACGTGATTCAGTCAGTGCCACAGTAACGGTTGCAGCCACCAGATGGTGTACCATGGAAGTAGTAGACATAGTAAGCACCGCAGTTTCGCACTTTAATGTTGGTAGACTGATACGAACAGTCGTTCGACGAGCGAAAGTTTACCTGTCGAACAACCTGGCCATCTGCCACAGTAGGATGACCACCTTTCAACCAGCCTGGTCGAAGTGTGCCACATCTATTCCACGCTACACACTTGGTAGGCATCTTTGTTCCCGCAGCTCCTTGAAAACGAAACCAGCCAGGCCCGAGTGACTTGTCGCACAATTGATCTTTACTTGACACGTAAGTGGTTTTTCGCGTACCAGAAGTCAGGGTGTTGTAGATTTGACATTCTAAAACACAAACAAATAGAGACCACTTTGGATTTTGCTCAGAATATTGTGGAAATATCACTGATCGATGAACCCATCTCAACTGGGGGTCGCACGGTCGCAGCCGGGATCATTTTGTGTAACTGAGATGGTTTTCTCTCACAGTGCCTCTTTCCACCGGGATATCGATGTTATTAAATTGAGATTGCATTGGTGCACTTCTGTCCAGGAATGAACGCGACTACGAAAATTGCGATTTTTCGCTTCAGCAAACACATTTACAAATTTTACGATTTTTCGTCATTGGTTTGCGAAAAATCGCAACTTAACGATTTTTGTGCGAGATTTAACAATTTTTTTCACTTCTTTGTCTTGCTAATTACCTCATCAGTGACCAGAACCGGCTTGCGAATTTTACAAAATTGCGAAAAATCGCACCTCAACGATTTACGCCTTTAAACGAAGCGCAAGAACTTGTAATTTAAACAAAACCCGGCGCGAGGAGACCCAACACATGCATGTATTCGCAGAGATAGACATTTTTCTATCGCTGCGATCGCGAGGATATCGCAATACAGGGTCGCAACGATCGCAAAGTTGTATGACTTCATATGAGCTCATATGATCGCAAGGATCGCACAACACTTTTTTCTGCGATCGCAATTTTCGTAAAATTCGCAGTTTTCGTCAAGACCTCTCTGGCACCACATATGGATGTTTTCTCGTAACTTTGCGATTTTTCGCAATTTTCGTAATTTTCGTAAAATTCGCAAGTTTTCGTCAAGACCTCTCTGGCACCACATTTGGATTTTTTTCTCGTAACTTTGCGATTTTTCGCAATTTTCGTAGTTGCGTTCAATCCTGGAAATATCTCTCCATTGGTGAGGGAAAGAAAAGTCTGTGCTCGAGCCAAAGTAGTCCACACCGCCGGAACTTATCTCGGTATCTGTCTGTAAGCATGAAGCGACTAGGGGTATTGCTTCTTCGCCCCTTGGATGGGATGCTAGTCCACCGCAGGTTACCACCCCCACCTCACCCCTGTAGTTACTGTAGTTACCAACAAACCGGTGAAATTCGGCCGGGACAAGCCAGCAAGCTATGTCCGCCTAAGAGAGGTGTCCGTCTTATATGCAGCGTGGTCCGCTTTGATAGAGTCGACTGTATTACTGTTTCTCTAATGTAGACTTTTCACAGCCTCTTTATTTTCTCAAATCATTGTACGCGCCAAAAGAACCGCGAGGAAACTGGAAGTGAGCGAGACCGCGGAGCGCGAAGGAGTGGGGGCGGGGAAAGTCTCCCCCACTCCACTGGTCCCCCGTCTACACACACACACACACCAGGCTCCGCGTCTCTCGGAGGAAAAAAGAGAGAGGGGCTGTGAAGAGCCTAACTGCTACTTGCCTTTCGGCTCGCAGTTCACTCCGTCTCCAAGGAATCCTGGGTTGCAGGTACAGTTGTATGAGCCTTCAGTATTCTGACAAGTGGCGTCACTATGGCAACCGTGGAGGTCTTCTGTGCATTCGTCAACATCTAAAGAATGAGTAGCTTGTGTCACTAACTGAATAATATCTTTGTCATTGTGTTTCTACCAAACTTAAAATTCACCATCATTTCTTGCCATACATATCTCATTTATCGACAAAACTAATCCTAGCTGAGCATGCGAGAAGTTTTTCATGTTTGAAACCACAAGTTATAAGGCCCCAATCTCGTTCCCAGAGTCCTCGTTACCCTTGTCCAGCGGTGGAGCGGCCAACTAGGACCTCTGGGATAGAGTGATTCGCCTGACTTGCGCAGTAAGACCGGAAGTCCAAGGATCTTGGCGTCCGTTAGTTGAAACATGGGGTCGAACACATGCGCAGTAGAGCCGGAAGTCCAAGAATCCTGTCATGGCGGATCGCTTCCCCCCAGAGCTCCTTGTTGGCCGCTCCACCGCTGGACAAGGGTAACGAGGACTCTGGGAACGAGATTGATAAGGCCCACGAGTCTCCTGTAGCTCAGTGGTAGAGCATCCGACCGGTGTGCGGAAGGTCATCGGTTCGACTCGATCCTGTTGGGAGAACTCGGAAATTCTTTTCCGAGTAGCTTGTGTCACTGACTTTATGACATTTTACCTTTTTCACAGTAGTTTCCAGTCCATCCCGATGAATTACACGCACACGTGTAGTTCACGTGACCGTTCACGCACGTGGCATTGTTTTTACACTGATGCTTGACGCAGTAGTCAGCAACTACACCACAAAAAATGAAAGAAAATTGAAATAAATAATTTGTTTTCATTCTTCCGTTTTCAGGCACAAGTTAGAATAAAGTCCACTTACTTTCAGTTTTCATGTCACAACGAGCTAGAATGGAGTTTCCAGATCTCATGGAATCCAACCAGTAATTACCGCTGACCACTTGTCCTCCTTCACTCGCCTTGATCTCTCTACATGAATCAGCTGACAGCTCGGGAATAGAACCGAGGGGAACTGGGGATGAATGAAACAACCTCATTAAAGTTTATATTATCATTGTCAATGCAGAATTTTTTATCAAATGTTGACGACACGCATTACAGCAACATTCACTCTTTCTGATTAATTGTTATTACCTCTTAATTTGGGGAACTTTGCCATGTAATATCTGTCGTTGTTTTTGACAAAGTCCTCTGGCCTGGCCTCCTTTGTCCTGTTGTTCAACTCACATATGTCTTTGAACATGACGTAGTTGTAGCTCTGACATGTGACGTCAGAGTTACACGCGTGTCTGCAGTCATGTGACATTGGTCGAACCTTGAACGTCTTAAAGGTGTGGCCCTTAAGCATCATTTGATAGATGGGGTAAATGTCGGCTCCACATTGCTCGCTGACAATGTTGCGGAACATCAAAGTCACCATAAGTATTTTAACCAGAATCTGTTGCCGAGCCATTTGTGCTACATCAGGTAACAATAATCTCCTACGAAATAAAGATTATTTTCATTGATGAATGTAGAATATTATCTGGTTGCGCGGGGATATAAGTAACGGTATTAAATGCAAAGGTAAAGTTACTGAACAATATCTATGGTAGTCCAATCTTTACATGTAAACAGCGTCTATAAATATAATTGAATCATGTTATATTTAGACGCTGTTTAATAAAGGTTAGACTACCATAGATAGGTTATTTACATAACGTGGCCAAGAACCGAGTTGAACTCATGACTACCAAGCAATAAATGCAGTTTACGGAGCAGTAACGGGAGAGAGTAACTCCACTTGTAAATGACCGGAAATCTTCAGAAATGCGGAGAGAGTTAAAGGCCCTTATTTCACGTGGAAGCGTGGCCGATTAGTGAAGTTATAATCTGGTGCTCGCGGCCGTTCAACCCGGAGCCCCGGGGGGGGGGGGGGGGGGGGGGTACTCAAAAAGTTTTATACGGAGAGGCTCCGCCCAGAGGTCCAACCCCTTACCCTTTCATATACCATTTTTCACAGAAAAGGTACCCCTTTCATATACCTTCCATAGAAAATGGTACCCCTTTCATATACCTTCCAGAGAAATTATGAAAATGGTACCCCTTTCACATACCTACAGTAGAAGCACTGCATCCCTTTTCTATACCTTTGTAATGAACTTAATGAACAATATATATCACCAGAAATCATCAAGCATTACCAGATGTTAACCAAACAATAATATCATTTACTCGTGAAATCCCTACCCTTTCATATACTTCAACTCGTGAAATCCCTACCCTTTCATATAGTTCAACTCGTGAAATCCCTACCCTTTCACATACCTCGAGCCTAAAAAAGGACCCCTTTCGGGCGGAGCCTTCCCGTATAGTCCATTATAGGGAGTACCCCCCGGGCCCGGAGCCCTCTTCCGAAATAAATTACCGCAACTTGAACCATTCAATATACCGTTTTCTAGGTTGGTTTGGAATACGCTATACGTCACGATAATCATATAAACAATTCGAATTCTCAGGCGAAATTTGGTTGTAATTGTTTTGTTTTTTCTGAAAATTTTCAACACGTATGCAAATTAGACTGAGTGGAAATGTTTCTCTTGAATTTTCAATATCATTCATGCAAACAAAAACCTTTCGCGCGTAACATCTTTAATGGAGAGGTTGAAATATTTTTATTGTGGACTCTTTTGCTGTGAATTTGTCTAACGTATCGAAACCAAGCTAAAACGAGGCAAAACGGGCATCTTAAACGACTTTAGGTAATTTTCCTTAAACAACTGAAGATTCATATTTGCGATCAAGGAGAGAGAAGCAATACGAAGCGTTGAAACCTCTTTTCTTTACTGAGGATATCATAGACTGAGATATACGCAACTATGAGACAAATGAGATGTACGTTTAGAGTATATAAACTGGTTAGGACAAGAAAAAAATTATGGGCCGGGTTCTCCCACTTTCATCTTTTACCACCCTTGTAACAAATTTAGAAGGGTTTAGTTTTTAGGTTTTGTGGAATACAGTAATTAACTAGCTTCAACTTACCTGGATAAATTAAGCTGTTTTTTCCAGCCGAAGGAGAAAAATTCTTGTTACGGATCGACAGCCAACTGAAGAAAATAATTCCTCTTGGGCTGATAAACTTACATCTGCTGTTTGGCAGCTGAAGGGTCTGTTTTTATTTGTGTGTATTACATGTAAAAATAAACAATGGCCTAAGTGAAATGATAAGTCAATATTTTAAACCCCCTACAGCAGATATTCCTTGTATCATGTTGGGGTTGATATTTCCGAGCTAATTGTTTAGAGTTAGCCTTCCTTTTTAAAGCGCACTAAAATATGGTATTAAGCAAAATTACCCAAAGTCGTTTATGATGCCCGTTTTGCCTCGTTTTAGCTTGGTTTCGATACGTTAGACAAATTCACAGCAAAAGAGTCCACAATCAAAATATTTCAAACTCTCCATTCAGATATGGATAATACCTGGATAAATTAAGCTGGTTTTTAAGGGTAGTTTCAGCCAATTCCTCTTGGGTTGATAAATTATATGACTACTTGGCAGATGAAGAGTCTGTTTTTATCTGTGTAAAACTGACAAACAATGGCCTAAGTGCAATGGTAAGTCAGTAGCCTGCAGCAGGGTTAATATTGGAGAGCGATTGGTCAGGTTTAAGGTGGCCCGCGGGTATTTATCGGCTGACACGTCCTTTTTTAAAACGCGCTTTTGAACAGGAAAAACGTAAAGCGATTTCTATAATTTTTCAGAATCTGATAAAAGAATCCTAAAATAATATAAAATGATAAATTTTGTGGCGATCAAACTCGATTTGTTTCAGTTATAAGAGGTTTTTCCGTAGCCTTCCTTTTTATTAAAATGCGATTATTTTTCATACGCTACGGTGAATTTTTTTGTAATGACCTCAAACAGCTGGCAAACAGTTTAAGTTTACTCACAGCAAGTTACATGATAGACTTTCTCAAAGTCCGTTTTTCGCGTTTTGGTGATTTGTCAGTCAGTCGGAATAATCTAATATACCATGCGGGGTTTTCAAAGCGACGAGAACTTGGAAAGGCAAAAGTACCTGACTTTTGCGTTGTAAATTCTTCAAACCGTACGTTGGAAACACGCTAAAAATTGGTAGGGACCTTTGAAATATCCTGTTCTAGCTCCTGCTTGAAAATAAAGCAAAACAAATCGAGACATTTTTTGTAAGTTGAAATTATATAATTTGTTTATTTTTCTCAATCATTCGGCAAAAAACCCTCCATCTTTATCGACTGCTAATATTTTATGTAAGTTTCCGATCTCTTAGAATTTTACCCAAAAGTTTTAAGTGATATCAACCTTAAAAAGTGTGGGTACTCGGTCAGTATAGATATGGACATTTATGCGGCATTGCGACAGACGCAAGAACAGAGCAGTTTTTAAATAGCAAAATTAAGAGGTCGCTCGTTTGGGAAATCTACGGTACGGATTATCATGTAACTTGCTGTGAGTAAACTTAAACTGTTTGCCAGCTGTTTGAGGTCATTACAAAAAAATTCACCGTAGCGTATGAAAAATAATCGCATTTTAATAAAAAGGAAGGCTACGGAAAACCTCTTATAACTGAAACAAATCGAGTTTGATTAACCAATCGCTCTCCAATATTAACCCTGCTGCAGGCTACTGACTTACCATTGCACTTAGGCCATTGTTTGTCAGTTTTACACAGATAAAAACAGACTCTTCATCTGCCAAGTAGTCATATAATTTATCAACCCTAGAGGAATTGGCTGAAACTACCCTTAAAAAACCAGCTTAATTTTCCAGGTATTATCCATATCTGAATGGAGAGTTTTGAAATATTTTGATTGTGGACTCTTTTGCTGTGAATTTGTCTAACGTATCGGAACCAAGCTAAAAACGAGGCAACACGGGCATCATAAACGACTTTGGGTAATTTTGCTTAATACCATATTTTAGTTGCGCTTTAAAAAGGAAGGCTAACTCTAAACAATTAGCTCGGAAATATCAACCCCAACATGATACAAGGAATATCTGCTAGTAGGGGGTTTAAAATATTGACTTATCATTTCACTTAGGGCCATTGTTTATTTTTACATGTAATACAAATAATATTTGAAAACTCTGCCTATTAGGCAGATTTAGCAATGACGACGGGGACGTCACTTGAGGACGTGAGAGCGCGCGGAATAGTCTGGATCCAACTTTTATATCGACTTCCGGTGCTCCTGTTGCGGTCCTGTAGCCAAGTTCCATGACGCCATTTTGGTGGTTTTCACGTTGCGACCAGAACGCCACATATTTGCTGTCATTTTGCCGACATTTTGCGGCATTTTTCGCTGCGCACGGCGTCGTCGAGAAGTCCCCGTCGTCATTGCTAAATCTGCCTAATAATATTAATATTAGCGTCGAGATCGCAAGTCAGCCAGGCTGGCCCCATCGCAAGCCAGGGTTCAACATATAAAATGGAAATTCTATAAAATATACGAGAGAGTGCTAGAAACTGGGAAATAAACCCGTTATTAATACATGTATGTTAAATTCCATTTTTTTATTTTATTTCAGAACTAAAGAAATAAAATCTATGAAATCCTAAAAACAACCATGTGTAACTCCGCTTATTCTAGTTTTATACAAATGTTGCTCTTCAATGTTAGCCGATCGAACTGTATGTAGTCATCTGTCGGTATGGCGACCATGCATGGCAACTGGCAATCTCGTTCCCAGAGTCCTCGTTACCCTTGTCCAGCGGTAGAGCGGCCAACAAGGAACCTCTGGGATTTTTCGGCTCTACTGCGCGTGTGTTCGACACGGCCCGCCAAGATTCTTGGACTCCCGGTCTTACTGCGCAAGTCAGGCGGATCGCTTTATCCCAGAGGTCCTTGTTGGCCGCTCCACCGCTGGACAAGGATAACGAGGACTCTGGGAAACGAGATTGGGCAACTCAGGTTGCAACTCAGCGGGACTTCAGAGCGCATGTTCAACAGTTTCCAAACACAAAATGGAGGATGACTTTGTGTCCGAAGGAGCTTTGTTGGGTTCTTCCTTAAAAAAGAAAAAAGCGAAATCCCTTTATTATTTTTTTTTTTATTTTTCTACTGATTCGAGCAGTATTTTCATGTGCTGCTGTTCATTATGCTGTACAAGACCGGGTGTTTTTTTTTTTCTTCAATTTTGAAATTTACCGCTATTGAAAAAGTGAAGCTACTTTACAGCCTTGAGTTCATGTCATGATGACATGTCAATTCGAAGGGGGACATACACTGTCATGAGGACGAGGTCTACATCAGCAAGGTTGCTGCCACTAGCACTGCTGTCGGCTACTAACAGGCTTCAACAAATAAATAAACAAACAAACAAACAATGTACAGCTGGAGCCGGTAGGTGATGTGTCACGCTACATACGATCGTCACGCTTTCCTCCACAATCGAGGCTAGAGTAACTGGTAAATCTTTATTTAAGCAGGGTGGCCCATTCAGCTCTAGGCTGGTATCCATAGGGGCCCTGCGTCTAAAAAATACATTACTAAAAAAATTACTATACTAATTACAATAAGATAAAAAATACTATGATAAAAAATACAATACTAATTACTATAAGAGGCTAAAAAATACGTTACTAATTAGGGCCTGTTTACATGGAGGGAGGGTGACCCGGGTACCCGGGTCACCCTCCTAGCCGGGCTAAAACATAGCCCGCCTTACATGGGCGGGCTATTAGGGCGGGCTATCATATAGGCGAGCTATCTTTTTTTGGTGGGCTCTTGTTTTGGCGGGCTCATATTTTGGCGGACTATTTTTATTGCAACGGCGCGATTTATTTACGCTTAAAAGCACTACATAAGAAACATGGCAGCAAGAAGAAAGGCTATAGCGGCGATTTTGCTGTTTTTATTGCTTGTTCCGCCATTTTATCGCGGGTTTTCAAGTCCAACAGAGATAGCCCGCCTAGGAGGGTGACCTGGGTTGATCGTTTACATGCAGAAAAGATAGCCGCGCCTAGCCGGGTCACCCTGGCAAGCAGACAGGGTGACCCGGGTAGGCGGGTGACCCTGTCTGTCATGTAAACACTCCAGTGTGCTTTGTAAAGAAATGTATGAAAAGTTGGCCCTCCCAGGGTAGCCCGGCTAGGAGGGTGACCCACGTACCCGGGTCACCCTCCCTTCATGTAAACAGGCCCTAATTATAAGAAGTTATGATAAAAAGAAATGTTTTCCTAGGCGGCAGAAAGTCTGTATATTATCAGCGTTTACTATATTTACAGGGAGTTCGTTTAAAAATTTTCGCCGCCACTAAACGCGCCCTTGAGAAGTATCGTGCTCCTCGTTTAATTAGTAACCGTCCATTCCTACGTGGGGCAAACGACTGCCGCCTCGTACCGCGACTCGTACGTCCGTCCCGGAGTCCCGCGTCCCGCCTTAACGTCCCGCCCGTCCCACTTAGCGAACGCTGACCAGCAGCGTGAGAACTTGGTAGCCGAGCTTTGCCGGATCCTCTTCGGCAGGCACCATTACCCATCAGCTGCTCCGTTTCTTGGTATCACGCAAAATCGACGATCACGAGACGTATAAAAGCATGAAAAAGGTAAGTTTTGCACATGTTTTTGGCATGGTATATTAGGTAAAGAGTGCGTGACCGATCACTGTACAGGCCCGTAGCTAGCGGGGGGCAAGGGGGGCAGTTTGCCCCCTGCCAAGAATGGGTAATGCTTTCTGAAAAAACGAAAACTGCGTATGTTTTTTTCGCGTTCAAACAGCCGCCTTCTTGATAAAAATATATGCCGAGGGTCTTTCAAAAACAAGATTGAACATTTCAAAGGCTTGGTACTCGATCTCCCAGATTTTGCTCGGCATATTAATCAAGATGATGGGGAACGAAGAGGCGAGAACTTCTTACTTCTCAGGTAACTAAGATAGTAGTTATATTTTGACTGGCCCGGGTACCATACTAATTTGAACATTTACGATTGATTTGAGAAATATATTGGAGCGGAAAATACAACTGGAGACATCTTTTACACACGAAATAGACTAATAAATGTTTAGTGTACTAAGGCCGATATACGGTATGTATCAAGGTAACAAAACCCCGGAAATATTGCTGTAAGCACTAAAAATACCTGTCATTTTACACTGAATCGAGATTTTTTTTTGACAAAATATCTCATGGAAAATGCTCAAATAGCATTTCCGAGCCTCTAGATTTCAAAATTTTCTGGGGGGGCATGCCCCCAGACCCCCCTAAGCGGCTCGGCGCCTTCGGCACTCGCTTCATTGCCCCCCATTCAAAAAATTCTAGCTACGGCCCTGCTGTATTATTCATAAAGACAGTAAAGATTTCCATATCGCCCCGTGACTGTCATGACCCGGCACTGGTTCTGAACAAAGCTATTAAATTTTCTCTGATTTGTTGAAATACTTTTGGAGGGTGAATTTCTAGATTTCAACAGAGACATCCACGTTTTCTTTATCTTTTGGCTTCTTTATAAAAATCTATTTCCAGTTCCTACAGGTTGTCTAATACATGCAGTCACAGTGGCGGATGGAGGGGGGGGGGGGGGGGGGGGGGGGGGGGGGGGGGGGGGGGGGGGGGGGGGGCCCCCTAGATCCGCCAATAAGTCATGATACCAGTGCTCGAAATTAGCGGTCGTCCGGTCGTCCGAGACGACTAAAAAGTGTTTCGGGCAAACCATTTTTCAGTAAAACTAAGGCCGGTCGAGCCGAGAAAAAAACCTCCGGACAACCAAAGTATAAATCGATCGAAGTACTTACGTTTCTGTGATGTCCAAGCAGAATAACGAAAAGAAGTTATTAATTTGACACAGGAAAATAGCTCTAAATATAGGGATAATCTTCAGGTAATAAATGCGCTTCAGAGAATTGTGAAAATTGAGTCAAAACTCATAATTAGGCAATAGGTCAGATAATATTTTAAGACAACCAAGCAGTCATCAGGGAACCAAAGTCAGGGGTTTGGTTGTCCGGCATTTGGCATCAAGGACAACTTGGATTTTTTTTTTTTTCGAGCACTGTGATACAGATAATACACTCGATTGCCTTTCACACTATCCCTCAGGACAACAGTCCTTGCATAGAATGAGACTCAAAATTGTACAATGTAACAAGAAGTATCAAAGTGCATGTCACTCAAAAGGCTTCAGGTGTATATGATGGCCTTTTCTTGCTTAAAAAGGGAAAGTGGATGGGGGGAGCTGAAGTGAAGGCGGGCCTTTTTTCTTTGCTGCAGCATTTAACCCTTTCACTCCCAAGAGTGCTAAAGTTCAAAACTGAGGAAAAATCTTGAATTTCATTTTGCAAAATTGTCAAAAACAACAGCACCACCTGAAACGTATTGATCAATAGCTTTCATTTGAATGGTCACACACTAGGGTTCCATCTAAGACTCAAAAGTTAGAGTTCATTTATTGACTCAAGTTTGACTCTGGGAGTAAAGGGTTTTAAAAATATATTTATCGATTGTCTAACTGTCTTACTTCACTATTAGATTGAAGGATTAATTGCTGCAACACTAACTCCATTTAATAAGAGTGGGTAAGTATAATTATTTTTGTCAGCTTTTTTTCTTAAGATTTTTATAATAGCTTTCCCTCCAGGCCCTAATAGCCTCCTATGCCAGAGATAATTTCTTTGGGTCGTCATGCAATCTTTCTTCCCCACGAACATCTGCTGGGAGGAAAGATTGTGTGATGAAGCCAGAGAATGTCTGCGTAGGAGGCTATTCAGCAGTGTCTGACTGTTGACTAGGCCCTAACATAACCCTAACATTAAACTTTAACCTTAACCCTAAATTTCCAAACCCCGAGAAGAGAGTTGAAAATACAACGCGCAGCGGAGTAATCCTCAGTAAAAAAAATATCCGTCAACAGGGAACTGAATTTAATTGCAGTAGACGAATATGCTACACATCTTGAAAAGGAAAACATCAAAGGATTATTTGGTAAGTTAGTGTCGAATGACTATTTTCAGAGCTGGAAAAAGTATGGAAGATAAAATTAATGTTTGCAACAAATTAAACGTCAGCTTTAAGCCAAATTTCCTGTTCTGGGCATTTGATTTCAGTCCTTACATTTGTAACGAGTTCACCTCACATTCAACTTCGTTCCCAGGGTCTCTCTTCCCGCCCCCTTCCTCTCGCTCTAGGGGACGGGAAGAAGAGAGACCCTAGCAGGGCTAAAAATTAACGGTCGCCAGGTCGGCCAGTGGCGATTTTAAAACTGACCAGGGCGACTAAAGTTGAGGTTTGATCGCCCGAAGGGCGACTACGATATAAGCTTAGAAAAGTTGCAAAGTACGAAGTTAAAATAAATAAAATATGTACCGGTAGTTAAATTGGACTACCTTTCCTTTCTTTCCCTCAACTCTAAGTTCATTGACTTTAGTGGATTTTTAGTTCTTACGAGCCGATTTAAACAGTTTCACGAGTATTTAGATCGATCCGCAAATATATCTGGACGCCATTTTGATTTGTTATTGCCACGTGACTCCAGTCTTACCCAGAGTTCTATGTGGCAACGTTTTCGAGTCTCGCATGTTTATCGTCCAACATACTTCTCGCCAGGTTGGCATAGAAATAGCCCTTTTCACGGTTAACCTGAAATATTTGCATAACAATACAGCTAAACATAGAAGCGAGGCAATTTCGGGCACAAGCTGGAAAACATCGTGATTTTCTTGAGCTCCTTGAACTTTGTTAGTATAAAAATAGTTTTAAAACGGAGAACAACTAAATATACAACTATTTTTAGTTAAAATTTGCCGTAAATATCGTAACCCGATCTCCCTGTTGCTTATGCGAGTCTACTCTTTATTAATAGAGAAAATTTGTTTTACATTTTTTTCTAAAACAATGTAAACTAAAAGAATTTCAGTTCTTCTACATTTTAAAACTGTTTATATGCTAAAAGAGTTGAAGGAGCTCAAGAAAAACACGATGCTTTGCAGCTTGCTGCCCGAAATTGCCTGCTTCTATGCTCAAGTGTATTGTTATGCAAATATCACAAGCTAACCGTGAAAAGGGCTATTCTGATGTAAAACCCACAGAATGTGGAGATTTCTCCAAGGATGTGAGCCGCTGCCGTCCAAAAAAACCTAAAAACCAAGGAAGATGCAGTAGAAAGTAGCAAAACTACGAAAAGACGAAAAGGAAACAGGAATTTCAGAAAAGCTGGACTCAGGGGAGGCCGTGGTTGTCCAAGATAACGCGTTTTTGCTCCCTTTGTAAAGAGGCGGCAGTATTAAACCGTTTATTCAAGTAAATATGGTTTTTTTAATCAACTTGAGGAAAATAAGGGCCACTTTAATTTGGCCTGGGCCACTAAGAATTTAAGGAACTGGCCCGACTGGCCACCCAAGCACTGGAGTTAATTTTAGCCCTGCCCTAGGAACGAGGTTGTGCAACATTGAGACTGGAAAAGAAACAATAGTTAGAATAAAGCTTGGATAAACATGTAATCTATCAAATCTTGTATTGATTTTTGCCATTTTAGTGTGACCAGGTTAAAAATTATCAACACTCCTGCAGTTACAGATTGTTAATATTTACATCTTTTTTATTATCATATTTAGTCACTGGTACAACTGGGGAAAGCACATTACTGACAGTGGACGAGAGAAAGAAACTCGCAGAAAAGTGGATTCAAGCAGGGAAAGACAGGTTAAATGAAAATATGATGAACATGTAATCTCTTGGTGGCGGGGGGGGGGGGGGGGGGGGTGGGAGGTGCTGGGAATCCAGGAGTAAACGGCGACAGGAAGTCTATGGGAGGCAGGAGAATAGAGGGCGGGAAGTGGGATTCCCGTGGCGGAAACTGGTAGAAATATCAAAAAATTGTGTGCAATGGGATAAAACACAAAGAGGTGGAACCACAACAGAAGGGACGGGAACCGGGAGTAGATGGTACAGGAAGCGCGAAGTTCAGACCCCCCTGCCCCCCTTCCCTTTCTTCTTTAATGTGTGAATACAAAATGTCTTGCCGATAATAGAACACAAGACAAAGAGCCTGGCCAAACCAGCCAGGGCTTAAACCAGAACTAGCTATCCAGCGGGGTGGGGGGAGACGGGTCTAAATTTCCCACTTCCTGTACCTTGTAATTCACTCCCGGTTCCTGCCCCTTCTGTTGTGGTTCCTCTTTGTGCTTTTTCTATTGCCAAAATATTATGCAATGTTGCAAAACAATTTCATATTCCTCCCATCCCTGCTGCCTTGGAAATCCTTGCTTCTTCCACCTCCTGTAGACTTCCTGCCCCTTTTCACTCCCTGGGTTCCCACCCCCCCCCCCCCTGTCCTCCCTATCCAGTGGCTAAAGGGGAGGGGGGGGGGGGGGGGGTGAACAAAGTGAAGATGGGCCTTTTCTTGCTTGAATAATGGCGTGGGGGGCTGAAATCCAATGCAACTAGCCATTAGGTCAATGCCTCACCATACAGGTTATATATAAGACATACTGTGTGCAGGTTCCAGAAAATATCCATACTCCCCCTATGGAAGGTTTTTTGGTTTGAACCCCCCTCCCCCCTGGAATTTCCAGTTTAGCTTCATACTTTTGGCTTTTGAGACCCCCTCCCCCCCTGGAATTTCCAGTTTAGCTTCATACTTTTGGCTTTTGAGACCCCCCTCCCCCTTGGAATTTCCAGTTTAGCTTCATACTTTTGGCTTTTGAGACCCCCCTCCCCCTTGGAATTTCCAGTTTAGCTTCATACTTTTGGCTTTTGAGACCCCCTCCCCCCTGGAATTTCCAGTTTAGCTTCATACTTTTGGCTTTTGAGACCCCCCTCCCCTTGGAATTTCCAGTTTAGCTTCATACTTTTGGCTTTTGAGACCCCCTCCCCCCTGGAATTTCCAGTTTAGCTTCATACTTTTGGCTTTTGAGACCCCCCTCCCCCTTGGAAATTTCCAGTTTAGCTTCATACTTTTGGCTTTTGAGACCCCCCTCCCCCTGGAATTTCCAGTTTAGCTTCATACTTTTGGCTTTTGAGACCCCCCTCCCCCCTTGGAATTTCCAGTTTAGCTTCATACTTTTGGCTTTTGAGACCCCCTCCCCCCTGGAATTTCCAGTTTAGCTTCATACTTTTGGCTTTTGAGACCCCCCTCCCCTTGGAATTTCAGTTTAGCTTCATACTTTTGGCTTTTGAGACCCCCTCCCCCCTGGAATTTCCAGTTTAGCTTCATACTTTTGGCTTTTGAGACCCCCCTTCCCCTTGGAATTTCCAGTTTAGCTTCATACTTTTGGCTTTTGAGACCCCCCTCCCCCCTGGAATTTCCAGTTTAGCTTCATACTTTTGGCTTTTGAGACCCCCTCCCCCTCAGAATTCCAATGACCTTCCTTGGGTGGGTATGAATATTTTCTGGAACCGCACAATAATAATTATTTCTTTTTTCAGATTTGATCATATAATAATACAAGTTGGAACTTCAAACTTAAAGGATTCACAAGAGTTGGTAACCACATGGAATAGTTAGGGATTTCTTGAAAACCTGAATAACTCTTAATATTTTTGGAACTAACTTCATATCCATTATCTTAAGTTTTAAAAATTTATTGGTAAATGCAAAATTTAACTAGACGCTTGAGAATGAAGCTTAATTAATAGCAATCTTGGCAAAGTTTGGGTTGAGTATGCCACATTCTACTGAAGCAGTGAGAAGTGAGAAGTGCTTATTATATCAGAGAAAGGATGTTGAATTGCATGTTTTCTAAGTCAGTCTCTAACTAAATTATTTGTTTCATGATCTCTTTAAAGGCGAGACATGCTGAAGACACAGGAGCACCAGCAATCGCCTTAATGGCGACAAGTTTCTTTACTCCCAAATCTGTTGGTATGTGTTTTTTTCTCTTAAAAAAGCACATTTACAGTCAAGTTGTTATATAGACCAGTCAGTTGATAACCGGAAGTACAGTAAACATATAATATTCTTTTCTTTTCCTTTTCCACAGATGACCTTGTGGAGTATGTCCGTCTTGTTGCGGATTGTGCACCAAACACTCCTTTATTCTACTATCACATACCTGCCTGGACACACGTTCCATGTATGTATAAAAGCAAAGCAAACTATAAATCTTGTGATGATTAAAATGATTAAAGCGGTTCTGGTTCCCGCCCTTCCTTGATGCCCCCCCCACCCCCCACCCCTTGTCTGCCTCTATAACTAGCAAAAGACGGACTGTAGGTGGTATTTCGCGTTCCAAGTATTTTTAAAGTGAAAATAACGGAGGTGGCATACAGATTCGTAGTTGTGAGATATCGATTTTTTTTGTAATATAGCTGAAGTCGAAGTTATGCAAACTAACGGTTTGTAATCAGTTGCTCATTCTGAATGTAACCAGGCAGTCGCAAAGGAAAATTAATATTTTGAGGGACGAAAGAGTTAAACAGTTTCCAAATCTTTTAACTTACCGGTAGTTTTGTTGTCATCGCAGTTTTAATGGAAGACTTTTTGAGAGCTGCAGTGCCCAGGATTCCGACACTAGTAGGATTGAAGTTCACAAGCATTGACATGTTTGACTTGGGCCGCTGTCTTGTCCTCGATGATGAACGAATTCAGATTCTCTTTGGTGGCGACGAGGTTAGTTGTGTAAACAAAACGGTAACACCTGGAAGTATAATAAATTTTAGACCAATTTACTTATAGCAAGAAAGAACCTTTCAGGGCCCGTTTCTGGTGGGTGTATTTTTTGGGGGAAAGCGGCTTATAATTGAGAGGAATTTTGCGTTCCATTCCAAAAATGTTTGGGCTTGTATCTGAAATCGATTTTGCCTCTGAAAAATTTAATGATATGAAACACTCGAGACAGTGTTTCATCCGATTTCCAAAGGCCTCACATTTTGTGAAAAATGCTCCGTTACGCATCGTATTTTCAACTCTCTTCTCAGTGTTTGGAAATACATGATAAACTGTCTCTCGTTTTTGATATCTTACGTGAAATACCCCCAAGGGCAATCATATCACGTGTGCGAACACTGTAAGGGGTATTTGGGTTTTGACCTTGTGACATGTTTTCTGTTTTTCTGTAGATTCTCATAAAGTGCTTTGGCTATGGGAGCTTGTGCTACTGTTGGAGGGTGAGACAACTTTTATCATTTGTTTCCTTTGACGATTTTTATCGCTAGAAGTTTTGGGATTGTTCAAGAATTGTAAGCACAGACGTTTCTGTCGGTTTTTGCGTGTTCTATTCGACATCCCGCTCGCGATCCGGAAAAAATGCCATACTAATGACGTAAATTTACAAAGATCCGTGTAGTGTCTCTGATTGGTTGTTGGCTTTCGCGCGAAAATTCAAAACCGAGCACTGAACAACCAATCAGAGACACTACACGGATCTCTGTAGAGCTACGTCATCAGTATGGAATTTTTCGGGTCGAATCTCAGACGTCCTGTACAGCCCCCGAAATGACCCCGACCCCGAAATGACCCCCAACCCGAAATGACCCCCAAATCGACCCTGAAATGACCCCGACCGCGAAATGACCCCCTATTTTTTTTCGCGCTGACCCCGAACTGACCCCCAAGTAATTTAGGAATGGAATGTGTCTGTGTCGATCCATTTCGGATCGTGGAATGACTAAAATAAACGAAGATTGAAGGAGTTTTGAATTTTGAACACAATTTCGCAGATTTCACAGATAAAAACAAGAACTTGCCTACACCCGTTCTGCAGCAAGACTATGATCCTCTTATTGCATCAATAAAATAATTTGATGGGTATCTAAAGTTTACAATTCATAAATAACGAGAAAATTCAATTTTTCCAACACAAACACTGTGTTTCGCGCAGAGTTTTACGCCACGTTCTACGGCAAACGACAGCTTGCCGTGATTGCATTCGGTTTACTTTTCCAGATCATTATTTTAAATGGAAATAATTTACATTTCACGTCAAAAGCTAAACTAGTCACCCGGCTTTCTGGAACACGGCAAACCGCAAAAAAGGTTTTTTTTTTGCCTTTCGCGTTTAAGCTTATCTCACTCTCAAATTTTCTAATGTATGTCATGTATCGTGCGATAAGCTTACATTAGAGAGATTTGAGAGTGAGATAAGCTTAGAGTTTTAATTCAACTGACCTCTGCATCTCCTGTAGCCTTGCTTGTTGGAGACCTGTCTTCGTTTGCAGAGTTTGCACTTTTAAAGAAAAATACAAGGAGAATAGCCGCAAACAACGCGGTTCGCGACATTGTCGGTCCAACTTACAAAGTTGAAAACACTGAAGACTGGGACGAGACGTTATTTTCATTTTCCTGTTGGATTTATCAAATAACTAAAGTTCTACCACTTTTCGGCTTGAATTTTTAGCTGAAAAGTTTCTTTAAAACTAACCTGCGAAAGGCGCTCTATTTTTCCGAGCGCTAAAAACGGACTCAAGATCGGAGAAGCAAGATTAAACAAAATAAAAAAATCTTAATATATAATATTTTAATAAACGGAGTTATATAGGACAAGGTAGAATGAAGAATTCAAGTGAGATGACATTCAGTTTCCTTCAATTTCGTTTATTTTAGTCATTCCACGATCCGAAATGGATCGAACGCCATTCCATTCCTAAAATTACTTGGGAGTCAGTTCGGGGTCAGCGCGAAAAAAATTGGGGGTCATTTCGGGGTCGATTTGGGGGTCATTTCGGGGTTGGGGGTCATTTCGGGGGCTGTACAGCCACTCTCAAGCGGGGAAAGAAATTGAACACGCGAAGAGAGACGAAAGCTACGTCATCGTGACCGATGGCGCATCTTCAAGTTCGTGTTCGTAATCCGTCTCAATCTTCCCAATCTTAACCATCCTTGTTCCTTTTTGGTTCATTATTACCTCTTTGGGTTTTTCTAAACTTGGTTAAGTATTATTTTGAGAAATTCCTACGTTTTGATGGTGACTTCACATCGCAAAAAAATGTCTTAATATTTTATATTCTTGTTCAGAAACGATATAGCTTTGCTGGTAAATTGCACAGTCGCATTTTAGACGCCTTCAACAAAGGAGATATAAAAACAGCGAGAACTGAAACAGGTAAATATTTCTATACAATTTTTGTCCGTCTTGAAGTTAAAACTAATTATTTGCACAGACAATCCGCGATATTACGAAACAAACGTTCCTGTATAATGAACTACTTTTCGGAACTAACGCTTCTCGTCATCAGAGAATTCATATCAGAAGACGGGAAACTCGTCTCAGACGAAATTCCGTCTGAGGCTAGGACAAGTATGAGGCCAGATTACGTGTCTATCCCAGAAGCAATTGCTGGATTTCTAGTTCCAGTGTGTAACAAAACAGGAAACCCGTCCTGATTTTCTCGTCTAATGTGAATTTAAGTCGGTTTTCGTCTAAGACGAGTTTTCCGTCTGATTTTCCCGTAGTTTTAGATGGGAAAATGGACGGATAAATTTAAGACGGGAAACTCGTCCTTCACCGGATTCATATCAGACGAGTTTTCCCGTCTAAGACGGTTTTCTGTCTCTAATATGAAAGCCACACTCGCGCCAACAACTGGCCTACACTACCGGTTCTGTAGCATGAAGCCGTCAGGGGAGTATTGCTACTCCCCCTGGATGGGATGCTAGTCCAATGTCAGGTTACCCCCAGCATTTTGTCGCCGGTACCCATTTATACTACTGGTGGAGAGGACACTGTGAGATAAAGTGTCTTGCCCAAGAACACAACACAATGACCCAGGCCAGGGCTCGAACCTGGACCGCTTTGATCCGGAGTCCAACGCGCTAACCATTAGGCCACCGCATCTCCCTCATTTTAAAAGTAGCAATATTGTTTTATGGCTTCCTCGTCAGTATTGTAGTCAGTCATATTGAGCTTGCCGGTTTTTTACTTTATTTCCACTTGTAGTATCGATCTCAGGCCATGGTGAAACTTGGCATTAAATACGGTAAGTGTTGGATTCAAACTCTCGCTCTCGTTTGGCCTGAAACTCTCATGCACTCTCGGCGACTCTCGTGCACTCTCGGCGACTCTCGTGCACTCTCGGCGACTCTCGTGCACTCTCGGCGACTCTCGTGCACTCTCGGCGACTCTCGTGCACTCTCGGCGACTCTCGTGCACTCTCGGCGACTCTCGTGCACTCTCGGCGACTCTCGTACGCTTTTATCGAGTTTGAACCTCCTCAAATTTTTCTTGAGAGTCCACAAGAATTTTCTCTCGTTTTTCTCGGGATGATGATAGTCGCTGAGAGTTGAAGAAAACTCTCGTGTAACTCTCGTTCTACACTGAACTCTTGGCGAGTCTCATTCTCGTTTCGTCCGGGCTTTGACGACTTTACGGCTATTTTTAAGTCAGGAACAGAAAAAGACACATAATAGCCTTTTTCCAGTAAGGCAAGTACAGTTCAGTGTTGATTACATGACATGGTTTCTGTTTGTGCTTCCAGGGGGCCATGCGGGCGTCTGGAAAACCATCATGAGATTCCTTGGCTTGGACCTAGGCCCTGCTCGTTCACCTCTCTCTCAGTTAAGCGAGAGCCAGGAAGCAGAATTTAGGGAGGAATTAGATAAGATCGGATTCTTTTCATGGCGTTAAGAAGAAAAAATAGAAGCGTCAATTTCCCTTATTCTCACTCATTTTCGCGCGTATTAATTTCGCGAAATCGACTTACCCGTATTTCGCGAGGCTTTATTTTCACGATTTCAGAAAAAGTAAGGGTTCAATAGCCTGCGTGCAAGTCTCCTTCCGCGTGAAGCAAGAAAATAGGAGATGTCTGCACGCTGGCTAGGGTTCAAAGTCTTCAAATTTTGCGAAAATATCGCCTTGGTTTTCTCGGTTTTTTTTCTACATCGCGAAAATCGCTAAAATTAGTACTCGCGAAAATAGTGAGAATAAGGTATACAGGTCGTAAAATGATTAGGTGTTAGGTTTAAAATTAAGTTAATATATTTCTGTCGCCAGTTGATTCAACAAGGACATAAATTGCTTGCCTCAATAAATTCTTAATATATAGTGAATGACCACTTTCTACTTGAAACAACAAACTCATTTCAAGGTTGTGCACCAGGACTCGTTTTGAACAGAGGCGAAAGGCAACTCGGGAATAGCCTATTGTCGCACATTTAATAATGGTAATAGGACTGAGTGGAGTCCAATTCGGTCTGTAATCATACGAGTGATTAACAAAATCGGACGACCGCGCTTCGCGGGAGTCCGATTTGTTAATCACGAGTATGATTACAGACAGAATTGGACGACACGAAGTCCTGTTACCAATTAATCATAACTATAACAAAATTTGAGGAAAAGACGTTAAACGTGAATAAAAACATAACAATCAAGTTTGTTTTTGATCGAGATGCATGCACGAGCAAAGGACAGCGCGCGCAAATGACGCGTACTGTCCAATTACACTGTCCAATTACAAGCATGACGTGTAAACTGTCCTATTACATCGTCCAATTACAAGCATGACGCGTACACTGTCCTATTAGTGCTCAAATCGCGCCTGCTGATAACCAATCAGATTCGAGAATTTTGTTATAGTTTTGATTAATCTTATAATATACTCACCACAGGATATTGCAATTTTGGACAATCTGATTGGTTCCCTACTCAAGGCATATGAGGCAATGTACCATTGCTACCTTATTTGGGAATCCCGCTAATTACGATAATAACCATTTTTCCTCTGTTTTTTCCTTCCGTTCTTTCCCAGTAATTTTTAATTGCAATATCCTGTGGTGAGTATATTATAAAACAATTATTCCACGAAATCGAGTCGTTCATGAAACTCATAGCCAACGCGGCTACGCCTCGTTGGCTACGAGTTAATGTACGACTCGATTTTGTGGAATAATTGTTTAAATATCAGGAGTGAGTAATAAAGACAACAATCGCATTATTTTTGCAACATTTTTATTAAAATGTACGGATTTCTTCAGTATCTAATTATATCTCTAAATTCTAGTATTAATAGTATTCCAGTGATATTCAACAAAAGCACATTGCTCAAGAGTGAACGAACATCTTAGACTGCAAAACAGTCTCTCTTTTTCTCGAGATATTGTGCGCGAAGCGCCGATAATCCACGCGCGAGCCTCGTAGTCTCTCCCCAATCCCACTCGTAATTTTCACGCTCGTTTCCAGATCCTTTTCGGCCACGTTCAGCCTTAACGTTCAGCCCGACTTTTGCGCTAAAATACGGACTGTTTTGCAGTCTACGAACATCTTATCTATGTATAGGACATTTCTCGCGCGCTTTAGTGACACACAACGCACGCATTGTAATACAAAGTCGGGGGAACTAGTGCCGTTTTTGGCAAATCTTCGTTGAAGCACTCGAAGAGTTTCCGATTGTTATTATCCAATCAAGAAACAGCGCGAGCACTCACGAGTACTCCGAAAATTGTCACGCAAGCATAGCGCAATGAGCATACGTCATGTTGCTTAGCAACTTCGGGACGAAAACCGCGGGCTCAGGCGGGATTTCTCAATCAACTGGTACTTGTTCCCCCAACTGAATATGATAACACAACTGTAACATTCATGAAATGTAAACATTATTTTTATTCATCATAAAATATTTTCTTGGAAATTTTTTTAATATCTCATCTACCCAAAAAAGGAAGTATCATATTTATGTGAAAGTACAAACATATATATTGTGACCGGAAAACATCATTAAAATAATTTATATAAACGAGTTGATTAGAATTTGTCCCTGCTTTTTCAAGTTGGTTCATGGGTTCCCAATCGTCAAATAACTAAAGCTAATTTTCGCTGACTGTTATTATCAACTCTTTCACTCCCAGAGTGGATAAAACCCAAGTGTGTGACCATTCAAATGAAAGCTATTGAGCAGTACTTTCATGTGGTACTGTTTATTTTGCTGTACAAGGTGGTTCTAACTTTTCAGTCTGTGGATGAAACCCTAGTGTGTGACCATTCAAATGAAAGCTATTGAGCAGTACTTTCATGTGGTACTGTTTATTATGCTGTACCAGGTGGTTCTAACTTTTCAGTCTGTGGATGAAACCCTAGTGTGTGACCATTCAAATGAAAGCTATTGAGCAGTACTTTCATGTGGTGCTGTTTGTTTCTGACAATTTTGCAAAATGAAATTTAAGATTTTTTACTCAGTTTTGAACTTAGCGCTCTTGGAAGTGAAGGGTTAAACAGTGACAAAATGAAGCATATTCATTTTAAAAGGCTTCCATATTCTATCCTTGTTGTCAATTTCTTTACACTCTAAATCGATCAATTTGTATTTCTTGGGAGAGAAAAGGGATAAAACATGGTAAGTAAGTGAAGACTTCTCGGAGCTGGCACTTTTCTCCGGTTTCCGTAGCGTGACGCGGCAACGTGTCCTCGCAATTTTGTTACGCCGTTGCAAGACAAGTTTCACGAAACGTTGCTCAGTGTAACACCCCTACGAAACGCACAAAATAAATTCGCTGCAGCATTGCCGCAATAGTTTACGAAAAATATAACTTCATTCTACTTCGTGCAACGCTTGCTGCAACGAAAACGTTGCGAGACATGTTCACTAGGGTGTTACACGAGGCAATTTTGGTGCAATGTGTCGCAAAAAAATTGCGAGACAAGTTGCAAGAAAGCGTTCAATAAAACGATCGGAAATCGAAGCAAGAAAGAGCAACGAGTATTCACGCCAACCATGGCAAGCGCGGGAAAACTTGAAGGGGTTTCGCATTTGATTGGCTGAGAAGACATCATCTTCACTCTGATTGGCTAGAGCACGTCAGAGTTGTTTTAAGAACCCATTGTAACGCTAAGCAAACTCAACATCATAGTAAAACACAATAAATCACTTTCAAAAAACATTATTGAAAATGCGCTCTATTTAAGAAATTAATTATTATACTTGGCAAGTTCACTCCATCACATCGTGAAGTGTCGCGTGTAATCGTATTCTATCGTGGGTATAACAGCTTGAACAAATTTGAGAAAGATGAGTAAATACCTGGAAAGGAGACCGTCAAGGAAAGTAAAAGATAAGCCAATGTTCGTACATTTAGGTTTATATAACTTCGCCCCATTATAAGTCCTTGTTTGTACAGTGGAACCCCGTTAATACGACCACCGTCGGGCCACGAAAATGTGGTCGTGTTAACGGGGTAGGGTCAAATTATGGTGCAGTACACCCTTCTAAATAATGCCATGACAACTATACACTTAATTCCGCTATAAATTGAACACGCTATTAAATCACTAACAACTTTGCCGGACAACATTCACTAAAATGCATTATTGTTTGTCAGATTGTGTCTGTTTTCATTCAGCAGTCTCAACAGGCATTTTGACTGGTCGGATTAACGGGGTAATTTTATGAAAAAAAATAACGACTGGGCACTCCAAAAGGTGGTCGTTGGTCGTAATAACGGGGTGGTCGGATTAACGGGGTTTTCAGATAAGAAAATGAGTGGCTTTTGTTCGGGCCACAAAAAAGTGGTCGTAGTAACGGGATGGACGTATTAACGGAGTGGTCGTATGGCGGGTTCCACTGTATTTGATGTCGCTATAGTATCCCTGGCGACTTTAAAATTTGACGACTTGTGTGGTATTCCTGTAGGCATTCCTGTATGCCCCTCCCCCTGGGTGGATGAGGTGAGATCATAAATAAATCCTAAATGACATCATAGCACGCGTGATCACACGTAAATGTGATAACACTCACAAAGGATACATATGAACACCCAGCTCTCCTCCGCCATCAGCGACTGTTTGGATAATCTTCTTCATTACGTCAGCGTGCCTGGAAATAGAAACAACAACGTGACGTCATATATATCAAACGCGAGAGACAGTGTTTCATCCGATTTCCAAACACCGAGAAGAGAGTTGAAACTACGACGCGTAGAGGAGTATGTTTGACGAAATTCGAGGTGTTTGGATAGCCGATGAAACACTGTCTCGATTGTTTGATATATCTTCTCAATCGAAACAAAAACTAAGGAGTAAACAGAGAAATAAAATCGTAAAAATCTACGCTAATAGGCCATTTCCGAGTTGCCTTTTGCCTCTGTTTCAAAACGAGTCCTGGTGCACAGCCTTTCATATGAAAATGAGTTATTGTCATGCAAATCAAACTCATTTCCATAACAAAGGTTGTGCACCAGGACTCGTTTTGAAACAGAGGCTAAAGGTAACTCGGAAATGACCTAAGACCGGGTATCCAAACCTCCGACACGGTTATGATCATTCTCGTCCCCAGAGGCCACGATCCTTTAGGTCAGCACCAAGAATCGGGACCTCTGGCCGGTTCCAACACCGGAAGTCCGCGAATCTCGGACTTCCCGTCAAATCTGACAAATCTGATTGGCTGAGAATACAGAACGAGTACTCTGCGCATGTTCAACAAATTGGTTCCGGCCAGAGGTCCCGATTCTTGGTGCTGACCTAAAGGATCCTGGCCTCTGGGGACGAGAATGGGTTATGATTTCCTTTGTTTTGACTTAATGAATTATTAATGAGTTTGAGAATGCTTTTTAAAGTTTAAAAAAAACAATCACGCTTCGGAGAACTTCAGGAATGTAGGGATGGGGTCGCATTATTGGGTGCTGATCTTTTGAGGCTGATCAATTGATTTATGACCATACTGACACTCACCTACAAGGATGAACAGATGCCATTGTCATAGGCAAATGTGGATGAGCTTCTACTGTAACTGTCTTCTTAGCATGATCCTTGAACACAAAGAACACTGCGTCAATTGTCACCCATATCAGTTAGGACTGCAAGCCCGGAATCAAAACCTATCCTGTGAAAGCACCCAGTTTTTTCCACCTCAGTGGCAGATTAAGGGAAGGCCCCCCCCCCCCCCCCCCCCCCTCTTATTGGCGAAAATATTGACATGAATGCTGACATGAAACAACAAGCAAAAACAATAGAACCAGACTCATTAAGGAATCAACAGATAATATTTTAAATCTACCTGACTCATATCTTCATACATCTCTTCAACAGAGAGTGGCTCTCGGTTCTGCAAAAGACGTTCACCAAACAAAAACGATTGGAAATGCTTCTCCAGCTACTACGAAAGGGAGGGGGGAGGGGTGGGAGAAGAGAGGGCGGGAACCGGGAGAAGTAGGAAAACACTTGCAACATGGCATAATATTCTGCAATAGAAAAAGCACAAATTGGCAGGAAGCACAACAGAAGGGGCGGGAACCGGGATTACAAGGTACGGGAAGCGGGAAGTTCAGCCCCCTGCCCCCCCCCCCCCCCCCCACCACCACTGCTAACAGATGACTGTTTCTCCCAGGATCTTTTGCAGACATGTAAGGGAAACCAAATCATGTACGTAAGGTGGCGTGTCATCATCAGTCACACAATCACGTTGACCCACAACACATCATGTCACTCAAAGCATCTAGTGCTGTAATTAGTGGTGGATTACATGTACTAATGATGAGTGACAAAAATAACAAGGGCTCGTAGCCAACCAGTTTCATAGTCTAAATATTGATAAGTTTACATATAATACTAATTATTGGGATTTATCAGTTGACCGCCGTAAAGCATTCCTACCTCATTGTAGCCAAACAGCCATAATCTTGGTGTCTGATAGTATTTATCATATGTAATGTACATGTCATAGGTTCTTGTTTGTAGAATTCCACCAGAGGTGCTCACGTCTGCTGCACTCTCTCCAGACTCAGTTTTAGACGTGGGTTGTATTGACAAGGTCGCCTACAAATTGATGTAAAATTAGGTAATTCTTGCTCCTGCCTCAATTAGTTTAATATATTTGTAACTAGTAGCGGGGCAAGCACTCTTGTAAATTTTATATTTAAAATTGAATAAAGTATTGACTTTAGCAAATGACCCATACATCTCTTGCTACATATTAAAAAAAAGAAATGAAAATACCTCATCGCTTTCTAGCATTCCACTTTCTTCAAAAGCTAAAAAATGCAAAGATACATTGTAGTTACGTATCTTTTTTAATTACGATATTTAATTCACTGACAGATGCAAGTTGTATTTGCATGTACCTACCGCATATACAATAGATTTATTGTTTTTGAGTAGTAACATTTTTGAAGGGCCGCTACTTTCGGAGGGATCGTTACCTTTTTTTTGGGGGGGGGGGGGGGGGGGGGGGCATTACTTTTGGGGTTTAATAGAAAGGTAAAAAATTAACGTTACTTGTTACTTTCGGGGAGGCGTTACTTTATTTGGGGGGGGGGGGGGGGGGGCGTTACTTTCAGAATTCTACGGTAACCAGAAAATATCAATTAACAAAACATCTTCAATTTCTCCTTCCGAGTGTTTCTTTTGATGTTAGTTGGAAAGTTAAATAGCAGGTCAAGATGACATCTACTAGTTGAAGTTTACACAGTCGAACCTCCACTAATGGCCACCTCTCTATAGCAGCCTTCCACAACGGCCCAGGATTTTTCGTCCCAATGAATCGTGCGTCTATCCATACTTTTCACTCTTATAACCTCCCTGCAACGACCACCTCTCTACAACGGCCAGTTGATTCCGCCCCAGGGTGGCCGTTGTAGAGAGGTTCAACTGTATTTTCCTTTAACAATCACCGCTGTAAGTATAATTATTAATAATTATTATTATTATTAATTATGACAAGATCGCTCTTAATACCTTCCATATCTACTGCCTCCTCCTCATCATCTTCCTCATCGTCGTCATTGTCTGCTGGTGTTATGTCCTTTGTGGTCTGTATAATAATATCATAAACTTACAGTAAATTGAAGAGTAGGTTTTTACATCAGTTTTGTGGGAGGCGTGGTGGGCTTAGTGACATGGTTAGCGTGTTGGACTCTGGATCGACTGGTCCGGGTTCGAGCCCTTGTTGGGGTCCAGGGGGGGCTAGCAGCGAGGCCTGGACCTAGAATATATGATTGCACATTTTAGAAAATTTGGCCGAGCAAGACTAAGTACTGGTTTGTTTAAACTAAACATGGCGGACGATGGCTGACATGACGTGCGTTTGTGTTCGTTCAGAAATATTTTGGCGATTCCACGTCCAAACATCTATGGGAACGATTCGGTCGCTGTTTAACTGAACTTTGGTCATTGTGGGACACCATGGATGAAAATTCCACAGCAAACTCCCGTAGAGGTATGTTTCTCGAATGATTGACAGATTTCTTTACTTGTGCGATCATGTATAGCGGAAAAGCGGCAAGATCAAAGGGCGCTGCCTGCCCCCCCTGTTGGGGTCATTGTGTTGTGTTCTTGGATCAACAAGACACTTAACTCTCACAGTGCCTCTCTCTTAGAACCTTAATCCAGGATTAGCGTTAATCGGCTTTCGAACAACTGGGCCCTGGTGAATTGTTAAGGAAACCTAACAAAATACTGAGGGGTAAGCTGTGATGGACAAGCCTTCCATCCAGGTGAACTAGCAATACTCCTTGTCCCTTCATGCTAATATATAGACACCTGTGTTTATTGGCTCCTTCATTGCCTAGGATTAGAGCAAACATACAGACTTACCTTTGCTGATCCTAGCAAATTATTTAAAGGAGTCAGCAGCACAAACAAGCAGGTACATATTCAACTCTCAGCCATTTCACAAATTGAATGTACGTTGAAAGCAAGAGACAGAGTTTAGAGCGGTGAACATAACTTCAAAACAAGAATAATTAAACGACCATGTACCTTGTCGGATTCAAGCGTCATCTCAGCAAATGTTTCCTTAGTACCGGGCACAGTCTTCTCGCCACTTGCGTCAACAAAGTGATGAGTGTCCACCCATCCACCATCTTCATCTGGTTCTACAATGGCTTCATATTCGTCCTGATGTTCCATTTCCTTGCATCGCTTGTAACATGGAACTACCAGCACATGCAAATAATTGATGAAATATAACAAAGAATGTCACGTAACTCTTTGATGTAATATATCAAACACAAGAGACAGTGTTTAATCGGAATATCCAAACACAAAGATGAGGGTTGAAAATACGATGCGCAGCAGAGTATTTTTAACGAAATTCGAGGTGTTTGGATAGCCAATGAAACACTGTATTTGTTTCGAGTGTTTGATATATCTTCTCAATCGAAACAAACACTAAGATAAAGAAGTAAATAGAGAAATAGAATTGTAAAAATCGATTCTAATAATATTAAGACCGGGTATCCAAACCTCTGACACGGTTATGATTTCCTTTGTTCACGAAAATGTAAAAAAATTGAATATGAACAAAGTGATCGGAGGGGCACTTCAAGAGCAACCTGGTAAAATGTTGAGGGGATAACCTGCGATGAGCTGGGAACAAATTACGAGATGGTGGGTCGCATGTGTGTTGATATAAATACTGTAGAGGAGTAAGGAGTTACATTGTATGCTATCGGTTGTAGGAAACCTGACAATGGAAAACACACAAATGCATAAAAGCTGGGAGCCCAGACATACCATTTTTCGTATACAAGAACTGCTTGTCTTTGGAAGATAACCTTTATTTTGGTTTCATCAGGCCCCGAGTCCCTGAAAACAAAATAGATCTGGTTAAATGAGCAATCTACAATTTTGCAGGTCACCTTAGACAACCTGTGGGGGTGGAGTGGAGATATCCATGCAGGGTGGGGAGGGTGGAGTGAAGCAAGCTTAATGGCCATGTCCAGAGACAATGTCAAATGATTATAGAGGAGCATTCATTTGGTTTGTGTACGTCTACCGATGTGATGCCAAGAGAAATGATGATGATGATAATGATGACAATGCGGCAATGATTTTGTCGAGTTTATCTCTATTGTTCTCAAAGTTAACAGTCACTCTGCACTCTTTTCCATGAGTCTCTCTCTCTCTCTAATCCCTTCTCAATTATTTAGTGTTGAATCACAAAATTAATAAATTTCCGCTTGCATGTTGGATCTGAGGAAAATCGAGAGGGACTGTTGCAGTCTATATGCATTTTGAATTGTTATTTTGAATAATTTTTTGACCATTATTGATTCAAATTATTTTGAATCAATAATGGTCCTAATGTGGAGATTTTTCTTGTGGTGGCATAAAGGTTAAGAGTGTTGGGCTCAGCATCAAGCAGTCTGGGTTTGAGCCCTGGGCAAGACACTTATAGTAACTCTCACAGTGCCTCTCGATCTCCACCCAGGGGGGTATAAATGGTTATCAGTTACAAAATACTGTGGGGATAACCCCCGGGGGGGGGGGGGGACTCCCATATAAAAAATGACAGGGGTGATCGTCGGAATTTTGGAAAAGAACCCCTAAAAGTACCAGAATCTCATTTTGTGGGTGTGGCTCGAATTAATTTTCACCCCTAAGAGGTACCAATTCTAAGACAAAACTAGTTCTGGTCATATTCAGTTTCTGGCTAAATACCCTAAAAGGTACCAAAATAACTCTAACAGTAGTAATTTTATAGTAATAGTAGGTGGGGGGGGGGGGGGGTAACCTGCGATAGACATCACTCGCGATAGACTAGCATATCCCATCCAGGGGGAGTAGCAATACTCCTCATCGGCTTCATGCCACAGAAACTGAGATATACATGTAGCTCCGGCAGTGTGGGCCAATTTGGCCTGAGTGTGGCTTGTCTTTATTTAAGTCCTAGAAACCAGATTGCCAAAACTAAAAATAATGGGTACAAACCATTTCCATGTTGGACAGTGATGAACTAAATGAACCCAGCTGCAACAAACTGTGAATCAAACATACAAAAACTGAATTAAAAATTATTCAGATCTGCCACTGGCAACTCTTCCGGGTCATTCAGGAGCAAGCTTTTAGCCAGAAGGGCATCCAGGTGTCCTGTGGACGCCCAATCCTGGGAGAAAATGATAAAAAAATGCAGCAAAGCTTTAACAAATTTATGGGGACATGCCTCCAGGACTCCAGGACGCCACTTTTCAAATTCTGGCTAAAAGCTTATTCAGGAGTCTCGGATGCCAGAACTCCCGGATATGGCAGAAAATTCTTTAAGTATGTACTTTTACGTCTATTTTGGCCGTCTATTTAGTTTGGTCAATATTAGGTACCTTTGGGCAAAATGGTGATCTCTTGGATTTTAAAAACATTTTTTCCTGGATTTGGATTTTGTCAAATTGGCATCTTTGTTAATTATTGAGAACTTGGATTCAAAGTCTCAAGCATCAGCTAAATGCTTTTTAGCATTACCTCATGCTTTATACCAGCTGATTTAATCTAAAATGGCGGTAAATATTACCTTATGATTATCCACTCCAAAGCCTGTTCCAGGCTCTCAGTGAACAGATACGGACAGGGAAAAAGACAAGGAGGGCTGGGAAAGAGTCAGCGAGGGAGAGCACTTCTGCTCCCTCCATTATCAGGTTGCATCTATTTTCGCCAATGTAAC
>MU825400.1:2683844-2760392 GCA_029204205.1 Desmophyllum pertusum
ACATTGTATCGTTTTGGGTCTTTATAAGAAACCACCTTAAGGACCATCAACACTTACAGCGCGGACACTCGAACCGTGAACGCTTTGGCTTTATTTTGGCTTTATTTTGACTTTATTTTGACTTTATTTTGTCTTTATTTTGAGTTTATTTTGTCTTTATTTTCACTTATTTCAGAACTAGCCAATCACTAGTTCTAAAAAAAATACAAAATAAGTACAAAATAAGTGAAATAAAGTCAAAAAAGTCAAAGTAAAATCAAAATAAAGACAAAATAAAGCCAAATAAAGCAAAGCGTTCACGGTTCGAGTGTCCGCGCTGTAAAGTGTCATTATCTATAGGCAAGGTGATCATGACGCAGTGTCCCCTAATGGGTGCTGTGCTCCAAAGTAGAGACCTATTCCACTGTTAGTATGAGACAGTATTGTTTGTCTAAAACTACATAAAAAATAAACACAAAATTGTTGGAGTCGTTATGCTAAAATGTCAGTTGAACCAGACTTGTACCCAGTCATTTGTTTGATTTTTCAGCGAGGACTGGTGAAAGCTAAGCGCAAGAATTTCTCCACGGCCGAAAATCAAATAAATACAGTAATGCCTGGGTACGAGTCTGCTGTTGAACTATATAATATTAGATTTCCAGTGGATTCAAGCCAAATTCCAGAAGAAGCTGTTTATTTCTCTCCTGGATGTCGGAGGACTCACTCTCCCATCGTGCCCTGGCATCCTCAACCTTACTGGCCATTCTATCAAAGGCATCCTGTGGTTATAGCAAAAAGATAAAATGCAATTCACCTTAGAAATCAATGGTTTCTGCTATCATACTGCCTGGTAAACATGAACTTAAACAATTTTTGAGATAGAAATACAATATATTATTATCTTTGCTATATATAGGGAAGGTGTGTATAGACTAGTGGCAAGTGTCGCAAGATCCAGAGATATACTGTCAATGTATTGTGTTCTTAGACAAGACACTTTACTCTTACAGTGCCTCTTTCCACTAACTAGGTGTATTAAAGGGGCGCACACAAATATTGTTATATTCGGGGCCACTTGACAAAATGCTAGCGTGACCTATGATGGTCTTAAGCGTTCTGTCCTGGGGGATACTAACAATACCCCTAGTTACTTGCCAATAACCCTGCAAAAATCTGTTAAAAACCCATGTGTGGGTTCCAGAAAATATCCATACCGCCCCCCCCCCCTCCCTCCCATGGAAGGATTTTTGGTTTGAACCCCCTACACCACTGGAATTTCCAGTTTAGCTTCATACTTTACTTTAAAACTTTTGGCTTTTGAGACCCTCCCCCTCAGAATTTTCAATGACCTTCCTTGGGGTGGGTATGGATATTTTCTGGAACCGCAATACTTAAATAATATTATAAAACATACGTACGTGAAGCACACTTTCATAAGCTGATTCCATGTGATCAATTTTAAACTGGAGTTCTGCAATTATTTCATCTTTTTCTCTTCTGATGTCATCTCTCTCCTTCTGGTCTTTTTTAGTTCATCTTCTGAGGAGGCTAAAGGTATACAAAGTCAAGTAATAAGGCATGAAAATAGAAAATGTAGCAATCATAGAGATATCCTGATTGAGATATAATAAAGTTTAAATATTAGAAAAAAAAATACAGTGACAGATCGAGCCATCTTCTCGGATACCCACCAAGCTGTTCTCGAGAGCTTATTCACAGTTTGTTCCAACATGTGAATTCTAAGCGCCATCTCGGACTGCATTGTTTTGTATTGACGAGTAAGATCTGCATGTGTGTAAAACAAAATAAGTTTTATTTTATTCTTTATGCCTTTTTTTTGTATCTAAAATTCAACAATAATAATTATTATTTATATAC
The DNA here is from genome assembly GCA_029204205.1 of Desmophyllum pertusum. Taxonomy (NCBI): domain Eukaryota; kingdom Metazoa; phylum Cnidaria; class Anthozoa; order Scleractinia; family Caryophylliidae; genus Desmophyllum; species Desmophyllum pertusum. The sequence continues at coordinate 2,685,702 of MU825400.1, forward strand.
GAGAATTTGACTTTTGTTATTTTTGATGATGGTTTTTTGAGTGAAGGTCATTGAACAGAAAACAGAGATAGCCGGTCAATTTTCACAGGTCCCTTTTGTTTTAATAAGGGTAATTTTTCCACTGGCCGAGTGAAACGAAATAAGTGGAAAATGTTTTTCTCACCACACACTGGGGCCTGGGTATAGATCATGTGACCAGTGAGGCGGGCAGTTGTTTTTGTTGCGTCCGCCATTCTGACCTTCCCACCCACCCACCCAAAGATTTTCAGTTGTAAGCGGCATTATACAATGTACCAAACCTTGTAATTTTTTTTTTTAGGGCATCCCATTTTTTAGCCTGCGTCGCAGACGGACTTGACCTCCGGTTAATGTCCCTCTGCGAATTAAGTGCACAAATCCTTGTTCTAGACCCCCAACGACGTACCAGGATCTGAGTACTTGTCTGTGATTGGCCTTTACATAAAGCCATTGTTCATTAGGCTATGATTTGGTTTGTGATTGGCTAAGGGAATTTCACGCGAGCTAGGACCGGAAGCTAGCGGAAAGCGAGCCTAAAAATAGTACAGTATTAAAAAAATCACTGAAGATATAATGGAGTGCAGCTTTCGAAGGCGGTTTAGAGAGAAGCTCAGTTTGAATTAACGGAGCTACTCCAGAACAACGAGAAGCGATCAAATCTTTCTTCCAGGGAAAAACGTGTTTATCAATTTACCCACAGGTTTTGGAAAGTCGTTGATCTTTCAGTGTCTCCTTATTGTCGCAGTCGCTGATATATGATCGAGTGTTATTGTTGTGATTTCACCTTACGATCGCTGATGGAGGACCAAGTTTATATATTTCAACAATATGGGTACAGTACCGGGTATACTGGGATTGCATGCTATCACGCACTTGGAAGACCCAGAAACTATTCAGCAGGTTTAAATGGGAACTACCTTGTTCGTTTGCCGAGTGTTTGTTGTCTAAACTAATGCGTTGTAAATATCTGTTTGCCCGACAGGATGACCAAACGTGACCTCTTAAATTTGCTAGAGTGAACACAGTCGATGGCTCTATGGCTATTTTACTTCAAAATCCTCCTCATAATACAACATATCTTGCCCGTTAGAAACACTCTTGAAGGGCAAAGTAGGTCAGAAGACCGAATTCAATAGAGAACGGCAAATGTCACGAACTTCGAACAGCCTGTCACGCCTTTTACCATAGCCAATCAGAATAAAGGGGATTTCGAAAGGCCCTTCCGGTATTTCGTTACGTCGTTGGGGTCTAGAACAAGGATTTGTGCACTAATTCGCAGACGGACATTACCGGCGGTTCAAGTCCGTCTGCGACGCAGGCTACCCATTTTTTTAGCATGTCATGTGTACAGTTTTTGATTTTATAATAAAGGTCGGGCTTGCGGCGGTCGGCTTGACAGTGGTGTGTGAGAAAGACTTTTATATTTAAAAAATTTGTGGTTTTTCAAGACCCGTTGAAAATATCGAAGCAAAGGGTCCTGAAAACGTGTTGATGGTAACAATGCCCCCCCCCCCCCCCCTTGTACTATTAAGTTCCCCTACAAAAGGGACTTGAAAACAAATTTCCTACTTGAGAGGGGGGGGGGGGGGGGGGGTGGGGGGGGTCTCAATTAGTAGTTTTTTATGGTGCAGATACGAGAGGGCCCTTTAATTTTCAAAACACAAGGCTGAGAGATCTATGGTTTCATTTTATCTCAAACAATAAGCTTAAACTTTTATACGTACAAACACTACATGTAAGCTTAAGTCTTATATAATATGTACAATTTTGGCTAATAGTAATACCTGAAGAAATGTCAAGTTATTTTTGCTGCTCGGATTCTACTCGTCCTTAGCTTCTCTCATCCTTTCTTTCATACGATCTGCGGTGTCTTTAGACCTTCGTGAGATTTCGGATCTTGCAGCTGTGTAATGTTTATGCCATGTAGACATGATAAAGCAATTTTCATTTCCAGAATGGCATGATTTAGCTATCTCATAACGTGACATTCTTCTTAAACTTACCAAGTTCATCCTTAAGACATTCTATTTCTTGCATAGTTCTCTTGTACTTATCTTCTATCGTCAATTCGGTCTTTTCTGAGTAAAAAGTTGATCATCAACAAATTTACTCTAATTGATTTGGGAAAACATTCTTAGCCAAATATTCCAAGAAAATAGCAGTTCTCATCGTACCATCCTTCTTCTTCTTTTTCTTCCCTTTCCCCTTCTTCTTTTTCGGTGGCATTTTTTGCAACCTAGAAGAGATCAACACTTAAAATTTGTTGAGAATACTTGGGTGGATACCTGGTTGTTAGGACGCCATCTTTGTTTTGAATCACTTTCGGTTCAGCGGCATCTTCTGGGATCATGCGCATCTCTATCCTCTTCTTCACGTAATCCAAGATGGCGTCTTTAAGGGTTCTAGTAGGCTGCAAACGTGTCATAGATTACGCCGTAAAGGTTTGAAATGATTATTTTGAAACTGTGAAACTGTAGTTTAGATCAAATAAACAGTGTTAAAATGTTGTTTTCACCTGTAGATACGTGTAAAACCTGATAAAACCGGTGTGGTCACTGATGGAGTCAAACACAGTAATGAACCCTTTTGACGAGATCGCAGTAGAAGAGGTTAGAAAAAATTATTTAGTAATAATTTTTATTAAAAATTATTTATTTTATCTTTTATCAGTTTAAGTTATTACATTTTTCCCTGTATAGTAAACAACTTGGCTTGATAGTCATCAGTTTTGATTTGCAAATATTTGACTTGCAATTTTGATTTGCAATAGACGTCACAAATTTTCAAATTATCTTTATCAAGGCTCAAAATCCCATCATTAGATACAGATTGATGTTGTATGATCAGCCACAAAATTTCAACGTGTTAGCACAAATAGAACAGAAGATATAGAGGTTCAAAGTTTTGTACCTTTCCTTACAACCTCTCTAATTTTCCATAATTTTTTTATATCCGCACCCCTCCTATTGAGGTATTACCTGTACAACCCCTTTGGATAAAACATTTCAGAAATCCAATACCCCCCTCCCAACTAGAAATCTGATGCATTTCCTGGGAAACCCCTTCAGATCCCTGTCAAATTTAGAACAAAATTATGCCATTAACCCCTTGGAAATGTGATATCCAAGATCCCCCCTCCCCCAAGGATTTCCTTGACCTTGGGGTGCGGATAAAAAATGGAATGTCCCGTTCTAAACTGAAGGAACAGATGCAAAATTAGTAGGGTTTGTATAAGAGAAAGTAAAACCTGAAGTGCCCATATCTCGGCCGCAAATTGCAATGGAGAGCTATTTTTTGGCAAGTGGACGTTTTTTTGGCATGTTTCCTCTGGATAGCTGATCAAATTTCATAATTTCTTGTGATAATTATTTCAAATATCAGGTTGATGTTAGATTGAGGACACTCTCCCCTTTTACCCATGATATATGAGGCAAAACTAATGACAAATGATCAGAATGAGGTTTTTTTAAATAAATTGTTCAAGCGTGTGTTTTACAGTGATTTTATTTTCTAAAAGTAAAATTTGTTAACTTTGCAAAAGGTCAAATGTCCACATGCCAAAATAGCACACGCTACAAATAACATGGGGACTTGTTTAATTTGTGGTACATGTCACTACATGTAGCTAGTGTTGGTGGTGCTTGTGCATGTGCATGTAAAGTTCAAAATTGATAAAAAGTGTTTTTTGTAAAATATTGAGAAACATGGAAGAAAGTATATTGTTCAGTAGCTATAAGTTGAATGGTCACACACTAGAGTTTTCCCCACAAATGTGCAAATATTAGAACCACCTTGTACAGCATAATAAACAGTATCACATGAAAGAACTGCTCAGTAGCTTTCATTTGAATGGGTCCACACACTAGGGTTTCATCCACAGACTCAAAAGTTAGAAGCACCTTGTACAGCATAATAAACAGTACCACATGAAAGTACTGTTCAATAGCTTTTCACTTGAATGGTCACACATTAGGATTTTCGTCCACATACTTAAAAGTTAGAGCCACCTTGTACAGCATGATAAATTAAACAGCACCGCATGAAAGTACTGCTCAATAGCTTTCATACACCGCATGAAAGTACTGCTCAATAAGCTTTCATATGAATGGTCACACACTGGGGTTTCATCCACAGACTTAAAAGATAGAACCACCTTGCATAGCATAATAAACAGTACCACATGAAAGCACTGTTCAATAGCTTTCATTTGAATGGTCACACACTAGGTTTCATCCACAGACTCAAAAGTTAGAACCACCTTGTATGGGGGTGTATGTAAAACCCGGAACACCCCAGAACACCCCGGAACACCCCGGAACACTCCCGGAACACCCCGAACACCCCCGGAACACCCAAGGAACACCCCGGAACACCCCCGGAACACCAACAGAAGATCCCAGGAACACAAAAAATATAAAAATAGTAATAAAATATATAATAATAAATAAAATAAAAAACAAATATATTTATATAGTGGTTGAAGTAGTGAAATCGAACACGGTAAGCGTCAAGAGCGTTAACGAATCGACTGATACCGAACACTTCCGAAGATGCCCGAAGATTTCCGAAGATGTAACGAAGATTTCCGCAAGATGTCCCGAACACTTCGAGATTTCCGAAGATTTCCGAACACTTCCGAAGATGTCCCGAATGATTTCCGAAGGTATATCGAAGACTTCTGAAGATGTTCCGAAGATTTTCCGCACGTTTTTCAGAAGACCGAATTTTTCCGAAGCTTCTTATCTAAGAGTGAATAAGTGGCAAAAGGACCGCTCAAAATTCAAATGTTTGCCAATTGGCCAAAGCCACAGAGCGTGACATTGAATTTGAGGTAATCGGAGGTCATTGCCCATGTGCAATTTCGTAGACAATTGGTCATTGGTCAATCATGTCGTTGTTTGTTCAGTTGAACCTCCCTAACCTGAGTATCAGGCGAATTTTTCTGCGCTCTCTTTTACTCTTCGTCTTTACGTAAGCGGACACCCTCGGACCAGAGAAAAATTCGGGTCTTCTGAAAACGTGCGGAAATCTTCGGAACATCTTTGGAAGTCTTCGAGCCATCTTCGGAAATCTTCGGACATCTTCGGAAGTGTTCGGGACATCTTCGGAAATCTTCGGAAATCTTCGGGGCATCTTCGGAAATATTCGGAAGGTTCGGGACATCTTCGTAAGTCTTCGTAAAATCGGGGCATCTTCGGAAGTGTTCGGTATCAGTCGATTCGTTTAACGGCTCTTGACCGCTGACCATGTTCGATTTCACTACTTCAGCACAACTATATAAATAGATTTGTTTTTATTTTATTTATTTATTATTATTTTATATTATTTTTATATTTTTTGTGTTCCTGGGTGTTTCCGTTGCTGTTCCGGAGGTGTTCCGGGGTGTTCCGGGGTGTTTCCGGGGTGTTCCGGGTGTGGTTCCGGGTTTTTCATACACACCCCCTTGTACAGCATAATAAAACAGTACCACATGAAAGTACTGCTCAATTAAGCTTTTCATATGAATGGTCACACTGGGGTTTCATCCACATGACTTAAAATTAGACCCCTGTTTGTCTTTGTATATATACGCCTGGAACCCGAAACGAGTTATTTGCACAGAATACAGAATACATTATGAATTTCTTAGCTGTCTTTTTCTTTGGGAGTAGGGTTTAAAAAAACACAACACCATTCTTTTTTTCTTTGACAGGCCGTAAGACTCAAAGAAAAAGGTATAGCTTCTGAAATTGTCGCTGTTAGCTGTGGACCAGCCAAAAGTGAGGTAATGATGCAAGTTTCACAGGCTTGGTTATAAAATACAATAGGTTTAAAGATAATAATAAGTACATGTCTATTTTTGATATGCTGTTGGAGACGTGGTGGCCTTATGGTAAAGCATGTTGGACTCTGGATCGAGTACATGTAGTCCTAGTTCGAGCGTTGGCTGGGCTGGTCATTGTTGTGTTCTTGGGCAAGACTCAGACTTTACTCACACAAAAAAAAAAAAACACAAAAAAAAAACTCTTTACTCTCACGGTGCCTCGCCACCCAGGAGTATAAATGGGTACAAGTGAATTGTTAGGGAAAGCTGACAAAAATGTTGGTATCCTAACCAGGGGATTGACCGGGAGTAACCTCCTACCCACTTCATGCTACAGAAACCGCCAGCCTGTTGAATCACTAAGCTTTGAAAAATTACTTTTTTTACTCTATTTCTGATAATTTTACTGCTATATAGCAGGGTACATAAATAAAATAAATGAACAATATTATTGTGGCATATAATTTTAACTTGGTAGGAAAACCCTTCGTACAGCTCTTGCTATGGGAGTTGATCGTGGCATCCATGTTGTGCTGAATGACAAGGAATATGAAGGTCTTCAGCCTCTTGCAGTAGCCAAGCTTTTTGCCAAGATCACAGAAACAAGAGCAACCTAGTCTAATTATCCTTGGCAAAACAGGTATGAGTCAAGAAATTATTCATCTTTAACCATAATGGTTTATTTACATATTGTTACATGTAGTGGTCTGCCTGCCCTCAAACGTCTCTGGTAAACCATACACTATACAAGCACCTTTATATTTTTATTGTTATCTTTTTGGTGCTTTTTAATTCCTTCTTGATCAAGCACCCACCCTCGATTGATTACCCCTCCTTGAATAAGCGCCCCCATAGAATCAGGAAGGCAGAGAATGCAGAATTTACGCCAAGTGTCTTGCCAAAAAACGAAATTGTATTACAGTAAAGCTGGAGAACCTGAAATTTGTAATAAGCGTCCCAGGCGTTGAATAATTTAATTAATTAAATAAAATAAAAATTATTGCATTAATAATATATGATTATTTTGCTGATTTGTTTAGGCAATTGATGATGATTGTAATCAGACTGGACAGATGTTGTCTGCTCTACTTTCATGGCCCCAGGTAATTATTACAACTGCTATTCTATTCATTGTTAATTATTGTAAATCCTCTAATAAGCACTCCCCCTTCGGAATAAGCATTCCTCCTATCGACCAAAATTTTATTAATGTAAGCGCCCCCTCCCCCTCTGTTTTTTTTTATCTGGGTGAGTACTGAGACAACAAAGGGTTCAGTATTAAAGTTTCGGCCGTGTTTAATCACTCGTCTGACATTTTGTACAATCAATCAGAATCAAAGTTGAATTGCTCTTGACAACATCATCATCATTGGCAAACCAAAAATAATTACGAATGCTGAGTGTGCTGCTATTAGAGCTAGAATTTTAATAATCTTTTATGATATTTTTTATGATTAATAAATATTGATTTGTTCATTGCAGGCAACATTTGCATCCAAAATAGAGTTAAAAGATGACAAGTTGTCAGTGACGCGGGAAATTGATGGCGGCCTTGAAATGGTTGATGTCAAGATGCCGTGTGTGTTGTCACAGCAGATCTACGGTAGCTAAAGTGACTTTTGTACTCATTTGGTAGAGGCAATGAAAGTCCAAGTGAGAGATATCAACAGATGGACAGACAGTGAATAACTGACCGACCCAACTTACTATCCAGTGAAAAATGGTGCTAATTTAGCATTTTACATGTCAATGGGATCCAACCAAAATTTTAACTTATACAGTGTTAAAGAAGATTTAATTAGTGTTTTTTATTTCTTATATTAATTATTATTTGCCTTTTTATTATTTCTTCAGATTGAACGAGCCTCGCTATGGCAACTCTTCCAAACATCATGGTTAGTAACATTGATGATTGCTAGAATTTATGTCACTGACGCGATTGGTTTGGTTTTGCATTTGATTGGTTGAGAAGGTGGCATGGGTTTTTTCAGACCAATCTCTGGGCAATGTAAAGCAAAACCAAAGCAATTCCAGATTTCTTTCGACACTCAATTATTGAAAAACCGCTCTAAAATTTTTTATAATTCTGCTTAAAAATAATATTCATGAGTTCAGTTTGGGTAAACATACAGCAGTCTACTTTGCAGCCGTTATGTGGGTAGTCACGCAAACGCTCTTTTTTGTTGGGAGGAAGCGTTGCGTGACAATTCAAATAATGGCTGCGAAGGAGACTGGGGGTGGACAGGTTCTAATCATTGTAATGTCTGTTTTGAATCACACAGAAAGCGAAGAAGAAGAAGATTGACAAGAAGTCTCCCGGTGACTTGGGCGTCGATGTTGCACCCAGAGTAGAAACTATCAGCGTTCTTGATCCGCCAGTGCGCGAGGCAGGAATTAAAGTAGAAACAGTAGATGACTGGTCGCTAAGTTAAAAGAACAAGGATTCTGCTGACGAACTCAACAAATCGACGCAGTGAATTTGGACAAAATGAACTTGTTGTTAAAAAGCGATCTTGCTTTCAGTTTGGCTAGGGTGTTAAAACACTGAATTTTGGAGGAAATGGCTGACTCGTTTTGTAATATTGCCAATAAGTTTTGCTAATTGCCAATAATATTTTGTTATTAAGTGGTCTTTTGTTTGCCTCCTCGAAGACTTTATTTTGCCTCGTCACGCAAGGAAAGATTGCGTGACGAGGCAAAAGAAAGTCTGCCAGGAGGCTAGTCTCGGCTAAAGTGGAGATCTATGTTGTTGTAAAGATACATGCACCTGCGCAGTAAAATATAAACAAAAGCCGCTATCTGCGTCTACGTATGTTTCTTGCACTCGTGCTAAGTAAACCTGGATGCTTGACGCTTTTCTTGTGCGTTTCCAACCTCGTTCCCAGGGTCTCTCTTCTTCCCGCCAAAAGCGACGAACGAGAGAAAAGAAGAGAGACCCTGGGAACGAGGTTGGTGCGTTTCTGGTTTTGGTCATGTCCCACGCGCGCGAAAAAAAAAACATCCCTGCCACGTGCGCGAGAAAAAAACCTCTGATAACCAGGGTAATGCTAAGGCCAATTTATAGGACGCATTTCAGTCGTATTTCAGTTGCGTGGACTGTAATTCAAGCCCCAGAAACCTCGATAAAATCGCTTTAAATCAGCGCAATGCCCGCACAAACACGTTGCTTCCATCGATTTCCGCCGCACTCTCAAGTCCAGTCTTCGTTCCTCCCCTTCGGGGGGATGAGCGTGGGCTCATTTTTCTGAACAGCGGCTAGTAATCAAGCCTATAGATGTAGTCGAATCAAGTAATATCAGTCCGATGTCGTTACCACCTGTCGAAGGTGTTTTCAAACTTCTCAGCCAATCAAAGAGTTAAACACCACGTGCAACTTTTTGACATCTTTCTGTTGGTTTCCAAACTTCTCAGCCAATCAAAGAGCTAACATCCGCACGTGCAATTTATCGACGAGTGTCTACTTTGACTCCACCCCTTTCAGATTAATTTGGTCTTTGATTGGCTTTCGTATTGAATCTACGTTTTGCTAATCCAAGATGGCGGCTAAACTCTCGCACGATCAATCGCTCGCCCCACCATAAACGCCTGCACTACAAAACTAAGCAACAACCCGAGACACTAAATTGAGTTACGTCATCAGTACGACATGAAGAATTGAGCGCACAAAGAGAGAGACGTAGTTATGAACCAGTAGTCCTGGGTTCGAGCCAGGCCAACCTCGTCCCCAAAGTCTTCTCGGTGTTCAAAATGGCGGCGCGAAGAAAGACCCTGGCGAACAGCAGGTCACGTGTCTCCAAAAATATTGGAGATTTTGATTGTTTCAAAATGGCGGCGGGCTCGCTATTGGCTAATTTTTGTGGTCACGTGATCTGCTGTTCGCCAGGGTCTTCTTCACGCCCACCCGGCATCTTGAAAGCGGAGATGGCCCTGGGACGAGGTTGGAGCCAGGCTAGTCCTAATGTTGTGTTCTATGGCAAGACCAAGGAAAATACCGAAAATAAGGCAATATCGAGAGGGAGTTTCCTGGTCAGGCTCTTGCGATATGTTTGAATTCTTTTCTCCGTCCCCTGTCCCAGGAGCATATGACCCTGGCCATCCCCATAAAATGCTTTGTTTCCCATCGCCCGACCGACTCAATTTTTTTCAAAAAGTAAAAAAAAAAAAAGGTTTCTGATTCATTGCGTGCGCCCTTTTTCTCGGGTGTTTACAAGTTTTAATATGCTTTGTTTACATCTTAAAGTCACTCTGACATCTAAATCAGCCCAGTATAAATCGGACGTCTTCGAACACTTTTCAGAGCCGGATATCGGCTCGTTACAAAATGGTAGTCACGGGGAAGATATAATCAAGGCTCGCTTGGAATTATTTATGTATATTTGTCAATATTTCGTTTCTCGGCTTTTCTTTTCTTTTTTATTTTTACCAACCGACCGACCCACTTTCACGAGAGAGAGGGCGATGGGAAACAAAACATTTTATGGGGTTGGCCTTATGTTCTATTGGCGCGCAAGATACTTTTCACGGTACGTCTCTCTCCTCCACCCAGGTGCTGACGCAACCTCGTTTCCCAGGGTCTCTCATCTCTTCTCTCGCTCCAGGGGGCGGAAGATGAGAGACCCTGGGAACGAGGTTGGTACTGACGAATAATCACAATCGGATAACAAACCATCTGCTCAAAGGCCTTTATTTATCATTTCATTTTAATCTCAAAACATACTACAGTAACGGTTGTGTTTTGCAGAAGATGGTTTTATAAATAAAAAAACATAACCGCGAAGAAAGATATTAGATATTTAGTTTCCCTACATTATTTTATTCTATTGTTTTACTGTCAAATCTATGTTATCTCTCTGACGTATTTCCGTTATTACGCAAAAAACTGTTAGTAGCTACTATATAACACGTATATCAATGTTAAAAATTTCCTCATTGTACCTGAAGAAGACTGGTTTGACCAGTCGAAATATAGTACTTAAAAAAACTTAAAAATCTTACGTTGTATCGGTCTCTGCTTCTACAGTATATTTTATAAATACCATTTTTGTAACATAACTGATAACATATTTCAAGAAACTGGTGCCTAAGGGGGCCTCGACAGACTAGAGAGATAGTTGTCGACAAACTCTTAGTTGTCGATGATAAAAAGTTGTCGATAACAAAAAAGCCAGTATGTGAAGCTAGTTATCGACTACTAAGGGCCTTAGTTATCGATAACTAGCTTCACACACTGGCTTTTTTGTCATCGACAACTTTTTATGATCGACAACTAAAGAGTTGTCGACAACTATCTCTCTAGTCTGTGGAGGCCCCAAGCTGTTATAACAAACTCTAGGACCCCTATTTTTACTCGAATTCCAAACCTGTTTACATAGGGGGATTACATTTTTTTAGCTAAAATTGTAATCGTTTTTTTTTTATTCTTGAGACTATTCAGTTAAGAGTTCGTTACCATAACTTAATTTTTATTAATTACACGTTTTGCAGATTTCATTTTAAACTCCATATCAATGAAATATTGATTACTTAATCAAGTTTTTTTGTAACTATCTATACACTGGTAAATGTGGTAAATGGTTTTACACTATCTTATACACTATAGCTGTTCATTAGTCCCACGCCAGGTTTATGTGGAAAATGTAAAAAAAAAAATTGTCAAAAAATTAAAAATGTGTGCCCACGGATCCTATGTCAGCCGTTGGGTGACCTGTGGTGCACATCCTTGTATGGCCTGTGCCTCGGTTGTCCATGCTCAAAGGATCATGCCTCGCTTTCGGAGCTCTTTCTCGATAATTTTTCTTCATGTCGATCGGAAAAGCGCTCTTTGTGCAGTTTTTCCAGACACATCCGCCAGCAATCTTACGCTTGTTATTGTCGTCATTTGCCAGCTGACTCGAAGCTGTCTTCACGCTTGATGGTCGACCATTGATATTCCTTTGGAGAAAACGAAGGAACAACTCGACAGAAGCTGAAAATTTAAAAGAGAGAAAATACTTATAGTTTAAATACTTTTCCGCTTTTGGAACACTTTCATGACAGACGCAACTGAGCGCAAACGAACGAATCAAAACCAGAAAACATGCAAGCCATTGGTCACGATTGCTTTTGGTTGCCCCTGATTGGTTGAATAAAACAGCATGCTGGCTCTGAATTGGTTAGAATAGCACGCCTGCGTGAGGTTTTTCGAGTTTTTTTTTTTTACTAAACGTGGGGCTCAGCAAACGTATAATTTTGAAAAAAAAAAACTTTCGACGGTCTGAATAAAAAAACGTTTCTATCTAAAAATTGACGTTAAATTTTCATCGGAGGGAAATTACGAATGGTACGTTTTAGGATGATGCTGTTTCTTGGGCAAGGCACTTTACTCCCACAGTGCCTCTCTCTACCCAGTAGTATAAATGGGTGCCGGCGACAAAATACTGGGGGGGGGGGGGGGGGGGGGGGGGGGGGGGGGGGCAACCCTGTGATGGAACTAGCACTAGACTAGGGGGAGTAAGCAGTACGTACTCCAAGTCGGCTTCATGCTACAGAAACCAGGATAAGCCCCGCCAGTGCGGGCCATTTGGCTCGAGTTCGGCTTTTACCTTTTATAAGAGGATCGAATGTTGTCTGGACAATACTAGTCTACTACGCAAACGGTCTTTAGGGACTCGTTGCGTTAGTTTCCGTTGGAACACGCGCCGAGCCCAAGAGCGTCTGCGTAGGAGGTTACCAAAGTTCCTGTTTTTATGAAATATTGTTACAGAATTTGACGTCCCCAGGCTTACAAAAAACACGGATTATCAGCCTAGAGAAAAAATCGTTTGAGCCATGGTGACTGTACCACAAGTAGCTATCTAACATTGATATTTCGATTAACAACTAACTTTATTTAGTGATTCGCGTGTGTATTGTAGCATCTGTTGCTGCCCTTGCCACAATTAAATTGTTGGACATGCTCACTGGCTGGAACATCAGGTCAGAACAAATATGGTCAAATTGAACATAACCTTGTTAAGGATGGTAGAAGTTCCCAACTGTGCGTGCCCCTTGAGCTAAGAGCCTCACGACTAGTGTAGTACTAGGACAGAGGTCACTGTGCCAAGTTGCCAGCTAAAGTGTTACTATGCTATATAGAGCAGCACGGGTAATACAGCTATGACTAGTATATCTTTGGATCTTGCGACACTTGCGCGGCCAGAGGAGTACTTGTAACATTAGGCGAACAATACTTCCCGACTGAGAAACAAATGATCACCAGGCCTATAGACAGGACTAACTCAGAGGGAGTATTGATGAGGATGTGATTAGTCATATCCCCGAGATCTGGAGAAGTCGGGTGTAAGTCCTCATGAGTATTAAGCATAAGCCCGCACGTCAATGTGATACCGGCGCCATGCTAAACCTACCATTGACTCGCCATAAGAAGTGCAATCGTTATTATGCGCCAAAACACCAAATACTTAATCCACTCTGCAGATATTTCCTTTTGTTTTCTTTACGTCAAATTTGCTTCTCCTTTTGTTTCATGGTCAATTACAACCGCTCTTTTCTGCGTTTCAATAAAAACAGACGCGTAGTGCCACAATGTCCGAATTACATGACGCTCTAAACTGTCCCGGTGGTCACGTCTTGCCTGTTTGTCCTTTGTTGTTAGTTCCACAGCACGAAGATAGATGTGTGACTGGTTGGAAACTATCCAGTGGCCGCGGATTGCCATCCTCAAAAAGGCACGACTCTTCTACACTCTTCTTCCTAGGATCATCCCAGTGTGTCACGAGTGAGTGAGCAAATGATTGCACGGGTGATGGGATTCGATTCCTATTGTAAGGACAAAAAGAAAGATCTAAAATGTGCGCAATGAAAAGTATATAGCAGGCTTTTCTCTCCCTCTCTTTCTTTCTGTCTCCTCTCCCTTCCCTTCCTTTACCAAACTCTCCCCCCCCCCTAGCGCGCGTGTGGCCCCCCCCCCCCCCTCCCCCCTATCGCACCTCAGCACCCCCCATACGCGCCCACCGTACGCGCTCCCCCCTGCAGGACCGTCGCCCACCCCGCGCAGCCACGCACCCCCTGGGACGCCCAGTCGCAAGCCCCCGCTTCCTGTGCGAGGCCTTGTTTGCTAAAACGATGAATTTATCACATGACTAATCGAGCTTACTTTGTCCTGTATTGTGATTAGTCTGTGTACATTGTTGTCAGAATTTGTATGTGTTCAATAAGTCTCAAACCTATATAGGAATATACGTGTTGCGAACAGATGCAGACGTCCGTAATATACTAGTTTCGAACCTCAGGTTATTTTTGTCGTAATTGATGAATCCCCCGCTATTTCGAAACTAATACACCATTTTCCCTTGTATTTTGCCCTTTGCTTTTTCCACTCCACTACATTCTTTACTACGTGTATAAAAAAAAAAAGAGTTCAAGGAAAAACAACGTCCCCGCTTATTTCGAATTTCTGATTTTTTTGTTTCCCTTGGCCTAAAAATCCAACCGCTGTATTATTTAATACCGAGGGTTACAAACTGTAGGGTTTATTTTACTGAATTTGAACAAACCAAGTGGTGGGCATAGTACAGAAGGCTCTTTTTCGCCGTTTGATTCAATCAAATGGGGGAATTTTCTGACATTGCCGCGAATTTTCTTTTTCGCCCATTTGCTTTGTGAAGGAAATTTTTTGGCGGGTGAAACCCTCTGCCCGAAATTTTTGTTTTAGACAAATTTTTGCTTTTGTTACTTGTCATACTAGACTATTTCACCAACCCCAAAAGTTATGTCGTACTTCGTAGGCCAGGAGGAAAGCGATACAACACCCTGGAGCCCTTTTCTCATGTCTTTCACCCTTATTGGCCCTATGATAACGAAAGCGTTAGTTACACCTTGACAGCTAATTTTTAGAATCACTTTGCCGCAAAAATCACGCGTTGCGAGAACTGAGGACGAGAGTTGTGTTCATATGTTCATGTTTCTGCTATAAAAATAAAACCAGGACATGGACGCCAAAGAGGAACGTGGAATAAAAAAAGAACGGTTGGAATGGAATTGGAATGGAATTTTCGCGAACGAGAATGATTCTAAAAATAGCTGAAGGTGTCATTATAATCGGTACAGATAGAGGCTCCGAGGGTCGCATATGCGGAGTAAGGACTTAATAGACTTAAAGACCTTATAATATAGAACCATTGTATATGTAAAATATATTAAGAATAGTTAGAACTGAGGGGGGGAGGTGACATAGGTTCGGGTGTGGAGGGCGGGGATGGAGCTGGGCTTACAGACACCTCTTTCGTGTGTGGCCTCCTGTGCGATTCGTTCCTTGGTGACATGTCTAGACTGTTCATTTGTTTCCGCAACTTTCATCCTTACCAGTTTAGACGCGTCCTTCTCTCCCGCCTGGTTTGTGTACGGCTGTCGCCACTGCACTGGTGGTTACTGAGCTGTGCCTTTTTTATGCTCTGTTTTGGTGACTGGCGCTATTATCGCTGAGCTGAGCGGCGGTGTGGTGGTGTGGGGGTTGCGGGGCGAGACTGACGATGGCGGCTACGGGTAAAATGTTTGGTTGGGCGCGCGGCGCGAGGGTGTGGGGGAGGGGGTCAGATGAGATGCAAGCGTAATTTGCCGAAAATGAAACCTCAGGGCCTAGTTATTTTCCAGCATTCTTCACGAGATATTTCGTCAAAAAAATTTATCTCGATCAGTGTGAAATGACAGCGAATACAAGTTTTATATGCTCACAACGTACATATTTCCGAGGTTTTGTTAACTTGGATACATTATAAAACTTTGATATATATGTATGCCCGACCTTAGCAGGCCTTGAACAACGGTTTTTTTTTTTCAGATCAGTTTACTGGGGCCGCGAATAATCAGTACTATGTCGGTGAAACATTTTCACTGCTATGTTCTTCAATTTAAAGTACATAAAAACGAAAAAAAAAAAAAAAACGTGCACACTTTTTAACTGGGACACTTTTCCCTTTCATTTTACACATGAGTTTCGTTTGAACAGTGAAAGGTCGATTCATTATCTTTGCTTTGGTGCTTTATATAATGCAATAATATAGGAAGGCCTGGGGCCCAAGAGATTAAGCACCTCGTTCTACGGCAAAACGGCAGCGTGTATGTAGTCAATTTTCTTTACTTTTCTTCCAATCATTCAAATATTTTTATATCTGAATTATATTTGAATGAAGTATTATTATTATATTATTATTATTAAATAAATGCATCGGAAAAATCGAAAATAATTCACAAGTTCACGATAAACGCGAAACTACTCATTTGGATGTACAAGCGGCAAACGGCAGTCGGCAAAAGTGGGACTTTTTCTCTCTATATTTGAATATTGAAACGCCAGGAGCTCTATTTTTAATACGCACTTTGGTAGATTTATATATTAAATAACAATCACAACAATCTTTGCCTTCCTCTTTGCATTAATTTTTTTTCCCTGGGATTTTCCCTTGCATTAATTTTTTTTTGGTCTTCACCCCCCCCCCCCCCCCCCCCCCCCCCCCCCCCCCCCCCATCACTTTTCTAATGGGTCCGGAAAATCAGGAAATAAAGGGGACGGGAGACGGGAAAAGAGGGAGTGCGGGAAGTGGATACCCAAGCTGGTGGGAAGCGGGAGAAAGAGGAAAAAAGTTCGCAAATATAGGAAAAGATAAAAAGACGGAAGCCACAACATACCTGTTTTTCGCAGAATATCCCGGACTGGTTTTAAGTAATCCTTCAAAGCTCCCTCGCTCAGCCGTGGGTCGTTAGCCTTTACAACAATAATAATCCCGTGCAGTCTCTGTCCAAATTCTGGACATTGATGCATATCTTGTGGCACTGGCCTGGCCATGTACTGGACGCCCGATGTTATCACCAGGTTGGAGTTTCCCGAAACACGATGTTCTTAAACTCGACCGTCTCGTTAGCGCTGTCAGTTGAAGAAGCCCCTTGTGTCGACCAAGTGGAAGAACATCTCTGGCAGGTAGTCCTGGAGTGTGATGGTCCCCTCCTGTCCAGTGCGTGGCTGTCCGGGGCGGATCCTTTCTCTGTCTCCCTCACCGCTCGTTCACACGTGTTGATGAAGCAACTCTTCCAGATCCCGTCGGGCCAAACACTCCGATCCTAAGCTGGGTCACGTCTTCAATTTTGTAGTTCCATGGAAATTATCAAGTCTGGTCTTGTCGCCAAATTTGTAATCGAACAATTCACCATCGGCGTCGGCGAACTTCCTTCTCCAGCTCTAGTAGTTTCTGTTCTTCTTCTCTTTGTTTCGCCTCTTCCCTCTTCCGCTGTTTCTTGTACTGTTCGCTTAGCCACTCTTCTTCTAACTCCTTTTCTCTTTCTATACGCATTTTTTCTTCAATCTCGCGTTTCTTTCGTTCTTTTTCCAGCCGTTGTGCCTACTTTCTCCTCCGCTTCTCGTCGATCTCGTTCCGTGTTGTCCACGTACGTGTATTGAGTTTTTCGGACTGGAATCACCATTCTGTAATAAGACATTATAAACCAGCTTAGTACCCAGGCATTCCAGTTCCGCTTTGGCGCGAAATTTCATGACGTCACCGAATGACATAAGGAACGACCCAACGAGAACTCCCAGTTATTCAAAGGATGAATAACGCTATCCAACGGATAAATCACTATCCAGTGGATAAGTGTTAACAAACTGCGCTATCCCATTGGATAGTGATTTATCTTGGTGGAGAGTGGCGTTTATCCAAGAACAACAAGGTTAACTGACAACTGACAACAGGCTTGGAAGATCCTAATATTCTTTAAACCCTTTAAAAATAATATTTTTCGGTTATTATTTATGTTTTTTACGACACCGAATCAGCAAGGAAGGAGACTTAAACAGCAGACTCGAATTTCCTATGTCGTTAATAAGTATTAAAATGAATCATTTGCAATTTGAACAAGACAACATGACATATCTGTTACATGATCCTCAATTTATGGTGGCCACGCGGTCGAAGGAAAGATGTCTGCTCGCTCGATGCTCGCGGCCTTTGTATTAAAAGCAATCATGGGATTTTATCGTCTCGATTCCGATACGGCTTTCGAGCGGCACCGAAGCCGCATTCCTTACTATTCCCATTAATGATGATTTACGGACGTTGGAGTCTCTGAAGAAACCGTTAGATCATGTGCCTAAAGTAATGTTCAAGGAACCAGGAGGAAAAACAGAAAATTTCGCGATCACAACAGATGCACGCACAGTGGCAACTAGAGCTGCAAGTCTGCTCGTTGACGAAAACGCTAGCGAGTTAAACGGTATGGTTGCTTTTTAATTTCGCATTTTTATATTTGTCACGGGTTATTTATTTTTTGAATGCCTGGCTCAAATACCCCCTATGTTAGTGGCAAAAAATAGTTTCGTCTAAAAGCAAAAACCAAATTCCTGGCAAGAGTGCACAAAAACATACCCTATTTCAGACCAAAAATTGCCTATATAAGGGAGTACCACCCCCGGGCTAAAATATAAATTTTGTGGGGAGGAGGATAATATGACTCCCCTAAAAACGACTGTGTTGGAGGCTCGAGGCCATTATTTTCGCCGCTTTTTCTCAATTCAAACCGGCATAACTTAGCCAAAGACCCCGGCATCTTTATGGTTGTGTAGAGCTTAACGAAACCTCCATAAAATGTGTAAAATAGCTTGTAGTAAGGGAGTTTTTTCATTCTTTTAAAAGGTCGCTCTAGAGTCGCTCTATCATGACTTGCTAGGATATGAAGCTGAAAGAAATTTAATTTCTAACCGCAACAAAAGTTAATTTTAATCTTGTTTTGTAATTCTTCACCATTTTTATTTTCCCTGTGCGTGGAATTCCTTGCAATGTTTGTTTCAACCTCGTTCCCAGGGCCCTTTCTCTAGGTTGTGTTTATTTTGATGTTTTGTGACTTAAAATTTATCCTCATGTGATATTTATTGTATGGAATGTGCTATATTGTTAATATCTTCTATTTTCGACTCAGATATTATTAAAACGTATTGCTATCGAATGCGAAAGTTGGTTCAAGTTGCCAAAATTCCAAAAAAAATCCAAAGTTGCTCTTATGAAAAAAAGTTGCTCCAAAACAAAAAAGTTGCCAAAAAAAGGAAAAGTTGCCAAAAAGTTGCCGAGCAACTTGTGGCTAGCCCTACTTCCAGCCGTTTACCAGACAAACGGTGTTTCCGATTGGTTACTTTAGACCACGTGATGTCATATGTCAGGAGCATATGTGGAGTGTTGACAGACCAAACGCGACTCCTACGGTTCGTGACATTGGTACATTTGCCGTTCTCTATTAAATTCGGCCTTATTTCTGACCTACTCTTCTTCAAGTATGTTTCTAACTGGCAATATGTTATTAAAGGAGGGCAAGTAGAATATAAAAATTAATAAATTAATAAGTTAATGAATGAATTAATTAATTAATAAAAAGAAAGAAAGTGTTCATTTCTGGCTTGATTTTTATTTATTCATAAGGAAAGCCTTCCCGATTCAATAAATAATTACCTCCGTTACGTTCAAACTTAACTGAGGGGGTCTAAAATGGGCCAAAAAACGATTATTAAGGTTCTTAGTTAATTATTAATACCCGTTTAACTGACAAATGACCCAAAATTTAACTGACAACTGAGAAATGGCCTAAATTTTAACTGACAACTGACATTTGGACCCCCCCATCCAGACCCTCTTAAAATGCACCAAAATTAAGTGTCGCTAAATTTAATCGTCGCGAAATTAACGTGACTCCACATGAGGACAGCATTAAGATATGGCATTACAGTTTCGTTTGTTTCGTTCAAAATTAAGTTGTAGAACGTTGTATGATTTTGTTTTTATCGTATTACAGTTAAAGTTATTAAATGGAGCTGGTTGACGTTTATGATCTTATCACACAAAAGCTCTGTTATCGTCGTAAAAGTAAATGCGTAAAAGTTTTGAATAAATTCGCCAAAGAGACAGTTCGTGAAATCGCGAAAATTAAGTGACTTTAATATATTCCAAAATTTACGCAAAATCGCTAAATTAAAGTGCCGCTAAATATGGATTTTTCAAAATCGCTAAATTAACGTGTCGCCAAAATTTCATGTAATAAGGTAGCTTTTTCTGTGAGAAATGATACGCGCGAGAATCTCAGCTATTTTATAATTTGGAATAATAATTGAAGCGGGGTGGCGGAGTGAGCCTCAATCGTTTTAATTCAGGAGGAACGAACGTAACACAGTTGTAATATTTTAGGGAACAGGTTTCTCTATTTAATAGTTTTTTAATGATTACAGCTTGTTTCCGAAAGTGAAAGTTACATGCTATGCTTACCCGGAAGACACCGGAAGAGAGAGCGCAACGCGAAGGGCGCGCGTACAACTCCTCTCGCTGGCGAAATAAGGCAAATTGGTCACTTTTTCAGTTTTGGTATTATGCATTTGCCTGTTATTTCAGGATTGAAGATTTTTGTGGTGGGAAACTAAGAATTTCGGGTTTCGGTTTCTCGGAAGCGAGGACGATTCAAGCGAGTAATCGTGTTTCGCAGGGTAGCGAAGACATCCACAGAATATGCATGCACCGGACAGTTTAAAATACTTCTAACTTTCGTCTTTCCATCCTTGGATTGAAAAGAAACCAGAGTGGCGTTTCAAAATGAAAAAGACGAGTTCAAAAAATACACCTATAAAAATCATAGTGTCACGCCATTGTCCGAATGAATGCCCCCAAAAGTTCGATTCGGCAAACTATTACACTATTAACAATATATAAGTGGACAAAAACTGTACGAAAGAAATGGCAGAATTATAGGCACATTTTGGGAAGACTTACCCCCATGTTGAAGATTTAGACCGGCTTGTCCTCCTCGTAGCAAAAGAGAATGTCTTCCGTTCTGAGAACCTCGATCAAAATGATGCGAGATAGAAATTTTCCCTTCGTATATTTTTCCGAGAAACTACATCACAGGGAGCCCAGACAAACTGTTTGACTGTGTGCTATTTTGCATTTTTATAGTGAATGTATGGGATTTACTGAATGGTCCGTAGAATTGTGAATAGTCACGAAAGCTATGAACAAATACCTGCTGAATAGACGTAAATGTGCCTTATCTGTTGTGTACTGTCGTTTTTTTTTGGCTCAAAACGGCGATTTTAAGCGATTTGAATGATTTTGTTTTTGTTGTTTTACTGTACATCTAATTAAACGAAAAGGGAGGAGAGTAATTAATATTCCAATGTCTCCAAATTCGTACAGCTCCAGCGCCGAGGCGATTTTCGCCCAGAAAATCCCGTCGCCCGGCTTCCAGTTCAAATAGTAGAAAAGAGGAAAGAAATCCACAAACGTGTGACACCAATTTAGATCCACGTGACGAGTCAACCGTGATGTCCTGTTAAAGGGTCCCTCTCAACCAGTGTGCTTTGCGCGCCAATACTCTTACGGGCGGCCATTTTTTGGGTGCCGCGAAAAATAGCGGCTTGAAGTTAAAAACTACTGACTTTTTGCAGGATTCTGGCCTTGTTCTGGCCACAAAAGGCAGTTTGACGTTAGTACAAATTGGAAAGTATGGCATACATTAGCCCCACGAGAGATCAAGTTCCCCGGAAGAAAACAATAACACGCGACCGCAAAGCACACTGGTTGAGAGGGACCCTTTAACACTGTGCACACGGAAACTGTGTCATGCTGAAGACTAAACTTCGCAATGGAAGGATATTTTATTAGACAGAAGATGTTCAACCCCGGATTTGAAGTCCCGGATCGCATGATTCAAAGCCTGGGGCAAAAACATTGCCACACCCCGAGGCTGTAGTGAAATCGGTGAACTACGATGGTCCGTTGATTCAAAGTCTAAAGAGGACGAAGGAATACAGATTGCAGCTAATGAAACCGTCATGTCACCAAGCAATTGGAAACGTATTGTGTCTACGTTTTGCGAATTTCGAACGCAACCTCGCTTCCAGGCTCTCTCTCCTTTTCCTCCCTTGTCGTTGAGGGGAGAGCTCTCCCAAGGGACAAGGGAGGAAAAGGAGAGAGAGCCTGAAATCGAGGTTGTTTCGAACGATCCATCGCTTGCCCACCAACGCCTGCGCCAACTAGACACTGCACGGATCCTGCCTCGTCCCCAGGCGCCGTTGCGAGCGTGAAAACACGTTACGAGCGGGAAAACAGGGAGCGCGGGGCTTGTCCCACAACCCCACGCGCACCGCGCTCAAACAAGGAGCGACGCCTGGGGACGCGGCAGACACGGATCTCTGTACATTGAGTTACGCCATCAGTATGGCATGAAGAATTGGGCGCACGAAGAGAGACGTAGTTCCGAACCAGTAGTCTGGGTTCGAGCCAGGCTAGTCCCAACCTCGTTCCCAGGGTCTACTCCGCTTTCGCCCAGCCGCATCTTGAAAGCGGAGTAGACCCTGGGAACGAGGTTGGGTGACGGTTGGGCTAGTTCTGATGTTGTGTTCTATGGCAAGACCAAGGAAAAATACCGAAAATAAGGCAATTCCTGGTGAGGCTCTTGCGATATGTTTGAATTCTTTTCTCTGTCCCCTTTTCTCTGTCCCCTTTTCTCTGTCCCCTGTCCCAGGAGCATATGACCCTGGCCATCCCCATAAAATGCTTTGTTTCCCATCGCCCGACCGACCCAATTTTTTCAAAAAGTAAAAGTTTCTGATTCATTGCCTGCGCCCTTTTCTCGGGTGTTTCCAAGTTTAATATGCTTTGTTTACATCTTAAGGTCACTCTGACATCTAAATCAGCCCAGTAATGAGAGTGATAAGAGTAATATAATATAAGATAAGATAAGAGTATAAGAGTGATATCGGCTCGTTGCAAAATGGTGGTCACGGGAAAGATATAATTATATGACCCTTACTTCTATGTACTTCTTGTTTGTTCTCCTTGTTTTTTTTTTTTTTTTTCTCTTCTCTGTTTTTATTTATTTATTTTTTTTTTTCCTTTTTTCTTTTTTAAGTAATGTATAGAACAGCTACATAACATAAACAGGCTAGAGGTTAACTAGAAAACCCTCCAGTTCATTTAACCTCTAGGCATTTACTATAATTAGCTAATTACTCAAATACTATTACGAACTACTATTAAAATAATATATCCAAAAAATGTAACCTAATTTTTAATTTTTATAAAAAATGCAAAATAAAATTGTTGTTGTTGTTGTGAGAGCAGAACTACGTTACTCACAGGACGGTGTGTGAATCCCTATTTGTCGTTGCAACAGATAATCTCAACGCGCTTCTGACGTTATCCAAAGCAATGTTCATGACACAGTCTAATGTAATCAAAGTTTATTGAAGCGAAGCGTTGTACATAACGTGACGTTAATATTGAAGCGTTGTCGTAGCGGTATTAAAGAAGCGATGGATCGAAGCGATATGAAGCGGTAAATTGAAGCGATATGAAGCGGTAAATTGAAGCGGTTTCGAAAACTAAGGAACAATAACGAAGTAAAAACTACAATTAGACTAACTAAAACTATTACAAACTTAAGAAACAAATGTTTCGCTGATACAGAAATATAAAACGCGTAAAAGTATAAAAGGTTAACAAACTTACATTCTGTGTCCGCTTGAGGGATTTCACGGTAAAAGTTGAGCTTTAAAACTTGATGTTAACACGATGATGCGTTGACTAGAACTAAAGGTTTTCCTGAACACGTTACAAGAAATATTACCTAATACAAAGGATAGTGGTTCTCTTTGTTTCGTTTATCGTACGTGGGCAAATACATCCGTAGAACTAACCACAAAAACCGTGATATAATTAATACAAAGAAACTTTAAAGACTGGAAAGGAAATACGAAAACCATAACATATTTGGCACTAACATTCCCGGCCCCTTAAACACTATTAAGCTGTTTTTAAAAAAACTATAAACGCAAGGTATAAAAGCTAAGCGAAAATCTTAAAACTAATTCCTACTAAATTACTTGAAACTTAAACGTAACATTACTTTAATGTTCAAATTAATGTTCAGTCCTTCATGCAATCAGCAACTGTCTTTGCTGTCATCAGCAGTGTCCATCCTTTCTTCTGTAGCGAGCAAGAGGACGAGCTTGTTCACTGGTCTGCGCAGCTCTGCTGTCTGGGTTCTCAGGACGACGCTTCTGACGAGACCTTTAGAGTCTGGCTCTACCTGGATGACCACACCCATTGGCCAAACGTTTCTCGATGCGTGCTCATCTTTCATCAGAACAACGTCGTTGACTTTCAGGTTGCGCCTTTCTTGGTTCCACTTGGGTCGCTCCTGAAGCGTTGGCAAATACTCTTTCTTCCATCGCGACCAGAACAGGTTGCAGAGGTGCTGAACTCTCCGCCAACGTCGGCGCATGTAGACATCGTTGCGTTGGAATTTGCCAGGTGGAGGTACAACAATGCTTGTCTTCATTGTTAGAATCTGGTTCGGTGACAATGGGACAGGATCGTTAACATCACTTGAGGTGGCGGTAAGCGGTCTTGAGTTGATAATAGATTCAACTTCACACATTAAGGTCTGCAAGGATTCATCATCTAGACGACTTCCGTGTTCACGCAGGAGGATGTCGAGGACTTTACGTGCCGTTCTTATTTGTCTTTCCCAGACTCCGCCCATGTGACTTGCAGCAGGTGGGTTGAACTTCCAATCTATCTGTTGTTGGCGAAGCTTCTCTGTGATTTCGTCTTGGTCCATCTCGTCGATGGCATCACGTAGCTCTCTTTTTGCGCCAACAAAGTTAGTACCATTATCGCACCTGATCTCGCGCACTGGACCTCGACGGGCGATAAAGCGTCGAAGGGCGTTAATAAAGCAGTCCGTCTCGAGCGAGTGGGCGACTTCAATATGAACAGCTCTGCTTACGAGGCATGTAAACAGTGCTCCGTATCTTTTGCATTCTTTGCGACCTTCTTTGGTAACGTACGGACCAAAATAATCCACTCCAACATATGTGAATGGCGGTGCTGGTGTTACTCGGTCCACTGGTAGGTCAGCCATCTTTTGGTCTTGGGGCGTAGCCCTGTTTCGTCGGCATGTAACGCATGAAGAAATCAGCTGACGTACTGCGGAATTGGCCGCGACAATCCAGAACTTTGCGCGTAATCTAGCAAGGACATGCCCGCGTCCTGCATGTCCGAGTTGCTCATGCGTGGAACGGATGATTAATGTTGTCACGTGGCTCTTACGAGGCAAGATTATGGGATGCTTGGACTCTTCTGGGATGTCAGCGTAATTTAATCGGCCACCAACGCGTAGAAGACCTTTATCAGCGAACGGATCAAGGCGATAAAGGGAGCTGGTCTTTCCTACTTCAGCTTTGTTCTTGTTGGGGCGTGTCTGTTCATCTCTCAGTTTTCTACCGTTGGCTTGATCGAGGATCTGTAGCTCGTTATCATAGCTCTGGGACTGTGCGAAACGAATGATTGCAAGCTCTGCCTCTTGCAACTCTTGAACGGTGAGTGATGAACGGTCTTCGTTGAGCTTAACTTGTTTGTCTTTAATGGCGCTGGGTGAGCCATATCTTTCGTTGATTCTCTGTAACCTTCTTTTCTGGAGTATGTCCTTGACTCGCAGAAATACAGCAACGGCTTTCTTTAAACGGTGCCAGTCAGAGAAATGCTGTAGTAGCTTTGTTATGGTGGATACAGGTGCTGGATCGATGACCGTTGTCGCACAGGTATTCACATGTTTCGTAACTTCTGGATCTTCGTTTGGTATTTCGCCGAACGAGGGCGGCTGCTCTGGCCATTCTTCCTCTGGTTGCCATAGAAACGATGGTCCTTTAATCCATCGACTGTGCTCTACCAGTGTCTGTGCGTTTATTCCTCTTGAGGCATCATCGGCTGGGTTATCTTTGGTGTCTACGTACACCCATTGGCTAGGGTTGGATAAGTTGCGGATTGTTTGAAACACGATTTGCTACGAATACTTGGAAGCGCCTCTGATCTTTCCTGATGTAACGCAGTACCGTGGTTGAATCGGTGTGGTACTTGATGTTGTCAGGTGTATCGTCAAGTTCTTTCTTAAGGATCTCTCCAAGTCTGACTGAGATGGTAGCGGCGGTAAGCTCCAGGTGTGGAATCGTCATGGTTTTGATTGGAGCTAGTCGAGCTTTTCCCATTAGAAAGGAACAATGAATACGACCTTGACTGTTACAGAGGCGAAGGTATGCTACTGAACCGTAGGCGATGGAACTTGCGTCTGAGAAGATATGGATCTGTCGAGACTTCACTTCTCCGAAGTCTGACGGTTTGACGCAGCGATCAACATGGAGTTGTTCTAGCAAGGGTAGTTCGTTTCGCCACTTTTCCCATCTGTTTCGGTACAAATCGGGTAGGTCGTCATCCCATCCGAGTTTTTCTTCTCTACAGAGGTCTTGGAGCAGCTTCTTGGCAGTCAGAGTGAAGGGTGCAGCAAATCCTAAAGGATCGTAAGTGGAGGATACAATCGAAAGTATTCCTCTTCTCGTTAACGGTTTGTCCTTGATGGTGATACGAAATCTGAATTTGTCGGATTCAACGCACCACTGCACACCAAGAGCACGTTCGATTGGTAGATCATCATAGTTTAGATCCAGCGTTTTAACATCTTTAGAACGTTCCTCTTCTGGAATAGACTCGAGGACGCTCCGTCGGTTGCAAATGAACTTGGTAAGGCGAAATCCACCTTTGGCGCATGCTTCACGCAAACCCTCGATTTGCTCTATGGCTTTGGCTTCGTTGCTGACAGACCGAAGACAGTCATCTACGTAGAAGTTGCGCTTCATTGCACGTGAGACAGCATTCCCGTATTCATCTTCGTTGTCGTTTGCTGTCTGTCGTAGAGCGTAGTTAGAGCAGCTTGGCGAAGAAACAGCTCCAAAGGGGTGAACGGTCATTCTGTATTCTTGAGGTTGAGCATTCAGGTCACCGTTTGGCCACCATAGGAAACGCAGAAAGTTTCGTTGATCGACAGGAACGCGAACTTGATAGAACATAGCCTCTATGTCGCCCATAAAAGCTACTGTCTCTTGCCTAAAACGAGTTAGCACGCCAACTAACGAATTAGTAAGATCAGGCCCTTGAAGTAGTTGGTCGTTTAGAGATGTTCCACCAAACTTAGCGCTGCAATCGAACACCACTCGTATCTTTTCTGACTTTTTTGGATGGTACACTCCATGATGGGGGACGTACCACGCCTTGCCTGGATCTGTATTCAGCGTTTCCTCAGGTACCTTCTCTGCGTAACCTTTGTCAATTATTTCACTGATAAATGCTACGTAATCGTTACGGTACTGATCATTCTGAAGCATCTTTTTTCTTTGCCATAGCGCTCTCTTTACAGCTTGTTCTCGGTTATTTGGGAGAACGACGTCGGACTGACGGAAAGGTAGAGGAATTTCATAGTGTCCTGCTGTGTGCTGGATATCGTTTGAGACTTTTGTCATAAATCTTCTATCTTCTTGGGAGTAGCCCAGTTCCTCTGGAAGGTTGTTTGAGGCATTTTCGCTGAAATCGAGCTCGAACATCCTTAGTAATGATTTGGGGGTGATGATTTCTTTAACACTCTCTACTTCTCTGACGGTGATTCGGTTTACGGTTACTTTGTTAGTCAGTGGTTCGGTAGTCACGTGCAGCGGACCGCTGACCGTCCAACCATGGTTGAGCCTTAGCGCAAAAGGACCATCACCTTCGTTTGGTACTACACTGAGCGGGACGAGCGCATTTGGGCAATTACTTCCAATTAGAAGGCCGATCTCTAATTCGGAATCGTAAGCAGGGATTTCGTTAGCAATCTCCTTGAGGTGCTCGATACGACCGACGATGTCAGGAGTAGGAATCTGTTCATGACTGGCAGGGATATCATCTCTTGTGTAGGCTCGTGGTAATTCAACAGGACTTCTGCCGTTCAAATCAGTCACGACCAGATCTTTTACGATAGCGCTGTCTACGAGGCTCTGACCGTGCATCGTTCCAAGCTGCAGTTTTGTGTTTGTACTTGTTGCGTCTAAGCGGTTTTTGAGGTCTTCGGTAAGAAAGCAGCCCTGGCTTCCATTATCATAGAACGCATAGGTCTTCACGGACTTGCTGGTCCCTTTCTGTGTCACTAGTACGGGAAGAATAGTCTGTAAGACGACATTATCGTTGGATTTCTGAGGAACATCTGTGCACGCGTTGGTTACTTTAACGGTCTTCTCAGTCGGATTTTCATCTTTGTTTTCCTGCTTGGGTGAGAAGCCGTCTATGTGCAGCAAGGTAGGATGCGGTCTTTTGCACTTCTTACAAACTCTTTTCTTCTTACAGTGTTTGGAGATGTGATATTTTCCGTAACAACCAAAGCACAAGCTTTTTTCCATAAGTAGCGTTCTCCTTTCTGCTACGGATTTCTTTTTAAATGATTCACAGTCGTCCAGGTCATGTGACTTGTCGCACAAAGGGCATTTGTCGGCTGAGGTGTTTTGGCGGGAAGGCCCGGCCCCGTTAGAGGCTTCGTCCAGATTTGTGGCAAAGCTGGAGCTCTTGAATTTGGCTGGCGGTAATTTCTTATTTTCCTCCACAGAGTTACTTGATCGTTGATTTGTCTTTGCGTTGTTAAGTGCGTCTCTGCTGTAAATCGGATCGTTTGCAGATTCCGCGGCGTACTCTACGAATTCAGCCAAATCTCCGAAGCCTAGGACCTTGTTGTCTTTTCGTCTTGTCTTAACCACTGTTTCGCGCCACTTTGATTGTAGATTGCCGGGTAGCTTCTGGACTATGGCTTGCATGTTGGGTGGATGGTTTAAGACAGCCATGTGTGCGATCGTTTTCATTGCGTTCTTACACTTTGTTAAGAAGATGGAGAAACGCTTCAGACCTGGGCCGTCGTCGTATTTAATGATAGGCCAACTGTTGAGTTTCTGCATGTAGGCGTTAGAAACCTTGTAGGGATCTCCGTACTCCTTCTCGAGAAGCCTTCGTGCTTCTACATAGCCTTCCTCCGGTTCGATATGCAGGCAGCCGCCTATCAGCTCCTTGGGCTCATTGGTAAGGTGTTGGTCGAGGTAGTAGAGCCTGTCTGCGTTGCTAGCTACCTTAGACTGGATGCGCGCATCGAATGCCATGATGAAGGTCTTGTATTCCATAGGATCTCCCTTGAATTTTGGTACTTCTGGCTGCGGTAGGGTGACGGCGGTGGCTAATTGATGCTGAGAAGTGATCATCCGTTGTATTTGGTCATGCTGTATTTTGAACACTTCTTTTAGAATTTCTTCGTCATTTGCCGACAATGTAGAGTTTTCCTCTCGTTTGATTTCGGGCTTTATTTCGCCGGGAAACGCATGGTAATAGAATTCCGGTGCTTTTGGATTCAATGGAGAGGCCTGGAAAGTTTCACTTTTTGTTTTCTCACGGTTCCCGCCACTCAGGTCTATGGCTGATAGCGGAAGCGGTACGTATTCTGTGTTAGAAGCAGATATCGGTGCCGGAGGGTGGAGAGGTGCAATCTTGTCATCGTTTTGAGTTAATTTTAATTTTTCTTCTACTTCAATTTCTGTGAACACTTTTTCCCTTGCTTGAGCTTTAGCAATCTTGAGATCTAGCTCTAGTTGTTCTTCGGCTACTTGCAATTCGAGTTTCTTGTCCAGCATGGAACGTTCCGCTAATAACTCGGCAACTTTTGCTCTTTCTTTTGCTCGCGCCGACAGCGAGGAGCCTGAGGCCGACCAGTGTTTTGAATGGCGTGACGAGCGTGACGTGCGTGACACACGCGATGTCTGTGAGCGCCGCTCGGAAATGCGGTCTAACTGATCGTTCAGACGTTGTTCACAGATAATTATCCAATCTACCACTTGTTTCCGGTATTGGAAAATGTCACTTTCTTTTAAGCTGTAATGAAGAGATGCCTGTTCTTTATCTTCCGGTGATCTTAATGCGTGGTAATACCGATTATATGAATCTTGAAAATGTTGACACAATCTGTCATGATCGATAAGTTCATTCCTGACGAGGTCCAAATTGTTTTGGTCGGACATCAGTTTCGTAATCTCGGTTCGTTTGCGGGTTACCGCCGTTAAAGCACTGGTTTGCTCGCTTTTGAGACGCCGAATTTTTCTTCTTGCCCTTTCTCGGTGAGTCTACGAGACCTAACGCTCGGGGCCGTTATTTCTGAATCGTTGTCGACGTTCTCCGTTTCGTTCGTTTTATTGACGTTTTTATGATCGGCGAATAACAAGGTCTTCGTTTTGCCATCAACACTTCCGTTCGCGGCGTCTGTTGTTTCTCCGATGAGTTCATGATCTTCGGTTTTGTCATCGCTATCTTCGTTCGTGACGTTAGTGTTTTCGTTCAAGGCGCCTTTGTTTAAGCACGTGGCTTCGCTAGTTTCCATATCACGTTCCTTTTCGAAATGGCGTTTTCCTTTAGAATTCAGACGAACCAAGCGGTTTAAATACTTGAACGTTACGTTGAGTGGTACGTTCTGAACTGTTAGAGGATCGAGCCAAGAATTTTTCGAAACGAATGTGAGAGCAGAACTACGTTACTCACAGGACGGTGTGTGAATCCCTATTTGTCGTTGCAACAGATAATCTCAACGCGCTTCTGACGTTATCCAAAGCAATGTTCATGACACAGTCTAATGTAATCAAAGTTTATTGAAGCGAAGCGTTGTACATAACGTGACGTTAATATTGAAGCGTTGTCGTAGCGGTATTAAAGAAGCGATGGATCGAAGCGATATGAAGCGGTAAATTGAAGCGATATGAAGCGGTAAATTGAAGCGGTTTCGAAAACTAAGGAACAATAACGAAGTAAAAACTACAATTAGACTAACTAAAACTATTACAAACTTAAGAAACAAATGTTTCGCTGATACAGAAATATAAAACGCGTAAAAGTATAAAAGGTTAACAAACTTACATTCTGTGTCCGCTTGAGGGATTTCACGGTAAAAGTTGAGCTTTAAAACTTGATGTTAACACGATGATGCGTTGACTAGAACTAAAGGTTTTCCTGAACACGTTACAAGAAATATTACCTAATACAAAGGATAGTGGTTCTCTTTGTTTCGTTTATCGTACGTGGGCAAATACATCCGTAGAAACTAACCACAAAAACCGTGATATAATTAATACAAAGAAACTTTAAAGACTGGAAAGGAAATACGAAAACCATAACATATTTGGCACTAACAGTTGTTGTATAATAAAGCCTCGCTTGGAATTATTTATGTATAATTTGTCAATATTTCGTTTCTCGGCTTTTATTTTTATTTTTTTACCGACCGACCGACCAACTTTCACGAGAGAGAGGGCGATGGGAAACAAAACATTTTATGGGGATGGCCTTATGTTCTCTTGGCGCGCAAGAGACTTTTCACGGTACGTCTCTCTCCTCCACCCAGGTACTGACGCAACCTCGTTCCCAGGGTCTCTCATCTCTTCTCTCGCTCCAGGGGGCGGGAAGATGAGAGACCCTGGGAACGAGGTTGGTACTGACGAATAATCACAATCGGATAACAAACATCTGCTCAAAGCCTTTATTAATCATTTCATTTTAATCTCAAAACATACTACAGTAACGGTTGTGTTTGCAGAAGATGGTTTTATAAATACCATTTTTGTAACATAACTGATAACATATTTCAAGAACTGGTGCCTAAGGGCCTCGACAGACTAGAGAGGTAGTTGTCGACAACTATTTAGTTGTCGATGATAAAAAGTTGTCGATAACAAAAAAGCCAGTCTGTGAAGCTAGTTATCGACTACTAAGGGACTTAGTTATCGATAACTAGCTTCACACACTGGCTTTTTTGTCATCGACAACTTTTTATGATCGACAACTAAAGAGTTGTCGACAACTATCGCTCTGGTCTGTGGAGGACCTAAACTGTTATAAACTCTAGGACTCCTATTTTTACTCAAATTCTTACCTGTTACTGATAGGGGCTTACATTTTTGTGCTAAAATTTTAATCGTTTTTTTTTTTCTATTCTTCAGACTATTCAGCTAAAGTTCGTTACCATAACTTAATTTTATTATTACATGTTTTACAGATTCATTTAGCTCCATATCAATGAAATATTGATTACTCAATCAAGTTTTTTGTAACTATCTATACACTGGTAAATGTGGTAAATGGTTTACACTATCTATACCCTATAGCTACTCATTTGTCCCACGCCAGGTTTATGTGGAAATTTAAGAACATTTGTCAAAAAACTCAAAATTTTGTCCGCGGATCCTATGTCAGCTGTTGGGTGACCTGTGGTGCGTGAACATCCTTGTACGGCCTGTGCCTCGGTGTCCATGCTCAAGGGATCATGCCTCGCTTTCGGAGCTCTTTCTCGATAATTTTCTTCATGTCAATCGGAAAACGCTCTTGTGCAGTTCTCCAGCACATCGCCATCAACCTTACGCTTGTAATGTCGTCATTTGCCAGCTGACTCGAAGCTGTCTTCACACTGATGGTCGACCATTGATATTCCTTTTGGAGAAAACGAAGGAACATCTCCACAGAAGCTGAAAATTTAAAAGAGAGAAAATACTAATAGTTTAAATGCTTTTCCGCTTTTGGAACACTTTCATGACAGACACAACTGAGCGCAATGAACGAATCAAAACCGGAAAAAATACAGCCGCGAAAAGCGCGGGAAAACGCGCGGGTAAGCCATGGTCACGATTGCTTTTGGTTGCTTCTGATTGGTTAGATAAAACAGCATGCTGGCTCTGATTGGTTAGAACAGCACGTTGCATGAGAGGATGAGATTGTTCAGCCAAACGTGGGGCTCAGCTAACGCACAAGTTAATACTGTCAATTATTTCAATGTCAATTGAAAAACCTCGTTTGGAGTGTTCACTTTCATCAAAGGAAAAGACAATTAATGGAACTTTAGGAGGATCGAAATGTGGTCTGAGGCAATCTATAATTGCATACTGGTCTTCTAGGCAAATGCTCGTCGTGCTATCTTTTATCAGTGGAGCACGTGCCGAGTTTAAAGGGCGTGTGCATAGGAGGCTACCAAAGTTCCTGGTTTTATGAAATACTGTCCAAGTATGAAAATAACCCTTAATAACAAAATTATAAACGTCGTTGGATTTTCAAAAAAAAAACAGCAACGAAAAATCAGCTTAGAGAAATCGGTTTGGTTAACACTGAACAACTTTATTTTAAAAGTGTCGGTGTATTTAGCACTGCTGTGCTTATTGTGGACGCAGTAGTGTATAATTAGCAAACAAATATTTTAAATTGAACATAAACAGCGAAGCCTAAAAGTTGAACTCTGGACTACCAATAGCCTGCGTAGCTCGCGGTCTTGCTGGCGCGCGCGAAGTAAATTTTTAGCGACGAAGCCGCGAAAGCGAGCGGCACAGCCGCAAGAATCTGGCGCGCTCGCTCGGTCGCCTCCAACCCCGTTCCCAGGGTTCTCTTCTTCCCGCCAAAAGCTTTTCAATCGCTTTTGGCGGGAAGAAGAGAGACCCTGGGAACGAGGTTGGGTCGCCTCGCGCGTTTTCCAACTCGCGCTTCATTTTACTCCAGAGTCTGCTACGCAGACTAGACTACCAAGAAAAATCCAGCTAGTAGCAGGGTAGAGGATTTGAACCAGGGACCTCCAGACCCTAAACCACTCGGCCACACCGCCTCCCCAAATCATCGTAATCATCACTTACCGTCCGCAGAGTCTGGCGCCACTTGTCCACTGATACTAACTCCATCCAGAGCTCGCATCATTTCATCTTCTTGTCGGTTCTTCTCCTTCTGTTTCATGATCTTCACCGCTTGTTCTGCGGTCATCAGCGCGTAGTGCACAATGTCGAATACCATGCGCTCTATTTCCGGGTCACGGTGCTGCTTGTCTTTGTTGTAGTTCCACACGAAGAATGTGTGACTGGGGGAACTTCCAGTGGCCACGGATGCCTGTTCAAGGGCGTCTTTACGATCGTCTTCCGTTGTCAGTTTGTCACGGTGAGTGACAACGGTGATAGGTTCGATTCCTTTTGTGAAAAGAAAGGTTAAAATGTGCGTCAGGAAAAGAAAGGGCTTTACTCTTCTCTTCTCTTCTCTTCATATCTCAGTCTTTTACCTTCCCTTCCCTGCCCTTCCTCGGGCGCGTCTCAGTCTCGCGCGAGGATATTTCCATTCGCGCCCGCCCGCCCGCCCGATCTGAGAAAAATTAGGGACTACTCATAGTCTACCGGGAAAGTTGAGACCCCTGTCTCCTCCCCCCTCCTACCCCCTTTCCCCCATTGAAAGTGAAAAATTGAAACATACCAGTTTTACGCAGAATATCTCGGACTGGTTTTAAGTAATCCTTCAAAGCTCCCTCGCTCAGCCGTGGGTCGTTAGCCTTTACAACAATAATAATCCCGTGCAGTCTCTGTCCAAATTCTGGACATTGATGCATATCTTGTGCACTGGCCTGGCCATCTACAGGACGGACGATGTTATCACCAGGCTGGAGTTTCCCGAACAGGATGTTCTCAAACTCGACGGTCTCGTTAGCGCTGTAGCTGAAGAAGCCCCTGGTGTCGACCAAGTGGAAGAACATCTCTGGCAGGTAGTCCTGGAGTGTGATGGTCCCCTCCTGTCCAGTGGTGCTGTCCGGGGCGGATCCTTTCTCTGTCTTCCTCACCGCTCGTTCACACGTGTTGATGAAGCAACTCTTCCCAGATCCCGTTGGGCCAAACACTCCGATCCTAAGCTGGGTCACGTCTTCAATTTGTAGTCTGGTCTTGTCGCCAAATTTGTAATCGAACAATTCAGCACGGCGTCGGCAAAGTTCGTCCTCGAGCTGCAGTTGTTTTTGTTCTTCTTCTTTTCGTTTCGCCTTCTCTAGTTCGACTTCCCTCTGCCGCTGTTGCTGGTATTGTTCACGTTGCCTCTCTTCTTCTAACTCCTTTTCTCTTTCTACACGTATTTTTTCTTCAATCACGCGTTGCTTTCGTTCATTTTCCAGGCGTCGTGCCTCTTTCTCCTCCGCCTCTCGTCGATATCGTTCGGTGTGGTCCACGTACTCGACAGCCTTGACCCCGGCCACGATTCCAATAAAGTCTGAAAATGACTCAATTTTTGGACTCCCCTGTTCGTTCTGTATGTTTATCAGTACAAAGAATAAAAAATTTATGATAATAATAAACAAGAAGTTGTACACAGCTTGAACTCGGCCAACAATCCTTGACTCGCTGCCTATGAGCTCCTATGGCCCGAGTAAAAAATACCCTAGTTTTAGGGCCTGTTTACATGGAGGGAGGGTGACCCGGGTACCCGGGTCACCCTCCTAGCCGGGCTACCCTGGAAGGGCCAACTTTTCATACATTTCTTTACAAAGCACTCTGAAGTGTTTACATGACAGACAGGGCCACCCGCCTACCCGGGTCACCCTGTCTGCTTGCCAGGGTCACCCGGCTAGGCGGACTATCTTTTCTGCATGTAAACGGTCAAACCCGGGTCACCCGCCTAGGCGGGCTATCTCTGTTGACTTGGAAAACCCGCGAAAATGGCGGAACAAGCGATAAAAACAGCAAAATCGCCGCTATAGCCTTTCTTCTTGCTGCCATGTTTGTTATGTAGTGCTTTTAAAATAAATCGCGCCGTTGCAATAAAAAAAGTCCGCCAAAACATGAGCCCGCCAAAAAAGAGCCCGCCAAAAAAGATAGCTCGCCTATATGATAGCCCGCCCTAATAGCCCGCCCATGTAAAGGCGGGCTATGTTTTAGCCAGGCTGGGAGGGTGACCCGGGTACCTGGGTCACCCTCCCTCCATGTAAACAGGTCCTTAGTGCGGACGTGTATCGATCAGCAACATCGTGAATGCGTCAGTTAAATATGTCGCAACCAGAAGTTGCATTGGGTGGCATTTATTTGCTGTCATCTCAGTGAACTTTGAATAATCAGAGTGATCTAGAATTAGCTTAGAATTCAGATGGAGTTTTGTAATCGAAAAGGAGAATTGTGGAACCAGTGTTTTGGTGAATCGTGAGATTAAACTACAATAACAGACAAGCCAGTTGGGACAGTTGTGCTCTCCCCTGCCCCTCTCAATGTTGGTTTGTAAGATTGGATCATAAAATTGCTCGAAACAACATTGGGAGGCTAGGGGGAGGAGGACAATGGGAACAGAAATATCAGCAATAACATATTCGCTTGTGTTTTGATAGCATTTCTTCAGACCCGAAAACCACTTTACACCGCTTTTATGGGCTGATTTAATATTAGCATTTTACCGAATTTGTCTTTATTTTATAGCGAGCTTGTCGGCTGTCGCATGGAATTTGTTTTGCGGCAAGCGAATTTTCCACTTGTTCAGTTCGTTTCGCGGCTTATTTTTGTGGCTAGAAAATATCGTGTCATGAAGTTGCAGTACACAATAAAACACTTGCTTCAGTTAAACTGTGGTTATTGATGTTGGATATTTTTCGCTAGAAAAGAATGTAACATGAATGCGTATAATTTATTAAAGCTGGCTGATTCTTAGAATTGCAGACAAGATTCCCGGAAAATCGTCTACACAGTACCAGGAGCCCATTACCCATTACCCACTTTTACGCACCTCGACGAAAAAAAACATTCCCAGAAAAAATCCCCCGCGCGGGTCAAACATCTGCCATTCCATATAAGGAAGTCAATTTTGATTGGTTCGGAATAATCGGTAGCATTGAATTGCAGTTATATACGCTTCCATCCTCGTTCCCAGAGCTCCTCGTTTTTTTCTTTTTCTTCTTCTTTTTTCATTGGCTGATAAAAAATGAATGCGCAACACGAATTAATGAATGGATGTCCGGAATTTTCGGACATCCGGTAACGGCTGAGACCAGAGCCTCCGTTTCGCCAACCACGTGACCAAAAGAAACAGAGGATCTGGGAACGAGAATGATACACTTCTAGAGTTAGAGTGATATAAAACTTCTGGTTTTCATCATCAAAGTTTAAAACTTAGCGTGCGTCCCGCAAGCGGTCACAACTCACGCAATGCGATCGACTATCCAGCTGCGAAGAAGACTATGCGCGCAGAAGGGGAAAAATATATTTTTCCCGATTATTGCGCGGTGGCTGTATAATAGTATAACGCGTGATCTATGTTTTAATTTGGTATAATAATTGAAGCGGGGTGGCGGAGTGAGCTTCAATCGTTTTAATTCAGGAGGAACGAACGTAACACAGTTGTAATATTTTAGGGAACAGGTTTCTCTATCCAATCAAGGAAGCTTGTTCCGAAAGTGAAAGTTTAAATTCATGCTATGCCTACCCGGAAGACACCGGAAACGAGAGCGTAACGAGAAGAACGCGCGTACATCTCCTCTCGCTGGCGAAATAAGGCAAATTGGTCACTTTTTCAGTTTTGGTATTATGCATTTGCCTGTTATTTCAGGATTGAAGATTTTTGTGGTGGGAAACTAAGAATTTCGGGTTTCAGTTTCTCGGAAGCGAGGACAATTCAAGCGAGTAATCGTGTTTCGCAGGGTGGCGAAGACATCCACAGAATATACATGCACCGGACAGTTTAAAATACTTCTAACTTTCGTCTTTCCATCCGTGGATTGAAAAGAAACCAGAGTTTCAAATGGCGTTTCAAAATAAAAAAGAATGTCACGCCATTGTCCGAATGAATGCCCCCAAAAGTTCGATTCGGCAAACTATTACGCTATTAAACAATAAGTAGACAAAAACTGTACGAAAGAAATGGCAGAATTAGGCACATTTGAGGAAGACTTACCCCCATGTTGAAGATTTAGACCGGCTTGTCCTCCTCGTAGTAAAAGTAAATGTCTTCCGTTCTGAGAACCTCGATCAAAATGATGCGAGATGGGAATTTTCCCTTCGTGTGTTTTCCGAGAATCTACATCACGTGAGTTTCGCGGCAATATCAAAACTCGTGCAACAAGCAGCACAGGGGGCTCTCACATCAGATTGTAAAAGGAATAAAAGATAAACTTACCGATCGTGGCCAACCGGCGGCCAACCTCGTTCCCAGGGTCTACTCTGCTTTCAAGATGGCGGCTGGGCGCAGAGAAGACCCTGGGATACACTGGCGAAATTCTCCATGAATCGTGGAGTATTTTGTCACGTGACACACGATCGAAACTCGTTTTCTCTATATTTGACCAACGGTTCTAGGATCAAATATCATTTCGTCCAGTTTCTGATTTCGACCTCAACTGTGGCTCAAAGAAAGTGACACCAATTTACATCCATCACAAGAAGATCACACCAGATTACCTTTAGAACGGGACACTACACGGATCTCTGTACATTGAGTTACGTCATCAGTAAGACATGAAGAATTGAGCGCACAAAGAGAGACGTAGTTACGAAACCAGTAGTCTGCGTTCGAGCCAGGCTAGTCCTGATATTGTGTTCTTGGGCATCGAGAGGGAGTTTCCTGGTAAGGCTCTTGCTATATTGTTAATTTCTTTTCTCTGTCCCCTTATGTTTAGGACTAACCACAAGTTGCTCGGCAACGTTTTGGCAACTTTTCCTTTTTTCGGCAACTTTTTGTCATAAGAGCAACTTTTGGAGTTTTTTGGAATTTTGGCAACTTGAACCAACTTTCGCATTCGATAGCAATAATTTTTAACAACATTTGAGCTGAAAATAGAAGATATTTAACAATAGAACATTCCATACGATAAATATCACACGAGGATAAAATTTAAGTATAAACACAACCTAGAGAAAGGGCCCTGGGAACGAGGATGAAACAAACATTGCAAACGCACATGGAAAAGCAAAATGGCGGACGGCAGTGAAGAATCAATTATAAAATAGAGCGACCTTTTAAAAGAATGAACAAATTTCAAATTAGCGCAACTTTGGGGGGGGGGGGGGGGGATGGCAACTATTTGGCAACTTTTCTAAAAATAAGCAACTTTTGCAACTTTTCAGAAAAATGAGCAACGTTTGGGAAACTTTTTGGAAATTTTTTAGGCAACTTTTGAGAAAAATTTGAGCAACTTGTGGCTACTGCTACTTATGTTCCCTTAGCTTGTCAAGAGTGCCTCTCTCGACCATCCAGTTTGTTTAAAAGCTTGGCACTGACCAATAATCACGCTCGGATAACATTGCGTTGTGAAAGGAAATGATGAAATAATAAACATATCTGCTCAAAGCCTCTATTAATCATTTCAGTTTAATCTCAAAACATACTACAGTAACGGTTGTGTTAACCATTTCTATTAACACAAGAAAAAAAAATTAAGATGGTTTCATAAATACCATTTTTGTAACATAACATAAGAAGTGGTGCCTAAGCTGTTATAAACTCTAGTATCCCCATTTTTACTCGAATTCCTACCTGTTACATAGGGGCTTTACAGTTTTTTTGCTAAAATTTTAATCGTTTCTTTGTCTATTCAGCCTCAAGTTCGTTTACATAACTTTTCCTATTACATGCATTACAGATTCATTTGGCTCAATCAGTCAGTGAAATATTGATTACTTAATCAAGTTTTTTGTAACTATTTATACGCTATAGCTACTCATTAATCCCACGTCAGGCTTAATGTGAAAATTTAAGAAAATTTGTCAAAAAAAGCTAAAAAGCCCACGGATCCTATGTCAGCCGTTGGGTGCCTGTGGTGCACATCCTTGTACTGCCTGTGCCTCGGTGTCTATGCTCAAGAGATCATGCCTCGCTTTCGGAGCTCTTTCTCGATCATTTTCTTCATTCCAATCGGAAAGCGCTCTTTTGCAGTATTCCAGCACATCGCCAGCAACCTTACGCTTGTTATGTCGTCATTTGCCAGCTGACTCGAAGCTTTCTTCACGCTGGTGGTTGACCATTGATATTCCTTTTGGAGAAAACGAAGGAACATCTCGACAGAAGCTAAAAAGAAAAAAAGAGAAATACTTAGTTTAAATGCTTTTCCACTTTTGGAACACTTTCACGACAGACGCACTAGCGCAATGAACAAATCAGAACCGGAAGTGAAACATACAACTGTGAAAAGCGCGGGAAACGCGCGAAAAGCAGGTGACGATTGGTTTGGGATTAGCTCCTGATTGTTTTAGATAAAACACCGTGCTGACTTTGATTGGTTAGAACAGCACGTTTTCAACCAAACGTGGGGCTCAGCAAACGCACAAGTTGAATACTTTCAACGGCCAATATACCTTTCTCCAAAATGGCCGCCGAAAATTCATATTAAACTGAGCGGAAAATCAGACCACCTCTTGTTTGGTAATCGTACGAAGTTTCGTTAGGTTAGGTTGTACCTTAGCCTGCGAGCAAGCTCTCTTGGCGTTTTGGGGGAAAAGAGAAAGAGCGGGGTCTCTTTCACTTTCCGCCTCCCCGCCCCCACCCCCCAAAAACTCCAGAGAGCTTGCTCGCAGGCTAGTTGTACCTGAGTCGAGAAAACGGAAGTTGAAAACTGGAAAATTTAGAGACGTTTGCATGACTGGGGGTATGGCGACACACTTCCCCAAATCATCGTACGTTATCATCACAAAACACCAACACTTACCCTCTGCGGAGTCCGGCGCCACTTGTCCACTGATACTAACTCCCTCCAAAGCTCGCATCATTTCATCTTCTTGTCGGTTCTTCTCTTTCTGTTTCATGAGCTTCACCGCTCGTTCAGCGGTCATCAGCGCGTAGTGCACAATGTCGAAAGTCATGCGCTCTATTTCCGGGTTACGTTGCTTGTTTTCTTTGGTGTAGTTCCACACGAAGAATGTGTGACTGGGGAACTTCCAGTGGCCGCGGATGCCTCATCAAGGGCGTCTTTACACTCTTCTTCCGTATCCAGTGTGTCACGGTGAGAGACAACGGTGATGGGGGCGATTCCTTTTGTAAAAAGAAAGAAAGAAAGGTTAAAATGTGCGAAAGGAAAGAAAGGGCTTTCTTCTTTTCCCTTCCCCTCCCCCTCTGGTCGCTTTCGTGCTTTCCCGTCAACCCCTCTTGCTACCTTAAAGAAGGGAATCAGTACACTTAAGGGGTGGCGAATGGTCTTTAAAAAAATACCGGTCTCGCAAAATTTAAGTCGAATTTCATGGGTCTCGCAGTCTCGTTATTTGAGCGGTTCTGTTTCTGTATAGTCTCGCAGTCTCGATTTTTTTGCAAAGAGGAGTCTTGATCTCGGTCTCGCAATCTAAAAATTCAAAAAGTCTTGGGCTCGCAGAGAAAAACGCTAGTCTCGCTGTCTCGCAAAGTCTCAAAATTACACGTTTGCCTAAATACAAATTTTGACTGATCATTGTAGATAATCAGGGGTATCGAATGGTACGTCGCTCAAATTTTCAAGTGCTCGCAAAATTAGGCTTCTGCTCGAATTGCTCGCAAATGTTTAGTGGGTGCTCGTTTGCTCGTGCTCGCATATTTTTACAAGTGCTCGCATGCTCGGTTTTTGGTAAAGGTAGTTTCTTGCAGAGTGCTCGCTACTCGCAAGGCTAAGTTTTGCTCGTGCTCGCAAAGAAAAACGCTGTGCTCGCAAATGCTCGCAAAGACCATTCGATACCCCTATAATCGATTATTGTTGATTGTGTATTGTTCAAAATTAAGCTACAACCTTTCCGTTGGCCCGACATAGGTTTCTTTTACTGAATTTGACAAACCAAGATATATTGGGCATAGAAGAAGCTCTTTTTCGCCGTTTAATCAATCTTACTTCACGTTTATCGATCGTCGACAGGGGTGAATAACGTCTGTTGCATGACAGCAACAGCAAATTTTTGGCGCGAACGTGTTGGTGTGTGGTCTTGAAACACGACGGCCAAGGAGAGATAAATGTCTTTTATTTCCGCTCCAAAACGGGAAAATTTCCTTTTCCTACTTTCGCAAATAATAATTTGAACACTTCAAAGTTTACATCGAAGATTTTTCGCCATGAAATGCCGTGGAATACGAGAAAACTTGAGTATATCATTACTGCTTCGTTTCTGCATTTTCGCGGACTCTGACATCGTGGGGGCGCTTCGTAGCTATTTTTCAGCGAGTGTTCAGAAAAAAACCCTGGTGTTCAAAAGATATGTTTTCACTCAGTAACAGGCGGATCCACTGCAAGATTTTAAAGCCTACGTTTACCGGCAAACTCTTATTCTAGGCGAAAACCTTTGCAGTGTTTCGTATTTTTGACAATCCCGCCATTTTACCTGTGTTTGGTTTCCTGGCAAGCGCTTGGGGCATGCGCAGACGTTATTCAGCCCTGTCTCGATCGTCAAATTAAGGCTACCCACACGGATTTTTTTGGACGCACCACTTCAAGTTACGATGGAGACTGGGGGCCAGTTAACTATGATATTGTCATAGAGTGGGGAGTCGGGTTGGGGAACAGGAATGCGGAAATAAAGGGGACGGGAGACGGGAAAAGAGAATGCGGGAAGCGGGATACCCAAGTTGGCGGAAACCGGGAGAAATAGAAAAAAGTTCACAATAGAAATAGCATAATTAAAGAGGTGGACTAAGCCGGAAAGAGCGCGAAGAAACGGGAGTAAAATGAACGGGAAGGGGGACGTTCAGACCCCCTTGTTCCCCCCCCCGCCCCTCCCCCATTGAATCAATACAAGGAATGGTCAAAATTGAAACATACCAGTTGTTCGCAGAATATCTCGGACTGGTTTGAAATAATCCTTCAAAGC
Organism: Desmophyllum pertusum; assembly: GCA_029204205.1. NCBI lineage: Eukaryota > Metazoa > Cnidaria > Anthozoa > Scleractinia > Caryophylliidae > Desmophyllum > Desmophyllum pertusum. The sequence goes on from MU825400.1 coordinate 2,727,980, forward strand.
TCCCTCGCCCAGCCGTGGGTCGTTAGCCTTTACAACAATAATAATCCGTGCAGTCTCTGTCCAAATTCTGGACATTGATGCATATCTTGTGCACTGGCCTGGCCATCTACTGGACGCCCGATGTTATCACCAGGCTGGATTTTCCCGAACAGGATGTTCTCAAACTCGACGGTCTCGTTAGCGTTGTAGTTGAAGAAGCCCCTGGTGTCGACCAAGTGGAAGAACATCTCTGGCAGGTAGTCCTCGAGTATGATGGTCCCCTCCTGTCCGGTGGTGCTGTCTGGGGCGGATCCTTTCTCTGTCTCCCTCACCGCTCGTTCACACGTGTTGATGAAGCAACTCTTACCAGATCCCGTCGGGCCAAACACTCCGATCCTAAGCTGGGTCACGTCTTCAATTTGTAGTCCATGGAAATTATCAAGTCTGGTCTTGTCGCCAAATTTGTAATCGAACAATTCGCCACGGCGTCGGCAAAGTTCGATCTCGAGCTGCAGTCGTTTCTGTTCTTCTTCTCTTCGTTGCGCCTCCTCTAGTTCTTCTTTCCATCTGCCGCTGTTGCTGGTATTGTTCACGTTGCCTGTCTTTTTCTATCTCCTTTTCTCTTTCTATACGCATTTTTTCTTTCATCTCGTGTTCCTTTCGTTCATTCTCCAGGCGTCGTTTCTCTTTTTCCTCCGCTTCTCGTCGATCTCGTTCCGTGTTGTCCACGTACGTGTAGTGAGTTTCTTTACGTATACTGGAACCTGAAACTGCCTCGATGACTGCCGGAATATCTGGAATCACCGGCAAGCTGTTCTGTATGTTCATAGGTGCAAAGAAAATATTAATAATAATAACTGAATAATAAACAAGAAGCTGTATACAGCTTTAACTCGGGTCAACAATCCTTGTCGACTCGCTGCCTATGAGCTCTTATGGCCCGAGTAAAAAATACCCTCGTTTTAGTGTGGACGTGTATCGATCAGCAACATTGTGTACCGTACAAGCTCTATTTAGCCCCCCCCCCCCCCATCTTGGATTCAGATTTTGTAATAAGCTCCCCCCGCTCTTTCTATTAAGTCCCCTACCCTACCCTCTTTTCCGTCAGGGACTGTGCAATAATTATCAGGAGGAGGGGGGGGGGGGGGGGGGGGGGGGGGGGGGGGGGGGGGGGGGGGGGGAGTTGGAAAATGGGCTTCATATAGGAAAATATTAGGTAATACCCCCCTCTTAAAGGAGTGAATTTAGTTATTGCCCCCCCCCCCCCCCCTCACAGTATACACACTCCTTTATACAAGTACCCTGCATTTTCTCTACACCTTTGGATTAAAATCTTATAACAGAAAGAAGAGCTCCTACTACATGTTTAATTGTTGGACATCTGGAACAAACATCAAAAGAGCATGTGTGTTATTTTCAGGTCTGGTGAAGGCCAAAAAAAATTTTCGGTCCCCACCTTATAAATAGGTATGGATTTGCCAATGTAATATGTACTTGAAATAAAATGTTAAGCCCCCCCCCTCTCTTGAGTGACTTATTTTACCTAGAGCCCCCCCCTCTCCTTGCTTTGATTTTACTTTATGCCCCCCCCCCCCCCCTCTGGTTTTCCAAACCCCCTCCTGGTAATTATTGCACAGTCCCTCAGATCAGTGATGTAAATGACTTTTCAGTAATATTTTCTGGCGTTTCAGTCACTTTGTATTAAAACGAGGTCTTTAATTTCTAGAACTATCGTTGAGTTAGGGTATAAATGACATTGCATTTGATACATAACTAATTTCTTGTTTTAGTGGTGTAATAGTGAAGTTTGAAAAATTAATGTGAATTTTCTCGCAAATTTATGATTTGAAATAAGCCCCTCTCGAAAGAAAATTGAAAATTATTTTCGATCGAATTTCAGCTCCATATAAACTCTTGTAAGGGCATCCCCATAAAATGTTTTGTCAGGGGAAGATGTAGTCAATATTTTGTTTCTCTTCTTTCTTTCTTTTTTTTTTTTTTTTTTTACCGACCGACCGACCCACTTTCACGAGAGAGAGGATGGCCTAAAAAGCTATAAGACGCTTTGGTGACCTGTGGTCATACACGAAACTCTAGAATTAAGTTATTTATGAGGTTGCAATTATTGGACTACTGAATTATCTATAGTTAAATTATCCAAAAAATAGCTTTGCTCTTCTAAAAATCATGATTAGACGCTGTGAAAATTAGGTACTGTGCAATAATTATCAGGAGGGAGGGGGGGGGGGGGGGGGGGGGGTGTGGTGGTGGAAAATGGGCTTCATGTAGGAAAATATTAGTGAATTAGGTGAATTTAGTTATTGCCCCCCCTCTAATCAGTCAGAAATTATGTACGACCCCCCCCCTTCACAGTATACACACACCTTTATACAAGTACCCTGAATTTTCTCTACATGCAACTGTGGATTAAAATCTTATAACAGAAAGAAGAGCTCCTACTACATGAACAAACATCACCTCCATAGCAATGTACAACAGAGCCATAGCAGAAGGAAAAGAGCATGTGTGCTATTTTCAGGTCCGGTGAAAATTTTTCGGTCCCCACCTTATAAATAGGTATGGATTCGCCAATGTAAAATGTACTTGAAATAAAATGTTAAGCCCCCCCTCTCATGAGTGACTTATTTTACCTTGAGCCCCCCTATCCTTGCTTTGATTTTACTTTATGCCTCCCCCCTCTGGTTTTCCAATCCCCCTCCCCCATACTCAGTACCCAGTACCCATACTCGTTTATTCTATATTGTAATATATTTTAGTCTATTTAAATTTTGTAAATCATATTTTAGACCATTTAAATTTAGATACCTAGGATCGAGGGCCACTAGTTTATCAGTCAGTGTTTAACTGTTACGTGTTTACCCTGGTAAAATAAAGTTGCTTACTTACTTACTTACTTCCTGGTAATTATTGCACAGTCCCTTAAAGGGGAAATTTTAAGTTTTTGTATTAAATCAGGAGCCCATCACTAGGAGCGTCCATCTCCCATACTCCGTCTATGTCACAGCATTTTTACAGACCGGGTTATTTTAGACTCCTTTTTCCCGGGAAAAAATATGATCTCCTTGTCAATTGAGAAATATGACACGTCATTCATTACATCACAACTTTTGATTGGCTTGTTTGAATAGGAGTTTGCGAGAAAAGGAATCTAAAAATAACCTGGTCTGTAAAAACGCTGTGACACGAATCCAGTCCAGTTGCTCGCTCCTAGTGATGGGCTCCTGATTAAATGTATCTGGTGCATCGCTGTCACGCAACGCTTCTTCCCAAACACAGTGCGAGTTTCTTTCAACTTTTAATAGTGCAACTAAAAATGACAGAAAATATCAACAAACACAGACACACCTTCGGTTTCTAAGCAACTTTAGGATGGGAAGCCTTACATTATTAATTTTGTTTATACCTTGTAAAGAATGTTTCATGTTTATATATTTTAAAGCTTTTTCATATCTAGTAGTATTAACGGTTTAAAAATTGAAGCGGGGTGGCGGAGTGAGCCTCAATCGTTTTAATTCAGGAGGAACGAACGTAAACACAGTTGTAATATTTTAATTAGGGAACAGGTTTTTCTATCCAATCCGGGAAGCCGTATTTAAAAGTTTTTTCATAAACAGCATGTTCCGAAAGTGAAAGTTGCTGCTTCCCGGAAGTCACCGGAAGTGAGAGCAAAACGAGAAGGGCGCGTGTACAACTCCTCTCATAGTGCAGCAGTTTGGTGAAAATGTTTGAGTGGGATTGCTCATTTTGGAGTACAAGCATGAAAACTTGGCAGAGTGATAGAGTTTCGGGTATTGAGTAATTCTGGATGTGGAGGCACTTCTCTGGAGAGAATCTTCCGTGTTAAAACAATGTTACAAATTGCCAAAATTATACCCCGCGCGAAGAATTTTCATTTCTACATTTTAAGTCTAAGATAATGATAATTCCTGACAACTCGCGCAGCAAAATGAAGTTTTAGAAGTTGTTGTCTCTTGAACTAATGTCCGTCCCAGTAACTGAACAATATGCTCAGTGTAAATAGGTAGAAATTATGCAAATGAAGGGCCTGGATTTAATAAATTGTTGTTTTGCTTCGGTAATCTGCAACTGGAGTGAATTTTGCTAGGGCATCACAAATAACTGTGGAAATTGTGAAAATAGAATCACTGTCATAAAATAATGACTTAGTTATAATTAGGCTTGTCATACAGAGCATATAAGGGCATTCCGTTTTATTGCTGTGCACGGAATCCGCAAAGGCTTTGGGGCCTGAGAAAGCTCTAGCGATGCCAGCATTTAATGCATTCATGGGATGTGATCAGACCTCCTATTTCGCTGGCAAAGGAAACTGATTAGCCATGCTAAATTAGATGCTCCTGAATAAATTTTGTTGTAAATAAATAAATAAATAAATTTATCGGCGTTGGAGGCTTGGATGGCACTTGACAAGGTAACATTAGCAATTGCAGCAATCAGTAACTCTCCAAGCAAAGAAGTGATTGTATAAAATGTATCAGACTTTGAGAGATATGTAGTTCTCCTTTATGACAGAACAAGCACATGTCTTACAGTAAATCAAACACGCAAATACCTGTTTACTTAAAAGGGGAAGACTATGGATGCCATTCCACCAACTTCTGCTGCACTCTTCCAGCACATCAAGCAGGATATTGTTGGGAACAGGCATTGGTTCCCAAGCCATTTCTGCCTTCGCCCTCTGAATGGGGATGGACAAAAACAGGAAACGAGCGATGGGGGCTAGTGTGGACCCCGCTACCTGAAGCGTTGAAAAAGCATGTTAACAGCTAACTGAGTGAGCTGTCAGCGACATAAGGGGTGTAAGGGGAACTGTAAGTGTGCCAAGTAAAGGCTTACATGCACCGCCTTGTGCAAGTGTGGGGGTGCCTGCGAACATAAATAAAGGAAACATAGACCAAATTATGCAAACATAGTCTGTATAAGCGCATTTAGGTCATTACACAGCACAGACCAGCAGCAAAGAGGTTGACGAAGAACACATATGGCAGTGCCAGGGTTGTCACAGAGCCCAGACAAGCTGCGCAGATATCAAATCATAGTAGAAGCAAGAATAAGTGGAGGGTCATGTTGCAAAGCAAAGACGTGCGGCGCAGAAGTCGTCAGAGCAGAGACAGATTGCGCTAAGTTCGTGACAGATCAAATGTGCTATGCAGAGCTAGCCAAAGGCAGATAAAGATTAGGTCTTCACAGGACAGGACGTACGGCGCAGAAGTAGCCACTTGAAGAACAGATATACAGATTGTGTTAAGGGCGTCACAGAGCACATACGTGCGGCGTCGACTTTTGTGTAGATGTTACATGATGGATGTGGATTGTTTTACGGTCAGAAAATGGAATCTGCACAATTTTTGAATTAATTTTATATTGGCAAAATAACCGATTAATTACATGGGTTTACAGAAGTGAAATTGTCCTAAATCTAATCAAGGGTGGTAAGGCCTCGGTTTTAGCGGGTTTTGGTGAAAACATGTTTTCTATGTGTGTTTCTTTTTTAACTTATTCGTTGGAGAAATGAAATAAAATCTTTCATGCGCGTTTCCCCCGGCTTTTAGCAAGATTAATTGAATGCGTTTTGCACTATTCTGGGAGGCTTCCGTAAGTGGTATATATCAATCCGTCCTCGCAGAGTGAAATTTAGTTTAGAATAGGAGGATTGACCCATTTTAGGGGTCAATCCCAATCAATTGTAGTTTAGTTAGTTAGTTAGTTGCTTAATTTCAATTATGTACAGCGCCATTGAACCTATGGGAAATGGCGCTATATAAATTTATTATTATTATTATCATTTTGCTATTTATTGCCTTAATCCGAAAATGATGTTTCAGGTGTGCATGAGGGAATAGCCCCATAAGAGAAATCCAGTGACACGTAATGTTGAGTTTCTCAGGTGCACCCCATTTTCACTTGAATTTCTCAAAATTCAGTATCACGTGATAGGCCGGCCATGGTATATCTTTAGAAGTATTGTTGGTCTTAAAATTTTCAAATCATAGACAGAGCCAACGTGTCTCGATTAAAATCAAGATATTGTTTTTAGCCTCGTTTTCGTGCTGACTCAGGCTCTATAAACACCCTTACACACTTTCACTGCGAATATTCGAAGTAGCTCCTCCTGTGATATGAATTTTAGAAAGTCTCTTACCCGTTTGGAACTGTTCAGATATATTAGACTAAGATATTACATATAATGCTAAGACTCAAAATTGTAATTATCTATGCAAAAAACCTCACTTTACAGGTCTATGCATTTGCATGAAATTGACAAGTAGTTCAACCTCAAGATACAAGTGTCCTTTATATCCTTTTCAACGTTTTCCACATAAATTGGTAGTTATATAACGCTGTAAAGCAGTTCTATGTTTTGGATTTCAAAGATAATTTATGCCATAGCTGAAAATACGGAAGTACCCATTTTGGCGAGTGCCTCCACATCCAAAATTATGTAGTACGGGAAGCTCTATCGCTGTGCCAAGTTTCATGCTTGTACCCCAAGATGAGCAATTATTTCACCATATTCTTGGACTATCAATGAGTGTACCATTTCGGCCAAACGGAATTTCGGTATTTATTTCGTTTTCTTTCGTTTAGCCTTGCCTATTTTAGAGAGCCGAATTCTGCTTTTCGATTTTATTTTTGTAATCCAAATTTTGGTTTACGGCTTTTCGTTTTTGATTTCCGATTTCGGCGTTACGATTTTACTTTTGGAATTCGAAATTCTTAATTCTTAATTGTCAACAAGATTTTCAGCTTTCGGCTTTTAGCATTCTGCATTTTGGGATGTTGCTCTCAGCTTTTGGCTTTTTGAATTTCGGCTTTCAGAATTTGACTTTTAAGTTTTGGCTTCTAGCATTCAATGTATCACTTTCTCCATTTAGCGTTTTTTATATAGCCGATCATAAATCAGCTTTATGCTTTAATGCTTTAATGAAGTACTCCTAAAAAAACAGCTTACGCTATACTAGGAGGTGTAGTTAACTATAAACTCTAGCTAAACTCTATGTACAATTTACTTAATTACAGCAATCTGCATTTGGCTTTGAAGCTTTTACTTTTAGTATATTCCTCTTTTCTGCTCTGTAAAATTAGGATGCTGCCGCAGTGGATCATGGAAAAACGATTGGTGGACGGTGGATCGAGGGCAGATAGCTTATGACTCAATGACTAATTAACCCTTCAGTTAATTACATAAGATTATATTATAATTATATATTGCTTTATAATATTATTTATTATTATTATTATTATTATTATTATTATTATTATTATTATTATTACAAGTTGGAACCGCTGAGGTAATGTATAATTTTTAGCCTGAATAGTGGAGTACTTTTAACTTTATTGTCAAACATGGCGGGAAAGTTTATGTATCGTTTAATAAGGGAAAGGGGAATCAAAAAGCTTCCTTTGCCCGTAAACTTTGGTACCGTACACTGCCGCTTATAAGCCCTGGGCTTATACAACTTCGTAAGGGGTTTTGGATGGGCTTATGAGCGGGGAGGGGGGGGGGGGAGGGGGCTTATAAACGGATTAAAAAAACGTTCGAAATGAGCTACAGCAGTGTTGATCGAAATACGTTTTTCATTTTAATACTGGTTTTTAATTAAGCTTTAAAACGTGTTCTGTGAGAGTGCTTAATATTAAGGAAACAAGGAAAACTAGAGGGGTCTTATATCCGGGGGGGGGGGGGGGGGCTTATAAGCGGCAGTTAACGGTATCCGATTGGTATTTTGCAAGATGGCGGCCAAATCCCACGAATTAAATTACGGGAAAATTAATTGAAGAAAGGAAAGAAGAAAGGAAATACGTAAAATATACAACAAATGAAAGAAGAAAAGAATGTTCCTTGCCGGTTACGAACCAGCGACTAATACGTGCGTGTGGGATTTCCGAGTCCAAAAAACTACCCCGTGCGCCACAACGGCAGTTATGGTAAAATTTTCGAAATTTTTAGTAGAAAGATGCGTTCCACGTACTAATTCCTACAAAAAAAACTACATAACTCCTTTACGCACCCCTAAACAGAAAATACGCCAGTCAGTTTACAACAACCCACATCAATTCGTTATTATAAAACTTATTTATCACCTGTAATTATTATTAATTTTTCTTTGATTTTTTGATTTTTTTTCGGGGGGGGGGGGGGGGGGGCGGTTTCGCTGTCTACGGATATTTTCAATTCCTAACTTCAGTATAAAATACATTGACACGGTCAGTTTTGTTTGTACTTGTAAATAATACAAATCGCCACTAGCGGGGACAGGATTAGACTGCAAAACAGTCCGTATTTTCGCGCGAGAGTGTCGGGCTGAACGCGGCCGAAGGATCTGGAACGAGCGCGAAATTACGAGTGGGATTATCGTCGCTTCGCGCCTCTCAATTCCGCGCGTCGCGCACAATATCCCGAGAAAAAGAAAGACTGTTTTGCAGTCTAGGACAGGATCGGGTCTTCACCTGATTTTACCCCGGGATATTTGGGCCCAAAGGAGATTTTAAGGGGGTTGAGGGTGCAGGCAATAACAATCGCCTTTATTTCAATGGCTGAGGCTTGACGCAAATCAATTATAACAAATATCAAACCTTTATTATTCCACCGACATCATTTTGTTTGTATAAAACTATTTGACCTATACTTCTATCATTCAGGAAGGCAGTCACGAACCCAACGGCAAAACGCAACGATCTACCATCCCCACAGTGAACGCACACGCACGCGGGGTGACAGTAATATAACAGGATCGATATCTCTGATGTGAGAAGGAATTTGAGGGAATACATGTAATTACACAACAACAACATCATTGAATTTCTGGAATAATGAAACGCGTTTTCTGACGAAGGGGTAAAGATTGAAGCATCTTCATTTGTCAAATGAGTATTTTGAGATATTCCAATTTGGTATCATTTCCACATCCTAGTTAGTTTTTTCTTCGAGTATCTCCCTAAATGGGCTCTATTTCCAGCCGTTTTGGGAGTCCGGTTGCATCCTCCCAACGAACGGCTGGATGGTTCGAGGATGATCCTTATCGCTTGTCTGTTACGTCGCATACGCTTTTTATGCAAATTACGCGAGAAGCGCGGGGGAAAAATGGCGTGGGTAATGGCGCAGGTTGTTACATGCAACACAAGTACGGACCAATCACAGACAATCCTCGGGCAGGCTTGTCTGTGATTGGTGGAAAATACAATGGGAAGACCTTCACATCACAGAGGTTAAACGCAAAAATTTAACGCCACTTCCGGTTTTCGTTGCCTTGACTTTTCCAAGAGTATGACGCGTAATACCGTGCGCTTTTATAAACGGGGTCTCACCTGGCGATGACTAACCGCTAACCGAGGACTCTGGGTAAGATTGCTTCAAACAGCAAAAACCGGAAGTGGCGTTTTAAAGCGGTCAAACGCAGAAATTTAAAAATATCTGCGTTTGACCGCTGTAAAGGTGAGGGACGAGGGCTCACAAAAACAAGCCTGAACCTGAACCGTATAAACCGTAACAAAGTTTAGTGAAGATGTCAAATTTGACCTAACACAATGCAACACACAGTTTATTATGCAGCTGATCCATCTGGTCTATCCATAGTAGTGTCACGGGTGGCACTGTTCTCCAGATTTCTCACTCTTCCGCGAACTGAAGATAAGGTAGACTCCTCGTCAAAGTCACTGTCGTCGCTAGTTTCTTCTGGAATGGCTCCCAGCTGTTTAAGAGCTGACTTGAGTGAAATAGAATGTATGAAGAGAGAGGTGGCAATCTCACTCGCGATGGAAATTTTGGAATCGATCCTCTGGCATTAAGACCAGATTTGATAGAGTCACGGCAACAGTTGTTTTACGCAAATCAGCCAACAGGACAGATAATATTTTCTAGCATTTTGCAGGGGGATCTAGAAACTGTTTGAACACGCGCTTGGCTTTCTAATTGAGCTAACAATGTATTTGACCAGGTTCCTAGAGAATTAAACAGAAATTAGTAAAGAGATACGAAATAGAACGTTTATTTATACTTCTAACTTGGAAGCATGTGTAGTCGATAGCGTAGGAAGTATATAAGACGCAACAAAAATTTACAAAGATCTACCCACTGAACAATGAACTTATCCCAGTATATTCCGCCGTATTTCATCAGATCAAGCTGGAATGTAGGCGTACTGTACTGAATCGGCTCACGGTGTAATATCTAAATTAAATGGAACATAAAAATCTGTTTAAAACCATTGCTGTGCGTCAAGTTAGTCACATACAGGTGCAGGGGCGGATATGACGTACCACGCCGAAGGCGTGAAAACGGGTGCCGAGCTTCTAGGGGCACGAGGTTCTAGGGGGGTCCAGGGTCATGCTACCCTCTATAACACCATTTCCTGCTTTCCTGAGACTCGAAAAGCGTTTGCGAAGTCAAGATATAAACTCTGGAGTTTATCTTAATTCTCAACCAGAACATCAACATTTTCTATATTCCAGTAATCCCTATGTTGCAGACGTATCGAACATTTCAAACGAAATAAAACTTGGACGGAATTTAGAGAAAAATGGACCAAATCAACAGAAAGTCTGTATTAGACAACGCATGGCCCGGCAAGAAACGACAAAATGAATTTCTCTCGGCTCTTTTTCTTCGTGATCATGAAGCACGAAATGGCCATTTTATTTTGCGTGAAATGTGAATTGACCGTTGTTTTTACATGACTGATCGTTCGTGTTAGTTTGTTCGTTTGTTTGTTGTTTGTTTATTTATTTATTTATTTGTTGTCTAATGCCGCCATGCCACACAAGTCAGAATCCTTCTCTCCTTCTGTCTGCCCCGGCTCCACTGTCCATTTTCTGACGTCCTCTCCGGTATAATATTTCTCTTGCCGCCGACAGGTGAAAGTGAAAAATCAAAATGCCGAAAGCTAAAAGTTCACTCCCTAATTAACTCAAGCGGAAGGTTGAAAAAAGGCTACTGAAAGGTTAGGCTCGATTTCCGCCGCTCTCTCGAGTCCGGTCTCATTTTTCCCGAACAGCGGCTGGTAATCGAGCCTACTGAAAGGTATAATCTAAACGTTCAAATCCTAAATCCTGAAACCGGAAGCTGAATTCTAAAATCTACGCAAAGGCCTAAAGTGAAATGTAATACTCGAAATGCCGAAAGCTAAATTCCAAATGCCGAAAGCACAATGCTACTGTAATGCTAAAGCGACAGAATAATGCCCATAGCTAAAACTCTTAAACCAAAATTCCAAAAGCGCAAGGCTAAATGCCGAATACTGAAAGCTAAAAGCAAATTGACGAAAGGCGAATGCTATGTGACTTAAAAATAATGCCGAAATCTGTGCTGGAAAACGAAATTCCATTTGGCCGTAAAGGTACACTGATCCTCTCGCTGGCGAAAGAAGGCAAATTGGTTACTTTTTCAGTTTTGGTATTATGCATTTGCCTGTTATTTCAGGATTTAAGATTTTTGAGGTGGGAATTTGAAAATTTTGTAAACAACATGGATGACACGTTTTAGTTTCGGTTTCTCGGAAGCGAGGACAATTCAAGCGAGTATTAAATCGTGTTTCCCAGGGTAGCGAAGACACATGCACCGAACAGTTTAAAATACTTCTAACTTTCGTCTTTCCATCCGTGGATTGAAAAGAAACCAGAGTTTCAAATGGCGTTTCAAAATTAAAAACAATGTCACGCCATTGTCAGAATGAATGCCCCCAAAAGTTCGATTCGGCAAACTTTTTCGCTAAACAACAAGTTGACAAAAACTGTACGGAAGTAATGGCAGAATTAGGCACATTTTGGGAAGACTTACCCCCATGTTGAAGTCTTAGATCGGCTTTGTCTTCCTCGCAGCAAAAGTGGATGTCTTACGTCTTTGAACCTCGATCAAAATGATGCGAGATTGGAATAGACCAATTTCGATATATTAATATTCTAACTTGGCTCCGAGGCTTAGGGAATAAGACAAAAGAAATGATTTATTCACCCTCAACCTCGATGTGATTTCTTGTCGATTTCTTTTGTCTTATTCCCCTAAGCCTCGGAGCCAAGTTAGAATATTAATATATCGAAATTGGTCTATTTCCCTTGTGTGTTTTCCGAGAATCTTTATCTTGTCACGTGAGTTAATTCGCCAAAATTAAAAAAAAATCGCGAAAATTCGTGCAGCAAGCAGTAAGGAATTTATTCATCTTTGCTGTAGTTCATTTATTGGGGATTCATATTTTTCTATTGTAATCAATTTGCAACGAGGGTCCACAATAGGGTTTCCAGATCCCGCCTTCCCGGCTATATTTTCTCGTTAATCCCGCTATCCCGGCCCGCCCTTCTTTTCGTCGAAATCCCGATCCCGCCCAAAATTTTAAACAAGTTTCTGTGTTATTATTAAAATAAACATCACATAAAAGATTATAGGTCCCGTCCAGACTTAGGCCCAATCTCGTCCCGCCAGCCCGCGATCCTTTAGAAGCATCCAAAAGAATCGTGGGCTCTGGGGACGAGGTTGACTTTGGCCCCGTCCACACGTGCCGTTTAATAACGCTCAGCTTTCGAAACGCTTCGTTTTCATCGAAAACGCATCAAAAGCTCCTCATCCACACCATCGTTTTCGTAGCGTTTTCCCCGTCCATACAAATACGCTCGAAAACCCGCAAAACCGTGTCAAAAATCGCCAGAATACCGAAACCGCAGGTATGGTGTAATAGACGGAAGTCTGTGATAATATTTTAAATCTTCCACTGCGAAAACTGTGAGCTTCAAGGAACAGATAATGTATTTGGACAATTATCAGTGAATATATTTTGAAGCCAAAAGGAGATTTAATATTTTGTTTATTATCCTTCAAATATTTTCCATACTTGCGTTTTATCTTGACTGACAAACAAAATTTCAATCGAGTTTCCGTTGGTTTTATATAATACCAAGAGAGGACAAATATTAGCATTTGATAACTTTTGCTAACAAATTGCTTGCTCGTGAATACATTTCACCAGAAGTAGTTTTTGAGGCAAGGCTGTTTCTGACCATTTCCATAATTGCTTGATCCCCACGTGGACTGGCTCCGAAACCTCTTTAATAATTTTCTGACCCGCAACGAATTTTTCTTTGAAAATCGCTGAACCCTTGAACAAGCCATTTAACAGCTGGAAGTTTCTAGAAGCCAAGGAAGATTGTTTACGTGCAGTTGTCCTCGTAATAACATCTCTTTCAAGAGTAGTTTCTCCTTTTGTTCCTGTTATAGAAACTTAAACAAAGTTTGATCGTGGAAAATGTTGGTAGATGTACACATATCTTTTTATTTCGGGAGTGCAAAATCGCGTGCAACATTTTGTAAATTTGAGAACTCATTGTTGATGTAGCAGACATTTTGATTAAGTCTGATGATCTTGGCTTCTGCGATAATATTCAGAAACAATTGTTTTGTTTGAGAGAAATTAACAGACCGTAATTGAAAGCGTTCCAAATCTATTGTACAAAACCCCTCTATTTTTAGTAAGGCAGTCTCGTCTGAGTTAACACTGAAGTACATTAGTTTGTTTGCTTGAGCTCGCACTCCGTTATCATCTCGCTCTATACTGCATGATCTTTGAGTAAGTTCCTTGAAGTTATACTCGTTTTAAAGTGATCGCATGCGCATTGCCTTCCTTTATCTTGTATTCTAGGTTTTGATTAGTTCGCTGATAAATTTAAAACAGGCTACACCCCCCTTTGCTATTCATTAATTGAAATCCGACACAGCTATACACAAAGGATCCATTTGTACCAGTCTGCCTTGTGCGCTCGGTCAATTCATGCAGTCACGTAAAAATTGAAATCCCGTATCCCGATACTTTTCCCCTTGCAATTCTCGCATCCCGACCCCTTAAAAACACGAAATCCCGCTCCCGCTCGTAATTGAAATTCCCGCTTCCCACTCCTGTTTTTAGCTCGCATCCCGAATATCGCCACAAAATAAGCCAAATCCCGCATCCCGCCAAAACCTATTGGGGACCCTCTGCAACGGGTAGGAGGCGGAAGTACATTTACTGGGTAGATTTAGTTGGTTTACGGTTGCCATTACATTTAATGATATTTTGCAGCACTTTGTACAAGGTAAAAAGCGTTCCCTTTACTCCGAACGATACCAGCCGAAAGTATGCTATTTTTGCCACGTACTGAAGTTGGTTGAAGAGACATTGTCTATTCCTGAGAAAGTGAAAGTAATCTATTGATGAAAATTATTGTGCCAAAAATTCTCTCCGGGGGAGGGGGGGGGGGAGTTATTTCCCTGTATAATGTATATAGGTACGTGTCGCCCCAAAGAGTATGGTTTTAGGGTCAGGTCTGAAATTTGGTAGGGAAAATCGCATATGTTGGTCTGAAAAGGGGTCAGGGTTTAAAGACGCGGTCGTCACACCCCCCCCCCCCCCCCCACCAACAAATTTCGTAGAGTGCCCCCGGAATTTCTCTCTTCGACAGAGCTGTATGATATAACCTCCAGTCGTACAGACCTAATGTGAAAAAGTTGTACACTAATGGCAATTTGCTTGTAAATTTGTATCTGGGGAAGCGGAACTTAGGTCTTAGATATGTTTCTTGGTTTTAGCAGCCTTCAGTTCGGAGTTTTACTGTATACAGGCCAACATGTCGATGTTACAGTTTCTACGCAGTGAGCTTGACTTGAGCTAGCCAAAATATTGCATCACGCAGTCACGTTTTTCATCACGCAGTTTCGAATGTTGACTCTTAGATTTGGGGGTGCACCTCAGAGTCCAGTGACCGAGGGGGAGGAGAGGTGGATTGTTGTTTCTCTCCTTCAAGGTGATAATGGCCGCTTGTAAACTCCTTCAGGGGTTCTTGTTTACTCTAAATGACGTTATGAGCCCAATGCTTTGGGAGAGGAGAGGGTATAGTACTTATTCTTCGAGTCAGGATTTCGAGTCGGATCTCGAGTCAGGATCTCGAGTCAGGATCCCGAGTTTTTCCCGTCTTTTTTCCCACTATTTCAATTAGTAGAAGTGTTGTCTGCTAAATCCTCCCATTTAATAAAGCGAAAACAAAGGCGTGACTTTCCTTTTCGGGACATTATTTTCCAAAAGTTCGATTTCGCGGCGCGATCGATCGGTGATAGGCTATTTCTTGCTGCATTCAGAAACCTTGCGAGGGCAGCCGGTTTTCTCGGGCGAAATTACGTCTGCGTTCGCAGGCTACATGCAAGGACGGGAGATGCAGAGGAGTTTATAGGGGTTAAAATCTATTTTGGACAAGACGAAAATTAGAGAGTAGCTCTGCGCGCAATGTACACTGGTCGAGACAGACCCTTCGTCATTACTAACACAAGAAACAAAAAATTACAGTGTTTGCAGCAACCTCGTTCCCAGGGTCTCTCTTCTACCCGCCAAAAGCATGAACGAGGTTGCGTTTGCAGAAGATGGTTTCATAAATACCATTTTGTTACATAACATATTTCAAGAACAGCTAACCTAAACTGTTAACTCTAGGACTCCTAGTTTTACTCGAATTTCTACTTGTTACATAGGGGCTTACAGTTTTTTTTGGTAAAATTTTAATCGTTTCTTTGTCTATTCAGCTCAAGTTCGTTTACATAACTTTTCCCATTACATGCATTACAGATTCATTTAGCTCAATATCAGTGAAATATTGATTACTTAATCACGTTTTTTGTAACTATTTATACGCTATAGCTGCTCATTAATCCCACGTCAGGCTTAAGGTGAAAATTTAAGAAAATTTGTCAAAAAAAGCTAAAAAGCCCACGGATCCTACATGTATGTCAGCCGTTGGGTAACCTGTGGAGTACATCCTTGTACGGCCTGTGCCTCGGTGTCCATGCTTAAGGGATCATGCCTCGCTTTCGCAGCTCTTTCTCGATCATTTTCTTCATTCCAATCGGAAAGCGCTCTTGTGCAGTATTCCAGCACATCGCCAGCAACCTTACGCTTGTTATGTCGTCATTTGCCAGCTGACTCGAAGCTGTCTTCACGCTGATGGTTGACCATTGATATTCCTTTTGGAGAAAACGAAGGAACATCTCCACAGAAGCTGAAAATAAAACAAAAAGAGGAAATAACATACTTAAAAATCTTTTCGCTAATTTTGAAACACTTTCACTACAGATGCAATAGCGCAATGAACGAATCAGAACCGAAAACATCATTGTGTAGCCGTGAAAAGCGCGGGAAAACGCGGGTAAACCATGGTCACGAATCGTGATTGGTTGAATAAAACAGCATGCTGCCTCTGATTGGTTAGAGCAAGTGTCATGAGGTTTTTGAGTTTTTTTGTAACCAAACGTGGGGCTCAGCAAACGCACAATTTAAATGACTTTCGACGATCAGTTGAAAAACCTCGTTTGGAGTGTTCACTTTTAATCAAAGGAAATTAAAAATGAATTAAGACAATTAATGGAACGTTTAAGGAGGATCAAAATGTTGTCGGAGGCAATCCATGGCTGTATACTGGTCTTCTACGTACACAAATGTTCGTCGCTCTATCTTTCATTGGAGCACGCGCCGAGCTCAAGCCGAACGTCGTTGGACTTAACACAAATCAGCTCAGAGAGAAATTTTGTTTTTGGTAACTGCAACAACTTTATTTAAGTATCGGTGTATTTAGCACTGCTGTGCTAATTGTGGACACTGTAAATCAGCAAACAAATATTGTAAATTGAACATAAACTTGTTTTAAGAATCCCAACTGGTGGGAGGCCAACCAGTTGGCTATTTACAAAGCGCGACCGAGGAGTTGAACTCGGGACTACCAAGAACAAATCCAGCTAGGAGCAGGTTGGAGGGCTTGAACCAGGGACCTCTAGATCTCAAATCCAGCGCCCTAAACCACTCGGCCCTCACGCTGCCTTCCCAAATCATCGTAATCATCGCAAAACACCATCACTTACCGTCCGCAGAGTCTGGCGCCACTTGTCCACTGATACTAACTCCATCCAGAGCTCGCATCATTTCATCTTCTTGTCGGTTCTTCTCCTTCTGTTTCATGATCTTCACCGCTCGTTCTGCGGTCATCAGCGCGTAGTGCACAATGTCGAATACCATGCGCTCTATTTTCGGGTCACGTTGCTGCTTGTCTTTGTTGTAATTCCACACGAAGAATGTGTGGCTGGGAGAACTTCCGGTGGCCGCCGAAGCCTCATCAAGGGCGTCTTTACAGTCGTCTTCTGAATCCAGTTTGTCACGGTGAGTGACAACGGTGATGGGGGCGATTCCTTTTGTGAAAAAGAAAGAAAGAAGAAAGAAAGAAAGGTTAAAATGTGCGAAAGGAAAGGAAAGGGCTTTTTTCTTTTTCCTTCCCCCTCTGGTCGCTTTCGTGCTTCCCCGTCAACCCCTCTTGCTACCTTTAAAGAACGCGGAAAAACGGGAGTAAAATGAACGGAAACTCGGGAAGTTTTGATCCCCTTGCCCCCCCCCCCCCCCCCCCCCTCCCGCATTGAATCAATGCAAGGAATGGTCAAAAATTGAAACATACCAGTTTTTCGCCAGAATATCTCGGACTGGTTTTAAGTAATCCTTCAAAGCTCCCTCGCCCAGCCGTGGGTCGTTAGCCTTTACAACAATAATAATCCCGTGCAGTCTCTGTCCAAATTCTGGACATTGATGCATATCTTGTGAACTGGCCTGGCCATCTGCACGACGGTCGATGTTATCACCAGGCTGGAGTTTCCCGAACAGGATGTTCTCAAACTCGACCGTCTCGTTGGCGCTGTAGTTGAAGAAGCCCCTGGTGTCGACCAAGTGGAAGAACATCTCTGGCAGGTAGTCCTCGAGTGTGATGGTCCCCTCCTGTCCGGTGGTGCTGTCTGGGGCGGATCCTTTCTCTGTCTTCCTCACCGCTCGTTCACACGTGTTGATAAAGCAACTCTTCCCAGATCCGTCGGGCCAAACACTCCGATCCTAAGCTTGGTCACGTCTTCAATTTGTAGTCCAAGGAAATTATCAAGTCTGGTCTTGTCGCCAAATTTGTAATCGAACAATTCGCCTCGGCGTCGCAAAAGTTCGTCCTCCAGCTGCAGTCGTTTCTGTTCTTCTTCCATTCGTTTCGCCTCCTCTAGTTCGTCTTCCCTCTGCCGCTGTTGCTGGTATTGTTCACGTTGCCTCTCTTCTTCTAACTGCTTTTCTCTTGTATACGCATTTTTTCTTCATTTTCGCGTTTCTCTCGTTCATTCTGCAGGCGTCGTGCCTCTTTCTCCTCCGCTTCGCGCCGATTTTTTTCCGTGTTGTCCACGTACGTGTAGTGAGTTTCATTACTGGAACCTTTATTCTGTAATAAGACATTGAAACCAGCTTAGTACCCAGTCGTTCCAGTCCCGCTTACGCGATTTGGCGCGAAATTTCATGACGTCACCGAATGACGCACGGAACGGCCCAATGAGAACTTTATAGGGACGGACAATTAGAAAAGCGATGGGGTGGGGGGGGGGGGGAGGGGGGGGGGGATTTTCGGCTTGCAACAATTTTTGTTTTGTCCATTGCTTGTACAGGATTTTTTCGGGTGAAACCCTCTGCACGGATTTTTTTTTTCTCGATCTGACAAATATTGCTTTGTTTGTCATTTACTGGACTATTTCACCCAACAATCGTCATACTTCGTAGGCTTAATACTTAAAAGACCATTTTGATCATTATATGTAAAAAATATTAAGAATGGTTAAAACTCAAATGGCATGATGTATTGTTATTTGTTATTTACCATCTCATCGGCGTACGGGTAAAATTTTGTTGGGGGGGGGGGGGGAGGGGGGGGGGGGGGCTGAACGTAATTTGCCGAAATGAAACCAGCGAGCTAGCCTCTAGGGGTGGTCTGCGGGCATACCCCGCCAGAAAATTTGAAATCTGGAGGCTTGGGGATATTTCGTCAAAAAATCGATCTCGATCAAGTGTATAATGTATATATTTTAGTGCTTACAGCAACATTTCTGAGGTTTTGTTAACTTGATACATATAAAACTGGTCCCGGCGTTCATATATCTCGGCCTAATTTAGACTGCAAAACAGTCTCTTTTTCTCGAGATATTGTGCGCGACGCGCGAGGAGAGGCGCGAAGCGCCGATAAGTTCAGCCCGACACTCTCGCGCGAAAATACGGACTGTTTTGCAGTCTAGGCCTAATTAAACAATGTTTCTTTAGATCAGTTTTGCCCGAATAATACTATTCGTGAATAACAGGTGCACACTTTTTTGACTGGACACTTTTCCCCTTCATTTTACACATGAGTTTCGTTTGAACAGTGAAAGGTCGATTCATTATCTTTGCTTTTGTGCTTTTAATATGAGGGTGTCAATGGCGTATAGCTCTAGTCAGTAAACAGTTAAAAAAAAGGCCATTTAGTCAATATAAAACTGTTAGAAAAAATGGATTTAGTCAGTAAACAGCAAAAAAACAAGATTAGGCAGTTACCCGGTAATTTGTATGATTTTAAGACTTTTACGAGCTATGTAGACTGCAAAACAGAAGTATTTTTTGCGTTCGTCTGACAAACGAATGCGCGCGGTCTTCGAAAGAAAGGTGTGTGAGGCTCGCGCGCTTCGCACGCGAGGATCTACGCTTTCGGCGCTTCGCGCCTTGCGACCAGCGATTTAGAGAAAAAAACCCGACTGTTTTGCAGTCTAAGGGCCTGATTACATGGCGAATTTTCAGCCCGGGCTGAAATTTCAGCCCGGTTAGGGGGCTGGAATTTTGTTGCGATTACATGACAGTTTCAGCCCGGGCTGAAATTTCAGCCCGGGCGCCAAATTTGAATTTGCGCGGGAAGAGTCATCAGAGAATCAGGGGCGATTTGAATAACCGGCAACTTATTTACATATCGGCTGAACGTTTGAAGAACGAAGCTTTTGTTATATTCCATTTTCGATTTGAAATTCGCGACACATCGAATAAGATTTTCGATTTTATCTCCCTTGTTCCACTGGAACCTTTTTTCCATCTTGTTTAAAAACACAGGAGCGATTTTACAATAACCGGCAACTTATTTACATACCATACCGGCTGCACGTGTGTATAAAAACAAAAGGACCATTCTCATTCAATGACATGCAAATACGTTGCCGGGCATTCTACAATTTAGCCAAAACACAATCACTGCGCATGCCCAAGTTCACTTTTCAGCCCGGGCTGAAATTTCATTCCGATTACATGGGTTTTTTCAGCCCGTTTTGCCGGGCTGAAAATTCCAGCCCGGTTTCTCAAACCGGGCTGGAATTTTCAGCCCGGGCTGAATTTTAGGCCGGGCTGAAACCTTGTCCATGTAATCGCTACTTCATTTCAAGAGGATTTGATTCGGAGGCCGGGCTGAAATCTCAGCCCCCCTAACCGGGCTGAAATTTCAGCCCGGGCTGAAATTCGCCATGTAATCAGGCCCTAAGAGCAATGGTATCCTTTTGCAAAGCATATGATTGAAATAAAAACAGTTTTTGAATTTTGAAAAATGAAATTAGTTTACTGAAGTGGCGCAAGTAAAGTATAAAGGACCATGTGTAATTTAGCAATTTATTGTCCAATACCACCATTAACTACAACAAAACATTGGTACGTTTCTCTGATCGATTTTTCTTACAAAACTAAAGCACATGGCGAAGTACAACAATATTATTTGGGGGGTCCAAACCCCTGAAAACTAACTGGGACCCAGTTTCCACACGTCCAACTAAACATAACAAGAAAATAATTCTAATATGAAACAAAACAAACTTTCAATTCGATATTCGTCACAACAATTTGAGACAGACTGATGTTCAAGACTATTTAGGAAATGTTTTTGTCTTTCGATTTATTTTCTGTAAAATAATTCGGTGGTATCGAAAACGAAGCACTAGAAAACGAAGACCAAAGCACAAAGCACCCTGAAGTCGAAAACGAAGCACCCTAAAAACTACACGACTACACTACTTAAAATCACTAAGGTGAAACATTGTTATATTTACATGAGCTCATTATAAAAGTGTTCTTGAAATGGTCGGTTTTTCACTTCGGAATGGAGAAGCGCCTATTAGTATGCCGTATTATGCGCGTGTGTTCTTCGCGTTCGAGACGCCTGGGACTAAGGGACTGTGCAATAATTACCAGGAGGGGGGGGGGGGGTTGGAAAACCAGAGGGGGGGGGGGGGGCATAAAGTAAAATCAAAGCAAGGATAGGGGGGGGGGCTCAGGTAAAAATAAGTCACTCAAGAGAGGGGGGGGGGGCCTTAACATTTTATTTCAAGTACATATTGCATTGGTGAATCCATACCTATTTATAAGGTGGGAACCGAAATATTTTCAACACACATGCTCTTTTACTTCTGCTATGGCTCTGTTGAACATTGCTACAGAGGTGATGTTTGTTCCAGACGTGGATGTCCAACAATTAAACATGTAGTAGGAGCTCTTCTTTCTGTTATAAGATTTTAATCCACAGGTGCGCGTAGAGAAAATGTAGGGTACTTGTATAAAGGTGTGTTTTATACTGTGAGGGGGGGGGGGGGGGGGGGGGTTCGTACATAATTTCTGACTGATTAGAGGGGGGGGCAATAACTAAATTCACTCCTTTAGGAGGGGGGTATTACCTAATATTTGGCTACATGAAGCCCATTTTCCAACCCCCCCTCCTGATAATTATTGCACAGTCCCTAAATCCTGCATTTAGCGCGCGTCCCACCCCACCCCTCGAATTTTATAAGTATTCAGCAGCCACAAGTCACGC
Organism: Desmophyllum pertusum; assembly: GCA_029204205.1. Lineage (NCBI taxonomy): Eukaryota > Metazoa > Cnidaria > Anthozoa > Scleractinia > Caryophylliidae > Desmophyllum > Desmophyllum pertusum. The sequence goes on from MU825400.1 coordinate 2,749,652, forward strand.
AATGCGATATATGATGAACCAAATAACGGCTGCGAAGGAGACTATGGGTCCAGAAGGAAGAAAAAACATTTCCCAGTTGTTGCGGGGCACTGCATGTAATTACTATAATGTAACGCCACGCGTGTTCAACGGGTGTTTCAAAATACAGTGGAATCCCGATTACTCAACCCCCCCCCGGCTCTAACCCAGAGTCGATGTCTCAATATAAACTCGAATAACCAAAAGTCGTCTCCCTTGGATTTGTTTCACTGTAATTTTACCCCCGATATTTGGAACTCCCGATTTCTCGAACCAATTTTCGTTTCCCTTGGAGGTTCGAGAAATCGGGATTCCCTGTATATAATAATTTGAATTTGGTATACAAATTTTCTGTAGGCGGGGGGTGGTGGATTGAACGTGAATCGTTTTAATTCAGGAGGAACGAACGTAATTTTATAACACAGTTGGAATATTTTAGGAAACAAGTTTCTCTATCCAATCAAGGAATTTCGAAGCCGTATTAACTGACATTTTTTTCCATGAACAGCTTGTTCCGAAAGTGAAAGTTACGTGTAATGCCGACCCGGAAGTCGCTGGAAGTGAGAAACGAAACGAGAAGGCGCGTGCACACTCCTCTCGCTAGCGAAAGAAGGCAAATTGGTTACTTTTTCAGTTCTCGTATTTATGCATTTGTCTGTCATTTCAGAATTGAAATTTTTTTGAGGCGAGAACCTGAACATTTTGTAGCCAACATGGATGACACGTTTTAGTTTCGGTTTCTCGGAAGCGAGGACGATTCAAGCGAGTAATCGTGTTTCGCAGGGTGGCGAAGACATCCACAGAATATACACGCACCGGACAGTTTAAAATACTTCTAACTTTCGTCTTTCCATCCGTGGATTAAAAAGAAACCAGAGTTTCAAATGGCGTTTCAAAATGAAAAAGACGAGTTCAAAATATTAAACACACCTATAAAAATGTCACGCCATTGTCCGAATGAATGCCCCCAAAAGTTCGATTCGGCAAACTATTACGCTAAACAACAAGTGGACACCAACTGTACGAAAGATATGGCAGAATTAGGCACATTTTTGCAAGACTTACCCCCATGTTGAAGATTTAGACCGGTTTGTCCTCCTCGTAGCAAAAGTGAATGTCTTCCGTTCTGAGAACCTCGATCAAAATGATGCGAGATGGGAATTTTCCCTTTTAGACTATTTGTCTGTTTTCCGAGAAATCACGTGAGTTTCGCAATATAAAAAAAACGTGGAAAAAAGTGCAGCAAGCAGTAAGGAATTTATTCATCTTTTCTGCAGTTCATTTCATTGGGATTCATATTTTTCTATTTTTCTCAAAAGCAGTTGTACTGCTTTGGGAACAATGTTTATATTTGGCGGTTGTTCTGGCTTTTTCGATATTGCGTGATATCTTTGACGTTGCGTGAGGTTTGGTTGGATGATATGCATGAGTGACAGGCTTTCTCGGAAACATTGCGCAGTTAGTTCGCGTCGCCCTTCGATTCGAGGAAGGCAGAGTTGTTTTGAATATTCAGTTCTTCAAAGTTTCGCAGCTGCGTTCCAAGCAAGGCACAGGGCATACGATTTATTTGGCAAGCAGAAAAGATGTCTCAGCTACGAAACGTGCATCTTTTTAATTGTGATCGTACCTACAAGCTGGATGCCGTCGAAGGTTTGTTGAACGGAATGAAAGCGAAACTCGGTTTCGAGTCCGTGGAGAAGCATCCTTTCTCGCTTTCTCAGATGTCCGCGATGAGCACCAAAATCATTCCCGAACTAAAGATGGATTTGGCTTTTTTGTCGTCCATGCACACGAATCTCGCCTCTCGATCAACGAAGACAACGCTGGCATTGGTTACGCGAAGATCTACAGAGCTTTGCTGGATGAAACGGGTAGGAAGGCGGAAGTATTTTTACTGGGTAGATTTCCTTTATTTTACCATGTTTAGGGACTGTACATTTAATGATATTTTGCAGCACTTTTGTACAAGATAAAAAGCGATTCCTTTAAGAACGACCCTGGCCAAAAGTATGCTATTTTTGCCACGTACTGAAGTTGGCTGAAGAGACATTGTACGAAAGTGAAAGCAATAATTGCAATACATTTGTAAATCTTGTGATGGAAATTATTATTTAACTAACTGTGCCAAAAATTCCCCTCGTCGACAGGGCTTTAGTGTATGAATACAACCTCCAGTCGTACAAACCAAATGACTATTAAATGTGAAAAAGTTGTACACGGGGAAACTGGGGGGGGGGGGGGGGGGGGGGGGGGCTTCTCGAACGTTGTGGTGGGGTGTGTGCGTTACCGTGTGTGCCCACTTCTTTAAACCAAAATCTACCACCTTAAAAATTTCCCCCTTTTCAATCCAAAATGGCAAAAATATTTACCCTATTTCAGACAGCCGGTAAAACATACCTAATTTGAGACCAAAAATGTTCAAAATCTATACCCGTTTTCAGACCGAAAACGGCTCAGACCATACCCTTTAAGATGGCACATACCTACAGCTTATATAGGGGAGTACCCCCCCGGAACTGGGGAAGAGGAACACAAAACTGCATATCAGGCCAATGCAAGTCCTGTTGGCAAAACGGTGACACATGAAAAGACATGAAAATAAAATTGTACCTTAGCGTGCTTTTAATTTTACGTGTCGAACATTCCCAGAGAATAGGTTTGTCTATCGAATCATGCATTTGAACAGCTTGTTGCGAAAGTGAAAGTTGCTGCTACCCGGAAGTTACCGGAAGTGAGGTCAAAACGAGAAGAAACGCGTGCAGTCCGCGCACACTCCTCTCGCTGGCGAAAGAAGGCAAATGGTTACTTTTTCAGTTCTCGTATTTGTGCATTTTGTCTGTCATTTCGGAATTGAAACTTTTTTGGGTGGGAAACTGAAAATTTTGTAAACAACCGTGGACTCGTTTACTAAGCTTTTGGTTTCTGGGAAGCGAGGGAAGCGAAGACATCGACTTCTTTATGTGTCGGAGACTGATACAGGGGCACCCAACGGATCGTTTCGGTGGAATATCTGTTCGGAAGGCCTATAATCGCCTCAGATATTCTGTTAGGGAAATGTCATCTCAAACTTTCTAAATATGGGAAAATTAATGCCTTTTGTTTTCGGGGAGATAAAAATGTCGTTTTGGGTACAAAGACAGGTCAGCTAGAATTTTCGGAAAGGCAAAAGCAGCTAATAAATTCGGGTTTAATATGATTTCAATCCCTAAAGTTGTTTGAAGTTTAAAAGTTCAGCTAATGTATCCGAACAGATGCATTTTTCTTAGCGTTTAAAAATAAGCCATTATAATAACTTCATCGGGCATTGTGGCGTATTTTGCGGGCTAAAATGGAGAATTCAGCGGGGGTGTCTGTAAAACGAGGACCGGATGGCTGCGGATGGCGGATGCGGATGGCGGATGGAAAACGCGGATAGAAAAATGCAGATGGAAAAATGCGGATAGAAAAAAATATATAAAAAATAAAAAAAATAAATGAAGATACATTTTAGAAGTAAAAAGTAAAGAGGGGTCCACGATCGATCTTCACGGCGCGACGATTTCAGCGCAAAAAATAGAGGGACTGTTCACAGTCTATTAACGAAGAAATAAAATCGTAAACATCAGATATCAAAACACAGTAACATGGTTATGATTTCCTAAAAAACAGCTGACAAAACAGGGGAGTGAAGGAAGGAAAAGAAGGAAAATATATGCGAGTCAATAAAAAACAACTCCAAACTGCGTGAAAACTGGGAATGCGACGGCTGTGCAGTATGTTTCCTCGAATAAAAGTGCGTGGCGGATTTGAAATAATTTGTTTGCTGACAAATTCAAGTTTTCTCTACGGAGTCAACCACAGTGTTCAACCGGATGAATAGCTACACATGTCAGGGTTTTGGCAGTACCATTTGGAAAATAAATACACTTGATGCCAGCAAGGGAAGACTTTATATTCCAAACTGCATAAAGTCACTGCACGCAATGGCCAATAGTTTCGGCAAAGTTCGTGACGGATTTCAAAACAACGAAAGCACGGCTTGTTTACCAGCGTGATGAATTCAGTTTTTATACATTGTCGGGGTTTTGTCAGTACAATTTGGCTGAAATTAAAAAAATAAGTAAAAGAGAAATTCAAAATTGCATAAAAAGAGTGTCGGCTGTATATTTGAAGTTTCGGCAAAGTGAATTGTCGCGAGAAAGAACTCAACCGCCGGAGTAGAATATTTTGCCGTCAGAGTTTGAATCACGTTTCGTAACGGCGAATTCTTTATTACAGTTATTTCTGATCGCATGAGTATTGTCTGATTTGCGTTGAACTTTCGAAACTGTTCCGAAATCCGAATCCTTTCGGAAAAATTACTGAGAAAGAAGCCAACTCCAGTGCTAGTAAAAATCGCTTCGATCTTTACGAGAAAAGTCCCGACTGTTCTCTGTGTCTGATCTGCTAGCACTGAGTTGGCTTCTTCCTCTCATACGATCAGAAATATTAAACTGTAATACTGAAATAATTCGCTGTTACGAAACGTGATTCAAACTCTGCCGGCAAAATACACTCTTTTTTATAAGAACCTTTTTTATAAGAACGTTGAGGCTGAGATTGACCAAAATATTAAGAACATGCTAAGAACATAGCCACAATTGCAGGTTGAGAACATTTTTATTCATATTCTACTCCGGCGGTTGAGTTTCACTTTGCCGAAACTTCAAATATACAGCCGACACTCTTTTCATGAAATTTTGAATTTCTCTTTTACTTATTTTTTTTAATTTCAGCCAAATTGTACTGACAAAACCCCGACAATGTATAAAAACTGAATTCATCACGCTGGTAAACAAGCCGTGCTTTCGTGGTTTTGAAATCCGTCACGAACTTTGCCGAAACTATTGGCCATTGCGTGCAGTTACTTTATGCAGTTTGGAATATAAAGTCTTCCCTTGCTGGCATCAAGTGTATTTATTTTCCAAATGGTACTGCCAAAACCCTGACATGGGGAGGGGTGTTATTTTATTCAACAATGGTTATCGATCGGTCGTATCTTTCTGGCGGTCGATCGTTACGTACTGAAATTTCCCCTTCCAGAAACTAATCACTGTCAATTCTCACGTTTTCGTGTAGACTCGTCTTCGAGTACCGCCGGTGAATCGTGCGGAGTCTGTTTCTTTCCTTCGCTGTTCGTCAACTGATCGACAATCTGCAACAAGGGAAAACAATTATTTTTGAAGTTAACAAAGGAAAAAATATAATACTTCTTACATCAGCTGCTAACAAACATGTTCAGTATTGAAAACTGGAATGTGTAAATATTTTTCTCCACAGAAGGGAATGTCATCATCGTTATCGGAGGAGATGATAACTACAAGAACGAAGACGAGGAAGACCGGGTCGTTATTTCACGATGGGCGCGGAGGAAGATTTCCTCGCAGTTCAACGAAGAATTTCTGGATGGAAGAAATAGCTTCATCTTTTCTTGGAACAAGAAACACAGAGAGATCCACGAGGAAGCACTGCTGCATTACTTTGATCCAAACAAGAAAGGACAGAAGTTTGAATATCAACCGAAACTAAAGCCAAAACAAGCGGAAAAGGAGCCGTCGGGACAAAGAAGTACCTTGCAGAAAACTCAGTCCGTGCGGACTGATCAAAGAACAACGGACAGAAATCCTGTACAGAGAGCTCAGTCCGTGTCCGAACAAAGAACAGCGGACAGAAATCCCTTACAGAAAGATCCGCCCGTGACTGAACAAGGAACAGCGGACAGCTCATCCAGTCCCTTCAACAGCGCTGAACAAAGAAGAGAGGACAGCGGTTTTACCAAAAGTAGAGCCAGGGCAAACACGTCACCTTCTAACAGCAAGCAAGGAGCCAGGCCTAAAGAAGTGCCTCCTTCAAACACTGGAACAAAGCTTAAAGGTTAGAAGAGTGGTTATAAGTTTTATTATCAAACATAAAAACCGTGTAAAAGCCTTCGTAAATATGAATCTTATAACATAGCCTTCATTCCAGGTGCATTTTTACGTGGTTATCCTTTAGCAGCGTGAATTAAGAGACTGAGGCTGTTCCATTTCTTAGTGTTCTGAAAAACGATTGGCAAAATAAGTAAATGCAAACGCGAGGACAAAGGCGAAACGGAGTGTGTTGCTGGGGCAACTGGAGTTTTCTTTAGTGGAATATCACCTCGAACTTTCATAATATGGGAAAGTTGTTTTCGGAGTGATAAAAATGTCATTTTGGGAACAAAAAAGGCCAGCTAGGATTTTCGGAAAGGCAACTGAAGCTTGTAAATTCGGGCCATAACATTTCGTTTCCTAAACATTTCCGGCTGTGACTGCCGCTTTAGAATCCGAACAGATGAAAACCGTTTGTGTTAGTGGCGGTACACAAATAAATCCCTTTCCCTAAACAGAACTGTGACTGTTTCCACGATTTAATCTATAAAGAACTAGGGGCCCCTTAGGCCATGTTGTGTTACGATAATCGATTTGATTTGATTCGATTTGATTCAAAGTTCAATTTGCTAACATCATAGGCCAAAAATAGTCGAGTTATAACGGACGTATTGCGTTTACACATCATAAAACCGGCAGACCTTGGTATGGTGTAAAGTTAAAGTGATCGAATAAGGCGCTAAAGGTCACAGTCATATTTATACAGACTACATGTATTTTGCAACAGTGATTTCGTCTTTCTTTCCGAATATTTAATTTTCGATGCGATTCCTGTAATAAACTCAATACGCTGATAAACTTCAGGAAATATTTCAGCTCGTACAGCCTAGGTAAATGGTCTCTGTATTGAACAGACTTTGAAGCTTGAAAGGCACGGCTGATGCATTCTCTGAGTAGAAAACAAGCTCTCGTGACTGTGGTTTTGTTGCATAAATTGGGCGCTACACGCATGCGTCTTTGTAGTGTACCATAAGGGAAACCGCGACAAAAGAAAAAAAATATATATCTTGCGCTGTTGCAATAGTATTTGAAGCGTTGTTAGAAGCAAAATCTCGCAATTCAATTTTCCTTTCGTTTCTTTAAAATTTCCAAAAAGTTAACATCTTAGGTCAAGGATCGAGTGATCCCATGACAAAAGCTCCACATAAAACTATGATGACATAAAAAGGATAAGAACTTGCATTGGCTAGGTATGCCTGAAGGAATACTTTTGTTCAGCGTAGACTTCAGTGAAACACTGTAACCATTCGTCTTTGTTCTCTAGGGGAATTCAATTTGGCAATACTTGGCTGTAATGTGTCAGACGTTTCCATGCAGGCCGTGAGGAAAGTTATTGAAGACATTGCTCCCAGACTAAAACTTTCAGAAACTCCTCCAGTTGAAAACCTTCCACCTGACGAAGCTAAGCGGTATTTGACGAGAAATAAGCTCAAGTTCTGTGTGTTGGTGGTGGATGCCGAAACTATCAACGATGCTTATGAGAATCTACCTAAGCAAAAAGTTGAATACGAAGAACTTCTGGAAACAGCGGCGAATGAAGTCGGTAAGATTAGAGATCATTCTCCTAAATTCTCGAAAATATTCAGGCAGTTAGTGCAATTCCGTTATATATTTCTAGTTCAGTGAAATAGCTTTTTATGGTTAGTGAGATTAAAGTCTGTCTTAAATGTAGATTGACTCTATATCCTGAGTGGCATATCATGTATAAATGAAGTTATCTATCGGCAACTCCCCCTAGATAGGATGCTAGTCCATCGCAGGTACCCCTCCCCCCTCTCCCACCACCATTTTTGCCCGGTTGTCCCAGTAATTTGCCCGTTCCCATTTATACTCCGGGTGGTGGAGGGGGGGGGGGGGGGGGGGGGGGGGCTGTGAGTTTTAAGTGTCTTGGCGATGGTCATTGTGTTGTGTTCTAGGGAAGGGCGAGAGCCCAGACCTCTCGATCCGGTTTCCAACACACAAACTATTAGGCCACCGAGCCTCAAACTTGGAAGAGTATTTACTACAGCCCTGATGATAATACTAAATTGAACCTGTCCTCCCTGATTTTTTCACAGTTGAAAAGTTCATCATCTTGCTTTGCGATACCTGCTCGTTATCACCAAGGGACGAAGCGATCGTCAATGAGCGCATCATTAACAAAAGGGGAAAGGGATATAAAGCGTGTTGAAAAATGGAAAGCTGACTGTAGATCCGGATCTTTGGTCCAGTTTCTGATTCCGACCTCAACTGTGGCTCAAAGAAATCCACCAACGTGTGACACCAATTTAGATCGATCACAAGAAGATCACACCAGATTGCCTTTAGAACGGGACGTGACGAGTCAACCACGGTATCCCCCTGTTAACACTTCCCGGGAAACGGTCATGCTGAAGACTAAACTTCGCAAGGGAAGGATATCTTATCAGACAGGAGATGTTCAAATATGGAGCCTCGGATTTAAAGTCCCGGATTACATCATTCAAAGTCTGTGGGTAAAACACTGCCACGCCCCCGAGGCAGAAGTGAAAATCGTAATCATCGATGGTGATCTACGATGTTCCGTTAATATAAAATCTAAAGAAAGCCCCGAGGACGAAGGGATACATCTTGCCGCTAATGAAACCCTCATGTTACATGCTCGTGTCCGTCATGGAGTGCTATCTTTGGAAAAAGGCGATCTAGAATTTATTTATCCCGATTGGGTAGTACCTCAGTTCATTATTCAGACCTTGAAACGTAATTATTGGGCAACGCCTAATGGTGAACTCTTTGTTATTTCTGACGAGAAAGGGAATTTAAGAGACAAAGTATACATTGCAAACAAAGGATAAAATATATAGTTATGGCAATAGAGTGAAAGGTGCATTATTTAAGAAGCCTTAGAAACTAAATCATTATGATGTTAAAGTCTATTAGTGTTTTGAATCAAACTCAATACGTTACGAAGATTTCAGTGGATCGTGTCATCGAACTGAAATAATTAACTCGCAACTAGTGATATGAATGGCGTCAAATACGTCCGGACCCAAAAACTGGCAATGGTAAGCATGTAACATGTTTATTTCACGTTTATTTCGCCGCGCATTGTTTTGGAAATAGTACAGCTGAACCTCTATAATACGGACATCGAAGGGACGGAGCAAAGTGTCCGTATTGTAGAGGTCATGAATATGACGTCACTTTAAAGGCTCCACTGATGATAAGAAATTTCGATGATAAATGGCGATAACATGGCGATAAACTGATTGAAAACAAATGCTACTTTTATTGTATGGACAATGGGACAAAAAATTAACTTTTATCTGTAACCTTCTGTAATCACAAACAGGAAATTGTATTTAAGGTGTTTCGATACAGTTTTTCGGGTGCCAATACCAACTGTTTTTCAACCAGCTGTTTAGCAGACTTTCCTCAGTCGGATCGACGTGAAATTTACACCAATAAGTAGTCTTAGATTGAAGTTTGCTATGATGTACTTTTTAGTGAAATCGATATTTCCATGGCAACGATAAACAGAAAATCTCGAAATCAGTTATTAAACTTAAATTCTGCACGATCCAGACGTCATCAAGAAAAGCCAATACCAACATCTTAAACTATGGTATATGGCAAATAAAATATACGAGAATAAAAAATTATGTATATTTGATTTCGAATAAAATGGGAAAAAAAACCCATTTCAAAACCTCAATTTTTGCATAATAATAGTAAATGGACCGAAAGATATATACATACTATTTTGATAAAATTACTTCGGAATTAGCCAAAATGTGTCTTGAACTTATGTTTTGATACCATGAAAGTTTTGTTGGTTTTCATTTTTGCTATCCCGAGAACGAGCAGTTTTCCAAAGGTCACTCCCATTATATTTTTCGGGTAATTTTCGACTTTAATATTTGAGCACTTTTGCGAAACTCTTAAAAACGGCTCGATTCTTGGTTTTCACGTGACGTCATCAAATTCTAAAATTCAAAACCGCGAGGCCTACAGAATTTTTACCTTCATTCAAGGAAAGATTACCTAAATATATATATTTTCACAATTTCTCAGCTCGATCTCATGCTTCCTTTTGAAAATAGAACGGTTTAAATTTCCGAGTTTTCATCGTACGTGACATCAGCAGGACGGCCGTGACAGAGCTGTTCCGTATCTAAAACATGACTCTTCGGATGATTTTCAGCATTCTAAACAATTTAAGTTTAAGGAGAAATATTTATCTAAATATTCGAAAGTTCACAAGAGAAAACAAACCTCCTTTCTGGCAAAAGTGAACTCCAGATGATTTTTCCTATTTCCGGCGGCCATGTTGGAGTCCCTCAGAGGGACTACAACATGGCGTTTACATACTGAGCTCTATAAATTTGTGTGGAACATTTTGACAAATAACTCGAGTACGGAATACCGCACAGACCTGAGACTTGGACTGATTCCTTATTTATTCATTATCTATGACATGTCAATTCCTTGACTTCATTCATTGAACGGTTTTCGATTTTTTTTTTTTTTATGGCGTGACAGTGAAAACCGAGAATATATATTTTTTAAACTTTCCCCTCGTATGCTTGATAATGTGAATAGTTGTATGCCTAAGTTTTATTAGCATTGATTGACTGGAACACTTTTAAATTTAACGATGAATAGAACGTATGAGACAACGGAAAGTTTTCGTTACAAATTCATAGGTCAGACATATAAAGCTAATGTATTCAATTCAATGCGTACCGCCGTTCCGTCCTGATTATTTTATTTTAATACTCGTTCTACTGTTGATTTCTGTACTTTTTTGTGATAATATCGTGGGAAGCATGGAGGAA